>OY998180.1:87837707-88283854 GCA_963921935.1 Galeruca laticollis
GTTGTTTTATATATATATATATATATATATATATATATATATATATATATATATGCACAAGTGTTAATTTAAGGACATTTTATCTCTGCAACTAATACTTTGGGGACTTTTGGATAGTTTGAGGACGTCCCCAAACTTTTCATATCTACAACTATTAGTATGAGGACAGACGCAGTTTGAGGACTCACAAATAACATGTTTGGGGACTTCGGCTGAGAGTTTGAGGACCGGATAAATTAGTTTGGGGACACGAGTACGGCTTGGGATCAATCTATAATGTGCTATTTTAGTTTCATTTATCTTTATGTACTTTACAAATTGTCGCATTTAAGACAAAGTCATAATTTATCAGACTTCGCAAACGAGCAGTTCTCGATATTTAGCTTCGTGTCGTTGATATCACAATACTTTTTCATTTGAACAAGGATACTGCCTCTGATAGTAACGGTAACTCCTTAACTAAAACATTCTTTCACTTTGCGTTTTTCCGATTTTACAAAGGTCGACTGTGCCATCCTCCGGAAATGGGTGCATGGCAAAGTTGCGTTAAACAAACTAAGTTGTTGTTGTAGACTGCTTGCTATAATTAGAAACTATATGCACCAAATAACAATTCGGATGTGGGATCTTCAAAAAAGTTTTCGTTACAGTTTTTTAGTAATGGGGGACATTTTTCAATACTCATAAAGTAGTTTTTTAATGGCTGATACATGCTTAAAACCCTTTCCAAGGCAGGCATAAGAGCAAGCCATCTAGTTTTGCTATAGCCGAGCATTTGTTGATATTCCGTTTCAGTTTCGGCGCAAAACTCCTTTAGAGCTTCAACTCGAATCGTGTAAATATAAAAAATAGATATATCTTCACAATAATCATTTCGTAATCTAAGGGTTGCCTGTCTGCATCAGATTTTATTGCATTGTGAATTAAATGGGCTCCACATCCAATACCTATCAATAGCATTTTCAGTGATGATTGTAATTTCGTTAACACATTGTTAGTTCCTCGCCTAGCCGCACCTCCGAAATTCATGTTGGAATTGTCTCCGCAAAATGCAACGACTTTTGCTGTCAAATTATTATCTGTCAACACTTGGTTTAAATAATCGACAACTTTTTCAGACATACTGTATATACAGTATGTCTGAAAAACTTAATAATCTAGGTAATTTAATTTTACAAAAAAAATATTTTTTTATAAAAAGCTCTGAATCATATATAAATAATCATTCACGAATCAAATTTGTTGATAATATTTAAAGGTATATTCTTTTTAAATGCCTTGCGCGATAAACTAGAACCCTCCTTTTATTTATAACTTTTGCAATTGTTTATATTCGAATGTATGAAATTTCCGCGCATTCTTTTTTCTTTAAATTATGAAATTATTATTTAATACAATAAAAAAAGTGCTATCGGTTTTTTTTTATTACTTTGTATTTGTTTATGTGGGAGTACGAAATTTTTGTTCCAACGTTTATATAAAAAACTAATAAATAATTTACAATTAATTAATTAATATAGAATAATATGCAAAATGATTAGGTCAGTAATAAATATAAATAAAATGCACCGTCCGCCCATATCTCATCTGATGCGACCGACGTTATACTAGTGAATTTTATGACGTGAAGTCAACATAATTTCACTGAAAATTCTCGCTCTCTCCTTGTTCGAAGTTTGCGGGTCTTATGGCATCAGAATATACGTCTCAAAATATAGTTCAGTAAAATATGAGAAAAATAATAAGTTATTAGAAAATTGTATTACTAATTCTTGTTAATAAAATGAGATATAAGGCAGTGTTAATTGTCTGGTGTTATGTTTAAGATGTATTTAATAATTATAAAATTATTAAATACATTTTAACGATTATTAGTTGAAATTATAATACTAAATGAATATACCGTCTAATAAGCATTTTAAATTATAATATTGACTAGACTATGACAGTATTCAAATCAAAGGATAAGCCGAAACTTTAAAGTTCGCACTATATCTCTTACGTGACTATACTAAGAGAAAACACTTTCCACAGAGGTGTCCGTAAATTAATTTAAACAGATCGTTTGGAAATATCATGCGAGATGTGATTAATTAAAAATTAATAATATAATTATAATTATAATTATAATTTTTTATCAGTAGATTATGAAATATAGATCAGTAGATCAATATGCAAATCAGTAAATCTACTGAAAATTCTGTAAGCGGGCAACCCTGTTCGACCGTTTCTATTTAATATTTTGGGAACCACACAAGACTAAAATATTTTATCTAAGTATGTTTTTATACGTCTGCTGTGGAATCCCCATAATGTTTTTGCTAATAGCGGCGTTTTTATAGTTCTTTTTTGTTATTTCCAACATGCAGTTGTTGGGTTAAAAATATTTATATAGATTATTTTATATCCAAAGCAAATAATGCAGAATACCTTCCAAATAATTTATTGAATTTGTGGTATAAACCGATTGTGGTGTATATTTTTTATTCCAGAAGGACCAAAATGTAAAAAATTGTTGTTTTTACATTTTTCTCTTCGAATATTGAATTATATAGAACCTTATTTATATTCATTCAATGCATTGAAAAGCATTTCATAAAAAATATCAGATAGCATGTATACGTTGCCATTTCACTACCGAACTTTCATAGCACACACTCTGAGATTACAGAAATCATCTGAAAGCTACTCCGGACTGAGAAAGATGTGTTATAGGTATTTGCTGTTAAAACAATATACATGAAAGAATATAACAAGATTTTACATAACTCCCGGCCTTGAAGGTAGTACCTTTAAAAGCAGTACATTGTTGACAATACTATTATAATTGAATTTACTGTGTGAACCCTTATTTCATGGAATCTACTCATGTTTATGTCATGTTTATAAATGAAACGAGCTGTTTCTAATTGATATCACAACATAGTGAAAAAAATGCGAAAATTGTAAGATAATTTGACAATATCTCGAAACAATTGTCAGATTGTCTTACAATTTTTGCATTTTTTTCATTGTATTGTGGTATCAATTAAAAACATTTCGTTTCATTTATAAACATAATAATATTATAGTTCACTTCGAATTGGTAGCACACTTAGTCTGGACACTGCACGTTTTAAATACTTCGAATCGACTTTGACAGTTACTACACGAATGACTCCGTCTTGTGCAGGGTATACTTCGCTTATTCTACCAATCTCTCACTGGACTCACTGGAGCGGAGGTAAGTTATCTTCTTGTAAGAGCACTAACTGTCGTATCTTGAAAATATCAGTCGGTCAGTCGGACGCTGCCACATGTATCTCTGTTGTAAGGTGTGTAATAAGTAGTCGCGTGACCATTTTGCCCAAAACTGTTGAAATAGAAGTTGCGTGTGTATATCGGTTTTCAAGAATGCGTTTAGATTCGTCAGCAGGAACTTCAGGTAAAAACAACAAAGAACTACCAGTCAAAAAATGTTCAGCAGTAATGATGTCAAAATCTTCTGGATTCTCGGTGAGGGGTACAAGTGGTCGGGAGTTTATTACAGCCTCTATCTGAACTACCACGGTATAGAAATATTCGTAAGAAAGTAATGTATTTTTCAATATTATTTTAGGTGCAATTTTGTGAGCCTAACCCAACTAACATTTTAAGTCGTAAAAACGTAAAACTGACTATCTAGTCAACCTCCAAGTAATTTTTACTAGTCGTTGTTACGTTCTAAATACGTCGATAACTCGCAACTACTATCGAAATGGGGAACATATTTGTGGTAACCACGACGTCGTGAAAACGTTGCAGTGACGGACACAAAGACTTAATAATACCGTTTCAACGACGTAATAATGTAGTAATTTTGACATCACATTTTCTATCCTTCTCGGCGATACGTGAAACAAAGTTTCATCTTACTGTTTTAAATGAAACTTACTGTTTCTAGCTAATTCCACAGTATATTGAAAACTTTTGAAAACTCTAAGAAAATTGACAATTGTTTCGATATAACATATCATCATCATTTAAAACAGTAAAATGAGTAGATTCCACGAAGTAAGGGTCGAGACAGTTAATTTCATTAAAGTTTTATCTCTTAATTTTTATAGTTTACAACTAAACTTCTAAACTATGGTGACATGATCTACATAATTACAATAATATAATATTGGTAAATAATACAAAGTAAAACACGCTGAATTCAGAGTTCCCTAACTTCAGAAACATAAACTGGGTATACTTTACTGATAATATGGATATTTTTAGCTCTTAATTTATTAGTTGCCTCCACAATAATCAGTTTTCTAAGAAAAAAAAACAAATAATATTAAGCGTATAATGCAGTCAATCGATAAAATTTATTATAGGGTATTCGTACATTCAGTTTGGTCATAAAAATGATATATTAGCAATGTTCTGGGCGCAAAAGTGAGACAAAATATAATTTCGAAATTAATTTTGAAATACACAAAACTAAGACTAATAATGATTATGGCGTCCAACAAAATAACGACCTTACCGAGACTTAGGCCACACTAAAGTTGAATTAACTAAAAAGTAATTTTTTAAGTAGTGATTTCTAACAAAATACCATAAATTTGACAAATAAGTCACAAACCTATGGGTAATAAATTGTTGAAACACTTACGTCATAAAAACAAGCGTTTGCGAGTTAACAGTGAATTGAACTGTAAAGTAAAATTAGAAACGTAATTATAACCACAGCAATTACTTATAAGTGAAAATAGCTTATCGGTAACATTTACGTAAACCTAATGGTATAATTACTTTCAAAATTATACTTATAAGTAAAAATAATATATAAGTAAATCTGAAAGTAATGTTTGTGTAAAAATAACTTTAAACGTTACAGTTACGTCATAGGTAACACTCTAAGTAAATCTTTCGTATTATTGACTTTATAAATTTACTCTGTTGTACGATCTCACGGTAAAGGTATTATTTTCGTAAAAAAATACGAAATTATTACCAAGGATAGGTAATAGTTCCTTAGACTAGAGTACTTATGACTTAACTTGTTAGTTGGGAACCACCGACTCCCACAATACTCCGAAATGAGGTGATAGAGGAGGGCTTAACTGCCAAATTATTTCATTTTCTTCGAAAAATGCCTGAAATTTAGGGTTATTTACACGATCAAGTACGTTTTTTGCGTCAACAAATTTAGTAGCGTTATTGGCATAAATGTTACTACAGACACCTCGTCTGGAAACGAATCTTTTCAGTACATTTAAATCGCTGACCAATTCGAGGTGCATATCCTTCGACGCAAAACATACAAATGTACAGAAGTATGCCTTGATTGATTTTGTGTTTCTTAAATACCTATTTTTTGTGAGATACGGTCCATGTGTAGAAAATGGTTTGGAAAGTTTTATTCGTGGGGAAGGTAGATCGCCTATTTTTGATGAGTAATAGATGGAGTTATGCGGAAACATACTAGGTATACACAATCTTAACAAACCCCATACTGTGTGTCGACTACTTAAAGGACAAAACCTTTGACGGATTATAGAGAATAATGTTTGGGGCTCTGCATGTAGGTTTTTGAAGTTTTCATGACTATCGAGAATATTTGTAAAGTTATTTTTCGAAGATATTATCATAGGATGTTTGTTTTTAAAATCTTGGTCCACGCTTTTTGAGCGTCCTCCTACTTGCAGGATATTAAATTCGTCCAAAAACAGACCTAAAGGTATCAATTTTCTATTTCGCGCTATTGAATTTAACCTCTTTAAAGAGTTAATTTCTTGTGAAAATGCTTTACGTTAAACAATGTTAACGATAGTTTGTATCGCGTTTCTTAGTTCGTTCATCGAGAGATTACCAGTAATTCTCAGTTCCATAGAATTTTGAAGACAATTTAGTTTGAATTGAAGCATATAAGCAACCACATGAATGATCTTGGTGAATGAAGAATTCTTCATTATTATTTGATTTTGAACAATAGTATTGGACAACATAACAGTAGTCTATCTGATTTAGGTACATATTTTTCAGATAATAATGATTTTAAAATAGGCCAATTTCCTTCACTGCGATGTAGAAAGTCCGGTCCGTTGAACCATATTGATAGTTGCTTCATTTCCTTCAGTTTTGCGGAATTCAAATCGGATCGGAACATATCGCCACTGAGATGAGTCAGACAGATTCTATATTTTGCTACACGGTTAGCGACAAATGTTTTGAGACAACTAAGTATCCGAGCGAATCCAAATCAGTGTTATTGTTGAGTCGCACGAAAAGTATACTCTGGGTTTGTTCTTAATAGCATCTGTAGTAGCATGAGCTAGTTGGGCAGCTAAAAGAGCTCCACATAGCTCTAAACGCAGAAGAGATATGAACTTTGACGGTGCTACACGGGATTTGGAACAGCCTATTCTTACCATGATTTGACCTAATGAATTTATGGAACTAAAGTAGACACATCCTCCATAAGCGGATTGAGATGCGTCAGAAAATACGTGAATTTCTACTTGGAATAGCTTCTTTTATAAGAATGTGTCTGGGAATTTCTATGTCATCTAAGGAATTGATATAATAATAGAATTGTAGCCAGAATTCTTGAAACGTGTTTATAAAATTCGTCTTCAAATGAGATTCCCTCTTCGCCTTGTGTTTTCTCGTTATAAATTTCTAACTCGGATTGCACTGAACTAAATTCATCAAATGTGAATTCGATTTTTTGAAGGCGCGTTTTGATTTCTTGAAGTTTTGAAAAATTTATGGGCTCATTTATAAATTATTTTAAAACGTGTTAATTGTGCCTCTAATTGAACACAACGTGCAATCAATCTCCTAATAGTTCCCTGTGGTTCTTCGCTGTTGTTGGCAATTATTAGTAATTTAAACTAAGTGTATAAATACAATACTATTGATAAATAATAATATCCCCTGTATGCATTCTTACGCTACCAAATGAAAACATAATAAATGTTTAACCTTGCAAGTAATAAATTCTAAATATTAAACACACAGCTGTGTGTTAATACCGAAAAACTATTATTAGAAAGAAATGCTCTGCAAAAAAAGTGAACACGTGTTGCTTGTCGAAGCTCGAACCCGAAGCCGACCTATGACCTTGTATCGATGCCAGTGATTTTTGGACTAAATGTATAATCTTATATGTATAGATAAATTGTAATACATTATTTTTATAACTAAATTTTGATTATAATAAGATGTTTGAGTTGTACTTAATAATAAATATTGCCGTTAGGTACCTATACCTATTGAGAATTTATTGTTAAATTGAAAATTTAGTTAGAAGCTAAAACGTAGTGTAAATTGGAATAAATGGATATTCGTAATTAAGGATAAATTGGAATGTACCGCGAGTTTCCACAAGTACCTTATGCGTTTTTTCTATTCAGCATGTACTATACGGATTTTACAAGAATATGGAAATGTCCCGTGTATGATTGTGCTACAGACATTCTATGTACCGGGTGTCCCAATAAGAATGGCTCTCGGCCATATCTCGGGAACCGTTTATAGTACAGCTTCGGGAAAAGAAAATTTATGATAAAAGTGACCTCGAGAAAAACCTGGAAATTATTTACAGAGTTGTAGGTCCACCGCCAGAGGGCGTAATTAAATACCAAAAATTATAAAATGAATAATCTACAAATTTTGCCTAATTAAGATGCATTTAAACTATGATTATCGTATTCTTCAAGAAATTCAGCGTATATTTGATTTTACAAGTTTTAGTCTCTCTCTTCAAATAAGAGGTGGGGGCAAGCGGGAACTTTATTATGAAAAACGCCTGTAATTCCAGTTTTACTTAACCTATCTATGCAAACTTAGTCTTTTTGAAGAGAGCTCCTTTCTACCAATGTGAGAGTTATACTTTCGAAACAACCTAATGAGTAACGTATACGATAGAGGGCGTTATTTATTTATTTTTTTAAATCTAGCTATCCTTGAAAAATGTTGAATGGGAACATGCAGTTTTAATTAAGGAATATAAAAGTAGATCAAATTAGCAACAGAATAGCGAAAACTGCGTGTCGATATCTTCTTCGTATCACGAGATATCCTAAAAAATGTGTAAATTTTAAGCATTTTCCTTAAACATAAATTACTCCGGTTTGACTGAACGGATTTTAACATTTTTGACTTCTCAAAATTGGCTTTCCTCGTTCTATTAATAATAGTTCCAATTATTATGTCAATATTACTTATGCTGTCACCGGGAAACTGCGTTATGGAAGTTAAAATGGAAATATATAAAAACAAGTAGTGGGCCATGAAAAAAACAAAACAAAAAGATATGTCTTGTGTCAAATTAATAAACCTAGTAATTTGTTCATTTACGTGCCATTGCGATATGTGTGCATTAAATTCAATATAAAATTTGCTTAAAAGTTATGTCTAAGATGATTCTTACAAACGAAGAAGCATTTGATATGATAGGAATTTACTTTGAATGTATGAGAAATGCAACTTTTGCGGCTAGGGTATATGCCATACAATATCCCCAAAGACGTCATCCCGGTAGCAGAGTTTTTCGTCGACTCATACACCGTTTAAGAACGACTGGAAATGTAAATCTTCCTGTATTTAGAAGACGCGGTAGAGGTCGTTCAGAGGAAAACACAATAAATGTTTTGGTATATGTGCAAATTAATCCGCATTTAAGTATTAGAGCAATCAGTAGAGACTCGGGAATAAGCAGAACCACCGTTCAACGTATTTTGACAGGACACAGGTAAATTAGGATGTATAAAGATATGTTTTTTAAACAAAATATACCCGCATAATATTATTTGTAAGCATGGTTATATGTTAACATAATAATTTATTTATCATTCCGGAAAGATATTTAATAGGACATTATATTTCTTTAAGATTTCATCCATATCATATAGTACTGCATCAACAATTAGTTGATCGTGATTACGACAGAAGGTTGGATTATTGCAACTGGTTACTACATATGGTATATGACGACCCTCAATTACTGTCACGTATTTTGTGGTCAGACGAAGCTATATTTAGTAGTGATGGTACGGGTAACCGGCATAATATGCACTATTGGTCACAGAATAATCCACGCTGGATGGAAGAAGTTCAGTATCAGGGGCGATGGTCGGTGAATGTATGGTGTGGTATTGTAGATGGTCAGATACTTGGACCTTCTATTTTTGACAACGCAATTAACGGGGAACGCTACCTAAATTTTATAAGCGATGAATGACCACTTCTTCTAGAAGATATGTCACTAGCAACTCGTAGGTCTATGTTGTTTCAGCACGATGGGTGACCGGCGCATTTCTCCAGACAAGTTAGAGAATTTTTAGATAATGCTTACCCTGATAGGTGGATAGGACGGACGTGGAGGCCTATTTTTTTGTCCAGCCAGGTCACCAGACTTAATCGTCTTAGATTTCTATCTCTGGGACCGGATTAAAGACCTTGTTTGTGCAATTAGACCCACTACTAGAGTTAACATGATCGAAAGAATACGAAACGCCATTCAGAGTATTTCGAGAGCAGAAATTGAGACTGCTGTTCAATCTACTCTTCAAAGAATAAACGTTTGTATCGAAAATAATGGGCGACAATTTGAACATTTCGATCGTCACTAGCGAGGTATCTTAAGTTATATTTCCATTTTAACTTCCACAACGCAGTTTCCCGGTGACAGCATAAGTAATATTGACATAATAATTATTAATAGAACGAGGAAAGCCAATTTTGAGAGGTCAAAAAATGTTAAAATCCGTTCAGTCAAACCGGAGTAATTTATGTTTAAAGGAAAATGTTTAAAATTTACACATTTCTTAGGATATCTCGTAATACGAAGAAGATATCGACCCGCAGTTTTCGCTATTCTGTTGATAATTTGATCTACTTTTATATTCCTTAATTAAAACTGCATGTTTCCATTCAACATTTTTCAAGGATAGCTAGATTTAAAAAAATAAATAAATAACGCCCTCTATCGTATACGTTACTCATTAGGTTGTTTCGAAAGTATAACTCTCACATTGGTAGAAAGGAGCTCTCTTCAAAAAGACTAAGTTTGCATAGATAGGTTAAGTAAAACTGGAATTACAGGCGTTTTTTCATAATAAAGTTCCCGCTTGCCCCCACCTCTTATTTGAAGAGATAGACTAAAACTTGTAAAATCAAATATACGCTGAATTTCTTGAATAATACGATAATCATAGTTTATATGCATCTTAATTAGACAAAATTTGTAAATTATTCATTTTATAATTTTTGGTATTTAATTACGTCCTCTGGCGGTGGACCTACAACTCTGTAAATAATTTCCAGGTTTTTCTCGAGGTCACTTTTATCATAAATTTTCTTTTCTCGAAGCTGTACTATAAACGGTTCCCGAGATATGGCCGAGAGCCATTCTTATTGGGACACCCGGTACATATCAAAGCATATTCTTTGCATGTGCATTACACATATTTTAGAATTTTATACGGAAAGCACAAACATTGCACATTATATGTACATCTGCTGGAAATGTGATTCATATGAAAAGCGAACATACTCACAGTGGCGTAACTATACCATATGAGGCCCATGGCAAATTATTTTGTTGGGGCCCCATCAGTAAAAATCGTCACGCTGTACTCAGTTTAATTTTAATAAACTTCGAGATTTTCAGCGTACTCAACTACACGTTGTATATGTCCCACGTCCCACTAATGACCATAGGCCTCCTCTCTTGGGCGATAGAGAATGGTCTGTAGTCCCCACGCTAGCCCAATGCATATTGGGGACTTCACATTCATCCATAGAACAGAATAGGCGATTTCGGCCCGCTTTGGTTGGTAGGGACTTTGGTTAACCAATTGGTAGGTCCTACGTCACCGTTATGACGTAAAGTACCAATTAGAGGCGAAATCCTTTGGTTCTCAATTGGTACAGCTGATTGTCTTATCTTTGTATTGCGATCGGAAACCTTATTTATTGAGTTTTACTATATTTTCTTGGAGTTTCGAATAAAATATATACAGCAAAACCCCAAAAAAAGTAAAAACGTTGTGCTTACCAGTCATTAACAATTGGTAATTCTCCCTATTTGCCCAAAATAACAGATTCTTGCCATTTATAATAAAATCAACAGATTCCATTATTACTAGTCAAAAAAAAAAGAAAAAGCAGACAAAACTTCAAAATTTTTAGAAGATTTCCCAAAAATACAATTCATTCCAACGACTTTGTTAATATACAAAAGAAAAAAAGACAAATCCACTTTAGACAAGGATAGAAAGCTACCAATTTCAGTAACCGTGCTACAGATCTCGGTATGCGATTTGACAGACCAAAAAGGGTACCAAAGTTAGCTTGACGTCATCGTTTTTCGAAACGAAATCGATTGGTATGTATTTGACAGACCAAAGTGGGGTATCAAAGCGGGACGAAATCGCCTAAGATCTCAATACATTCATTATCTATTCGCTAGCTTTTCGGTGAAGGAACAACATCGTGAGGAAACCTGCATACATTTACATTGAAATAAAAATAACAATTTAATTTCAATAAGATATTTATTACGAAAAATATTATTAAATACTATTAAGAAATGAAATTAACTGTTTCGACCCTTACTTCGTGGAATCTACTCATTTTACTTTTTCAAATGAAACTTACTGTTTCTAGATAATTCCACAGTATATTGAATATAAGATATCATCGTTAGAAACAATTGTCAATTTTCTTAGAGTTTTTAAAAGTTTTCAATATACTGTGGAATTATCTAGAAACGGTAAGTTTCATTTAAAACAGTAAAATACTATTAAGAATAATCTTTTTTTTGAGCTTTCTGTTCCGCAAAAGTGTTTATAACATCATCAAAGTTTAAAGATCTGGCCATAGAATTTTCAATAGACAGAATAGCCAAGTTACATAACCTGTCTTGTCCCATAGAATTTCTTAAATAGGTTTTTATTAATTTTAGTTTTGAAAATGATCGTTCAGCACTCGCTGGAGTCACAGGAATTGTAAGAAATAACATTAATGCAGTGCATACTTCAGGAAAGCTGCAAGACATAAAATGATTTTTTATTATTAATAAATCAACAAGGTCTCTAATACACGAAGATTTTTCTATTTCGTCTCTGAAAGTGGATCGAAAATTGAGAATTTGTCTGGCAAATGATTCACATATGTCTTTTTCATATATCTCAACAAATTCTAGAGCTTTTTTTAATAGATCAGTGTCATTTAAAACATTTAAAGTGGAAGGCTGCAAAACACTGAAATTTGAAACAATTTCGTTCATTGGAAGGAAACGCGATTTCAGTTGGTTTATAATGATGTCCAGTACTCGATAAAATATGTTCACTTTGAACAAACTTTCCGGATCTTGGAGACGCTCATCCTCGCAATGCTCATCAAAATGGCGTTTTACCTTCCTCTGACGAGTTTTAGAAAATTCAGGGGTGATGGATCATTTTTCTGCTACACTATTTGCTTCCATTTTTAAACTTTGAAATTCATTTCGATACCTTTCCAATTCTTCTAGACAAATTTTCAAATGTTTTAAGGCATTTGAAAGATCGGTGGCTTTAGACTGAAGCGCTTTAGAGGCTGCATCGATAGTAAGTAGGATCTTGCAATGGAAAACCAATAACATTATAAAATTGTAGTTTTCGATCTTTTTGTTGAGTGAAACAGCTTGATTTCTTTCATCTGATTTGCGATTTAACAGAATTGTTGTCGTTAGCGCTTTTTGGACTTCAACAAACCGAACTTTCAAAGCAAAAACGGCATCATAACGCCCTGCCCATCTAGTAGGGTTTAATGTTTTTAATGTTATTGAAGTTGAACACTCACTTCCTTCATTAGATATAAAACTTAATAAAATATTCCATCTTTTGATACTATGCCCAAAAAAAAATTAAAAATTTGTTGCATAACTCTGGTGTATTCACCGAATGGTTTCGGGCACGTAATAATTATGTTCTTAACTGGTGTAGTAAAATCCCAGACTTGAGTAAGAGAAATTCGAAAGGCAAACGTAAGACCAAGAAACGTTGAAGGATCGTTGGACGTTATAAATAATGCTTGGGAGGAAATAACTGAAGAATTTGTGTCACATTATATAGATTGATGACCAGTAGATTAAGAGAAGTCATAGAGCAATTGGCGGGGTTACTAAAAATATTAATTGTTGTTTTCTATCGAAAATTGATAGTTATTTATTATACAAGGGAAAAAGTATTAGATTTTAGTTAGAGGTTATGTTGTCTCCCGACGCGAAGCTGAGGGAGACAAAAAACCGAGAGCTAAATCCTAATATTTTTCCCGTGTATAATACACTATTTTTTTCTGTGACAGGAAAAACGACGATTTGATAGTGAAAGAACATATTATTACAATATATTAAAGTCAGAATGTTATCGATACGAAATTTGAATTTTCAAACTAGTAAACTGTTGTAGTTATAGCAACAATTAGACCTGCGTTGCTAAGGAAAACTTCAAAGTAATCAAATATATGTCAATTTAATTCTGTGATTTGATTCAAAAATTGCGAACTCAGTGATTGTTTAGTAGTTATTTTGGAAAATATAAAGTTAAAAAATGTCTGATTCCGAGTTTTCTCTGACTCCACCGGAGTTGATAGAAGCAGCGCAAGTAGCGCCACGAAAATTATTGCCAGCTAAATCGCGGTAAATTTATGAAACCGCGTATTCAAGATTTAAGGAATGAAAAATGAAAAAGACATGCAGTTCTTTCTCGGAGACAGTGTTATTGGCTTATTTTTCGGAACTGGCACAACAACAAAAGCCATCAACAGTGTGGTCGAATTATTCAATGATTAAAAGTATGTTTCGATCCAATAATAATGTAGACATTTCAAAATATTTCAAACTAATTACATTTCTGTAACAAAATGGGAAAGGTTACAAGCCCAAGAAAACTGCGTTGTTTACGAGTACACAAATTAGTGATTTTTTAAATAATGCACCCGATGAAGTTTATTTAATGGCCAAGGTTGTTGTTGTATTTGGGATTGCAGGAGCTTGTCGAATTTGTGAAATCAGCCATGTAGCATTAGATGATATTGAAGATTCGGGAAAGTTATTAGTTGTGAAACTGAAGCAGACAAAGAATGATGTAAACAGGAGATTTGTAGTTACTGAAGAATATATTAAATATAACCTTCGTCCAGCCGCCTGTTTTATGCATATCGCAATGGAAAATGTATCAATCAGGTTGTGGGTAAAAATCAGTTTTATAAGGTACCTGAAACAGTAGCTAATTTTCTTCAACTTGAAAATGCTTACTCATATACAGGTCATTCATTTCGAAGATCGTCTGCTACACTTTTAGTTGAATCTGGGGGAGACTTGATGACACTAAAGAAATATGGCGGTTGGAAGTCATCAACGGTCGCTGAAGGGTATGTTGATGAATCGGTGGAACACAGAACAGAAATTGCTGATAAAGTGTTCAGAACGTGTGGCAGTTCTGAAATAACACCCGATTTGCGACCAGGTATACCAACAGCAGTTGTGTCCATGTCAGAAAAAAATATTATTTCAACACAAGAAAATTCGTCTGTTGTACTGAATAGTTCAAGGAGCATGTCATTCATGCAATGCACATTTAATAATTGTACTTTTGATATAAAGGAAATGTAACTTATGTTCAATAAAATATTCTATAATCAAATATCTTCCTTTATCTATATGTATATATATATATCCGGGAAAAAAGTACTCACTCTTTTCCCGGGGAAAAAAGTAATTTCGTGAAAAGTTGTATTTTGTTACCTGTCAACAGAGATAAAATGTCAAATTTTTTTCCTGTTACAGAAAAAAAATTATTTAGTAGCCTTTGATATTTAATAATGAAAAAAGATATTATTTACACTTTAGTGTTATTATCATTTAAATATACGACAAAACTATCCCATTTTTCCGGGAAACGGAAAAGTCACAGCCGCAACCGTAACTGCATAGCTAAAATAATGAGCATTTTAAACATTTTTCAAAAACTCTTGATCTTTATTAGTTTTACAAGGTTGGCAAATAAGCGAGGTAAGCGGCTGTATCTCAGAAACTAATGATCGTAGAGAATTACGGTGGAAAATTTTTGGGGTAAAATGGACAAGGGAAAATGCTGGAAATTGTTTTCATGTTTCCAAGATGGCTGCCAGTGGGTGTTTCCACCATCTTGAATTACATAAAGTTACGTTTCTCGCGATTTTCTTCAATGAATGTAACAAAAAAGGATTTGCGTTTTAATGATAACTTAAAGTCAAACATTTTTTGTAACAATAATTTTTCTCTGTCTTCCGAAATAAAATGGTGGGGGGTATGTGAATGTTGTTTTAAACAAAGGCCAGTAACTTCGAAACAGCTTAATGTATTTGGATAAATTTAGTATCACTGGCAAGAGAATTTTTTGGGCTTCTAGGTTTCTCGTAATAATGACAGTTATGACTCACATGGCCGCCGATAGAGGGCGCTATTTGATACTATAACTATAATATTGGATTTTCTCAAAAAAATTAAACGCGATGATATTACTATTTTTAAACTAGAAAATAGACAAATGACCAATCAATGAGTCTGCCCAAACCGCATCTCAATATCCTTTTCCTAACTCGAATTATTGAAAAAAATACTAAACCAGGAACATTCATATATCCCCATTTAAAAATGCATCGGTTGCTTTCGATTAGAAGGCAAGTAGTAGCCCATGGAAATAAAAGATAAACTTAAAATATTCACAAAAAATGTCAGTTTATTTAGTGCTGTGATTTTAAGTCACATGTTTTCGTATTTATAAGCGATTTTCCTTTTAAATAAAGATGTGGTCCTGAAAACGACCGATTTTGAAAAAAGATTAATGCCTTCTGTATTCAAATTGCCTTCCGTCATATTCCACACATTGTTCCAGTCTTTCTTGAGTCGACAGAACCGCAGCCTCGATTTCTGCCGCTGAGAGTTGACGAATTCAGTTTCGAATTCTGTTTTTCATATCAATTCGTATTGTTGGTGAAGTTTGAAAAACAATGTCTATTAAGCGTCCCCACAAGTAAAAATCAAGACATGTCAAGTCGGGAGACCTTGCCGGCCAAATCCAGCGTTCTTGAAAGGTCTCGTTAATATGGTTTCGGACATTAATTGAATAATATTCCGGATAACCATGTAATTGCAGAAACATAGTTCTCCTAGTTGCGAGTGGCACACCTTCCAACAAAATTGGCAAGTCGTTGATCAAAAACTCTAAGAAGCGGTTACCAGTTAAAAGCTTGATTAAAAATAAGGTCCAATAATTCTGTCCCCAATGATACCACACCACACATTTAGGCTCCAGCGTCTCTGGTGCTGCACTTCTCCTAATCAATGCGGATTTTCAGCAGACCAATAATGCATATTATGACGGCTTAGTCTACCATCACTACTAAAGGTAGCCTCGTCGGTCCAGAGAGTTTCCGTTAAGAAATTTCTGTTTTCCTCAAACATGCCTAGCATCCATTGAGAATAATTTTATCTATTACCGAAATCTTGTTCATTTAGCGTCTGGTGCAAGACTGCGTGGTAAGGATGTAATCTAAAAGTAAAAAACAACATATGCGTAAAAATAATAACAAGATAAAATTATTTGCCTATAATCTTTCAAAGTATTTCTAACAGTTGTTCGTGCTATTCCCAACTCTAGAGACAATGTTCTAGTTCCTACATGTGTATCAAATGCTATGTAAGCCAACACATTGATAATGTTTTCTTTGGTCCTTCCATTGCGACGCCTGCGACGTTTAGGACGATGAAAACTTCCAGTATCACGTAATCGCTGTACCAAGCGCGGAAACATTCTTCTTCCGTAATGACGGCGATCTGGATTCCGTGCCGCGTACTGTCTTGCAGCTATAACTGCATTTTGAAAATACTCGAAATAAATCGCAATCATCAACGGCTTCATTATTTGTGAGAAGCATTTTGATTAAAAAGCACTCAAATTATACGCAATCAACAATATTGGGCTGCGTGTGAGAAAAGTTTGACGTTACTTGGCAATATTTTTGTTAGGCGATTTTCGTGTCCATGGCCTACTACCAAAGAATGTTGTTGGTGTATTCATTGCTACTACTTGCCATCTTATCGAAAGCAACCGATGCATTTTTAAATGGGCATATACGACTTTTCCTGGTTTAGTATTTTTTTTCAATAATTTGGGTTCGGAAAAAGATATTAAGATGCGGTTTGCGCAAGCTTATTGGTTGGTCCTTTGTCTATTTTCTAGTCTAAAAAAGTCATATAACCGCATTTAAATTTTTTGAGAAAATCCAATATTTTGGTTATAATATCGAATAGCGCCCTCTATCGGCGGCCGTGTAGGTCACAACTGTTATGATTACAAGAAATCTAAAAGGCCAAAATATGCTTTTTTCAATGATACGAAATTTATCCAAATCCATTAAGCCGCTTCGAAGTTACAGGCATTTATTTAAAACAACATTCAAATACCCCCCAACCATTTTATTTCAAAAGATAGAGAAAAATTGTTTGTACAAACAATGTTCGACTTTAAGTTAACATTAAAACGCCAAACATTTTTTTGTTACATTCATTGGGGAAAATCTCCAGAATCGTAACTTTATGTAATTCAAGATGGTGGAAACGCCCACTGGCGGCCGTCTTGGAAACTTGAAAATAATTTCCAGCATTTTCTCTTTTTCACAGCCGCTTACCTCGCTTATTTACCACCCCGTACATCTTGTAAGAAATTTCTGCAATAGAAGTTTATCATAAATTATACGCTTCTACTTATTTCCTTAATATTTCAGGCTAAGTGTGTGAAAAACTTTTATTTGTGTTAAGCAGAAAAATTACCATATAACTTTATTGAAATTCACTGTCTCGACCCTGACTTTGTGGAATCTACTCATTTCTTATTAATGAAACACTGTTTTTGAATAATTCCACAATATAAAATTAAAAATAGATGAAAATTCTAAAAATTGACAATTGTTTTGATATTATACTATCATCGTCAGAATGTAAGAAGTAACATTTCATATTCCTCCCTGATGCTTAATAATTATTTTGGCTAGACTTGGTTAGAATTATGTATATAACTAGTTTTCTCAATATCGCTTTTATGACAATCTTAAACTTCGCATCACTTAGCTTAAATACTGTAATGTATTAATTATTTACCTATCCAACTAAATACCTAGTTTACTAATTTTAACATGTGACTACCATGTATTTTTATTTTCCTTGTACAGCTGTTTTCTGTTTGTTTATCGTTCTCAAATATTTTCGTGACGGCGTCGTTGTGCGCCGCACGACCTAAGAAAATAAACTCAAAATAATTATTAATTACGCCATAATATTATGGCTTAAAAGTTGCAGCTTCAGCTGCGATAAAAAAGTTCTGCCGTCTCTCATGGCCGAAATGAATCATAAAAATGAAGTTAAATACTAGAACTAGAGCCCCTGAAAACTCATACATATTCTTTCTGGTTCCGCCGCTGAGTAGTTATCATGTCGGGACTGAGAATAGTGTGATTATTAAAAAAAATCTCTGTGTGCGGTGCGCCTAAAGAAATTTTACTTCAAAAAGTTATATTGTGACATGTTGGATTTCAAACATAAAAGTATTTGTGTCTTTGTGATTTACCGACCCGACGACACGACGGCACGTAGTCATTTGATCTTGATTCGACCAATTATGTATTAGCGCGGTAAAGCTCATATTTCCACAATATCATGTTATTTCTTTTACACCAATATGTGCTCCAATTTCCTATTCAACTCTAATTCTAAATCTAGGAGTAAAAATGGACTCGTCCACCCCACCTCGCAACTCATAACACCTTAAAACAGAAGCGATTCCTGAATTGTTACTGGATATTTCGAATTCAAAGCAGTCGCTTGCGTTACTTTTTGCTCCAATCTATAAAAAAGGTATATAATATTATATAAGTTGATCTCTAAATTTAATAAGATAAATGTTTAATTTTGTTCAGGAAGCCTGGATGTTACATGTGTCATTGTATCAGTGAATAGCAACTTTAATTTTTACAATAGTGAGAGTGAGGCAACAGGTTGTTTCTCATGGCTGCAGAAACGAACAAAAGGCATTTTACAAGGTACGTTAAAAGTCAAAATAGTTAGGTATTTTGAAATGTTATTAAAAAAACATGTTTCACATTTTTGGATTCTTTTTGAAGAGCTGATTTTAACAAACTGTAATAAGTACTTGATGTCTAAAATAACTACTTACGGAACTATAACATGTTGAAACTCGACTATTTTGCAACTTAACCTTCACATTTTAAAATTAGTTAGAATTTAACATTGTGCTCTATGTGATCTATGTGTTATATTCTTTTAAAAAGAACACAGTCTACCTATATAAGTGATAACGGGGTGTTTTATTTATTCTTATTTATTTAGTTATCAGACAAAAATATTAGAAATTGTTGCCAGATCGTTTTATTTCAAATTATATTTATCGAACGATTTCATTTGGATTATCCGTATTAGTAGTAAGTTATATATAATCTGGTTTTCTCACTATTGCTTTTAAGAAAGTCGTAAACTCGCATCACTTAGCTTAATTTTACAGTACAGTCTAATGTATGCCATTACACTTATTTTTGATTAGTTTAGGTTACATTAGGGTTATCCTATTTGCTACGAATTTCTCTTTTCTTTTTAAATTGAGTTACTTAGGTTGGGCTAGACCGATCTATATATTTGATTATCTCAATTAATTGATAACATCTAATATGAAAACTGACGATTTATTTATTGCTTTGAAACCGGTTGAAATATGCAAATGAAATTTGATGGGTTTTGAGAAGTAATTATTGCGCATTTTTTGACTGCAATTTAGAACTTTATATTCATCATTGGCGCGCATAGGGGTAATGATTTCATTTTTTTAAATAAAAATATAAAAATAGTACGCCACTGAGTTATTTCAAATTAAAAATAATTTTGAAATAGATTCCTCGTTTAATTTGTGACAAAAAAATGTCCCTTACCTTTTTTCGTATGGGGCGCGTATTTTTCATTTCTTTAATACATTATCTAGTACTTAGCGAAGCTAGTACGCTACTGTCAACAAATACGAATATTTTAACCAAATGCCTACCGAATTTCATTTACATATCTCGACCGATTTCAGAGCAATAAATAAATCGTCGGTTTGCAAGATAAACTTAACTAACCCGTATCTCGGAAAACGAAGCATTTGCGGACATGCGTTTATATAGCAAAATGTCATTATTTTTTCAGGTAGAATCACTCCCTGGAGTTTGTCGCACTTAGGTATTTACTAACACCCTGTATATAATCCAAGCAATAGGGAGTCGGGTTTATCAAAAATGCAACCCTAAAACAAAAAATATGTTGTATAGAGATAAACATTCTAAGAAACAGCGTTTCTGTTTTCACGCCTAGAAACGCCCAAAAAATTCGTAAAATAAAAAAAGTTACAGATAAAAAAACTACTCCAGGTCTTAGCGAAATTAATTAAAGGAGAAAGTTGTAGGGAATAAAAACCTATCATTGTATGAGTATCAACTGCTATATTACTTCGAGATATAGGTGTCGAAAATTATTCTTATTTTTACTCGAGATACCTACCTCAAAAAACATCGAATATTTTTAAATTTTACGAAAAGGCAAAGGGGAAGAAAAACGCTATGTTTCTTAAAATTCTTTTCTCTATAAGATCATATTTTGTTTCCGGATAATATTTTTGAGAGATTTATCAATGGTGGATTGCTATTGCTTGAACTAGTACCTTTTGCAGTTCGGGTAGAAAACTTAGATCTTAGAATCGGACCCCGTCCGCGATCGTACATCGCTGTCCTAATTTTATCGTATACATAATTATGACTAAGTACACTAAAAGAATCTATAAGTGTGAACTTAAAATGAGGAGTTATACTATAGTAATTCGTTGAATATAAAACTACAGTAAAGGGTGAATATTGTTCAATCATATAAGTAAAGATTCAATAATATACTTTGACTTTTATTATTTTATAGGGGTGAAGCGAATGAAAAATATTCCCTCGTAAAATACGTCGAGGACAGTATTTACTATGTGGTTCCTACAAAATCAATTACTCCCATTGAAAAAAATCTCATCTGGGATCCTTACAAGAAAATGGGATTTTATGAAGCTGTTATAATAGAGCAAAACAATGATAGAAAGTTTCTTGAAGAAAGGCTAAAAAGCTTAAAAAAAGAACTAAAAGTTCTAATAGGTATGAGCCATTACAATTTATTTTTATAATTAAGATCTTTACTTAGTGGAACCTATTTATAGTAGGTAGTAACGTAAACAAAGAAAATATATAAAAATTCCATATTATACAGGGTGAGCCACTCTCAAAAGAACGGAGCCTTGTGGAATAACCTCAAATAATAATAAAAATTGTATCATTATGACCTACTGTTTATTTTCAGTGAATACCATTGATTATAAAAATTCTACAGAGGAGCATCCAGTGATTTCAGACACTATTAATCAAGGAGATTTTATACAAGAAATTGACAACTTACAGGAAAATTCAACGCCTCCGCAAGCCTCTGATTTCCAATTTGATAGTGATGATTCAATAAAAGATCCTGATTATAATATGGAAAGTGATGAATCAGTGGAGGTTCCTGATTATGGCACAGAATTTATAGAAAATGAAGGTAATTAAAATATTGAAATATTCTCAAATAAATCCATTTTTAAATAAGGTTGTATGTAACGCATTACTTTAAGGAAAAGACTGCACGAGTTATGAGGTAAAGGACAAGGACATTTTTTGATTTTGAAAATAATTTATTCATTATGATAAGAAAAGCATCAACAATTTTTTTCTGACACAATTTTCATAATTTAATTTTTATTTCCAAGACGCCCTGTTTTTTCTTGTCAAAAAAAACCAAAAATTATTAAGAAACTTTTTTTAAAAATTTGACTATACCACTGGTTTTACAATCGTTATAAATAGAAACAACATAAATCTCATAAAAGAAACATTCATTACCAACAAAGTTGAAACCACATTAGTTTTAGACGAGGTATTTAATTATATTTTTTACGCAGATTTTATTCACATTACAAAAATGACAACATCGCAAATACAAAATAGTACGTCAGTATCGCATTCTGTTTTAGAGTACCAATAACTTCTGAAACTATGCTAAAATGGTATTTTTTATTTAATTTATTAACGAACTGAGGATCACCCCATGTATTTCTTATTTTATACCTACTCAATTAAAACAGTACTGGGGACATAGTAGATCCAATTATTGTAACACAACGCTTAAACATTTTGTGAGCTTTGTATATTTTTTAGTGCCAAGACCTCCAATATGATGTTAGTTGAATTTTTTAATCCGACTACGCCACTGGATATAACAACCCTATTGTACAAATAAAATGTACCTTTTTTATTTTTAGTAGTTATGTATTAAATGTGGTTTCTTGTTTATATTTTTTGTTGATTTCAAAAAATAAATTAAATAAAACTATACCATATTAGCATTGTTTCAGGAGCTTTAATTCTGAAACGAAATAAGTAATTGACTTCGGGTTATTACTGTACAACTGCACTGATGTACTATTTTGTATTTGTCGTATTGCCAGTTTTCTAATTTGTCTAAAATCTACGTAAAAGATAGATTTAAATACCTCGTTCACAAAATTAATCCGGTTATTGAAAATGCTTTTATGAGAAAAATAGAGTGCTTTGGAAATGAAATTTAAATTATGAAAATTTGTGCCCGAATAAAGTTTTGTGCTTAATGTGATGAAAAATACTTTTCAAAATCGGTTAAAACTGTACCTTTAAAACTGTACCTCTGACAGGGGTGCTCCTAATTGAAATGGGTCGTACTTTAAACATACAGGGTGGCGAAAATTTCATTGCAATGTATTGCTGTCTTGTAAACCGTTGATGGTACGAAGTTGGTTAAATAGAACCAAAATTGTGTAATCATAAGACCAATCTAATGGTACTTTGAAATTCAAAATATCAGGGTCGGTTTCAGAGATATTCTGTAAAAACTTATCAAATATACAAAAAATACTATTTAAATTTTTTATGAGATATGAGACGGTAGATAATAAGCAAACATTAATTTTTTAGTTAGGCGTTTTGTCTTTGCTGATATTATAAATATAAATTTTATAGTTTCATATTCTCTTATAGCTAAATGATATATTAATAACTAAATGTCAAATATCTTAATTTTTTAAAATGAAAGTAGCATTAATTTCCTCTTTTGTTCAAATCTACGGTCAAAAATAAGGGGAGTTTATGTTTACTTTCCTATAGCCAGACGTTTTTGAGATATTAAAGTGAATTTAAAAAATTTAATTATTTCTGCCTTATTGTTGCTTATTATAAGATTATAAGTATGACGTGGTATTTATTGTTTTATTATAGTAGGCCGTGTATGTGGCTATCATAATTAAATATTAATTGTCATTATTTGTTATTGCCCTTTAGAAAATGATATAAAGGCTGGTTTGGAAATAAACAATGAACATTATGTAAATTTACTTTTAATACATGCTGCATGTGACAGACATTACTAGAACATGTGCTTTATTTGCTACAAGATATCCAGGTCGACCATAACCCACCCGTAACACCGTGAAGAAAATTCATAAAAACACAATTTGGTAGCTTTAAACAAATGGTTATGAAAGTTAAGCGACATGTCACCAATGGACCCCACAAAATATTTGTTATTTGGTATTACGTATGGTCACATGTAATTTTCAATATAAAAGTCTGCACCTATCAATTTTTCATTAAATAAATTAATATCTCGAAAATTATACATTTTGGGTATAGGGTATTCTACACAAAGCGACATTGAAATTTAACGTAGAATCCGAAAAGTTAATAATATACAGAATGTTTCATTGAAAATAACGAAGGGTTATACCGGAAGTCGCGTGCTTGTCAAAATATTTTCAATAAATTTGAAGTAACTTGTTACGCATCTATTCCAATTTTTATCAAAATCGTGTTCCAATATATAGATAGTGTAAGCTGTCGTGAAATAACCTGTATAGTAATAACATGTTCTTACTACGATTACCGCGAATTTGTTTAATTTTATTTTTCTATTGATTTGAAAAAAAAATGTGTGCAACATCAATAAAATGTTTTCTCTGTTTTTAGATGAAAACCTCAATTTGGAAAATGCCATAGAAACCCCCGATTTAACTGTAAAATGTAATGATTTCAGAAATTCAGAAAAATTGGACATTATGATTCATTGTGGGTCAGAAAAGAATATTTCACAAAATATACTGGAGAGTAAACATGTAGATTTAGACTACAAAAAACTTGATATATATAGGGAAAAATGTAAAAGGCATTTTTGCATGTTTTGTTATAAATTACAAACAAAGTTTGCAAGGCACCTTCAAACTATGCACAAAACTGAAGACGCTGTTAAAGAATTTATGGAATTACCTGTAAAGAACAGATTACGTGCAGATTTAATACGCAAAATTCGCTCAAAAGGAGACTTCATGTATAATTCAAATACTAAATATAACACCCAGAATAATTTAATAACAGTAAGGCGATTAGCATCGATCAAAAATATAAATGCCTCTCACTATAAGCCATGTGGGAATTGCGGTGGAATGTATTCTTCGTTATCCCTTGCTATCCATTATAGGCGTTGTAAACAAAACCGAATAAAAGGAGCCAAAGATATTTTAGTTAATAGCAGATATCTAAGTATGTTTGCACCAAATACTTGTTCAGTATTAACAAACAAAATTTTACCAGCTCTAAGACCTGATGAAATAACTGAAACAATTCTATCAGATCATCTTATTTTATTGTTTGGAAACCGGTTATGTCAAAAATATAGGTCTCCTCATTTATATAAAATGATACGAGCAAAATTGAGATGCGTAGCAAGATTTTTTTTGATTGCACGGAGAAAACACGATAATATTACAAAATTTGAACATATTTTTGACCCTGAACATTATGATTTGATCATAGGTAGTATTAATGAGATGTGCAGTTTAAATGAAGAAACTGGAAGGTATAAATCTCCATCAACCGCATTAGCTATAGGCAGCTACTTAAAAAAAATTGGGTTTTATTTAATATCTGAATACATCAAACAGAAGCAAAAAGATAGACAAATTGAAGTAAGAGACTTTTTACAATTGCTAAAAGAAGGTCTCGGGCATGATATTTACAAAACTGTAGAAGAAAACCAATTAGAACAAAAAAGAAGAAAAAAAATACAGTTGCCAAGCACTGACGATATTATTGCGTTAAACAATTACTTAAATAGAAAGATCAAAATGTATATGAAACAACTGAGAAATGAATATTCATTTTTTGCCTGGAGAGAACTAATGAGTCTTGTCTTAATATCTCTTCAAGTATTCAACAGAAGAAGGGCAGGAGAAATTGAAAGGGTCAAAATAGATGATTTCTTAGGTTATGAGGAATTACAATCTGATGATGAATTTTTAAAATCCTGTTCAATAGAGGAAAAAAACAGAACAAAAAATTATATTCGATTTTTAATTAGAGGAAAGTTAAGCAGGGGAGTTCCAGTTATGGTTAATAAGCAAAATTTTGACGCTATCATGATCATTCTTAAACTCAGAAAACAAGTTAACATACCAGATAATCCTTATTTGTTTGGTTTGCCTGGAAAAGGACATTTCAATCATTTAATTGCTACTCAGTGTATAAACAAATATTCCAAGCTTTGTGGTGCTCAACAACCTGATACTTTACGTGGAACCCTACTCCGAAAGCACATAGCTACAAAGTGTGGAACAATGAACTTACAAAAGACTGAGATTAGAGAAGTTGCAGATTACTTAGGACACGATGAAAAAATTCATATTAACCACTACAGATTACCCAATGCCACAAAAGATATAGTTCGAATGTCAAACATTCTTGAAGTTGCTCAAGGAAATGCGAATATATCATCAGATTTTAATGATAGTCTCGAGTCTGTATCAAACATTGTGGAAGGTTCTCCAGATAATATGAATATGTCCAATTGTAGTTATATTGTAGAGTCTAATACTGAAGATGTGGCTATTGAAAACAAAAAAAATACTAGTAAGTTGATAACATTTTTTTATGATTCATTTGTTCAGAGTATCGCGTCTTAGTAGTTGTGGAGTGACTTAAATATGTCATACAACTCAAACAAATTTGTTTTTGACAACTTTATTATTATTACATAATATGTGTGTAAAAAATGTGTTTTCGATACTTGTGATTATCAAATTTTGTTAGGTTCTATAGTCGTTCTACATAACTGTAGCAATAATCATCTTAGTAACATGCCTCATAAATGATACTTTTCAATGAAGAAATCTTACAAATATTTATACTCTGTCTACAGCCTCATGGTATATTTTGCATTTATGGGCCCATGTTCTTAAAGTGATTGCTGATTCGGTTCGTCGAAACAAATTAGTGACTCTAAAGTGGTTATCCTAAATGTTTTGTTTGCTTTTTTCTCATAACTAATTTTGACTTTAGACAACCGAAAAAATTAATACATATTTATATCAACTTTATTATAAATTTTTTAGAGATTAGAAACAGCAGAACAGTTTACATTGCCATATTTTAACTTCAGAAATACTAACAGTAATATATTTTTAAATATTTCACAGAGTTATTTAGAAATAGGCCAAGATTGTAATATTTTGATTACCTTATATGATATTTTGTGGTGTACCTATCATTGGTAATTACATGGCATTGCCAATTGATCAAATGCCAAAATTTCTAATACACTCTCCATTATCATCTCCTACAACAATTATGCTATAAAAAGTTTAATGGTTAAAAAGAAAAAAAATCAGTTTAAAAATTATCTGCCAACGTGTACTGTGTGACATGTGATAAGTAGGTATATTTATTTTTACAGAAACGCCATCCCGAAATAGTAGAAAACTATCATGGTCTTTTGAAGAGAAAAACTGTGTGCAAAAGTGCTTGGGGTATTATTTCAATAATTTTGAACTGCCTTCTCTGGAGACATGTGAAGACATTATTTCTACAAACGAAATTCTGAGTCAAAGAAGTGCCACACAGTTGAAAGCATTTGTTGCGAACTATGTTGAAAAGAAAAAAAGAGAAACTATTGACGGGAATGTTCCGGCTAAGAGTAAATAACTGTTTATTGTAGAACCAAAATATTAGAAAATTGACCAAAACACATTGTTATTGTCACTTATAAATTTTTTATCGAAGCAACGAACCGCTCACGGGATCTCACCCTTTTATTTGGCTGCTCATTTTATTCAATAACATATGAGAGATTCTAAACAATGTGTTTAATGATTTATAGTTGTTTAATCTTAGATTCCCTTTGATAAACATTTGTATTTTTTAGTAAGAAGAAGACCTTGGTCCGCCGAAGAACGTAAAATTGTGTTAAAAATTTTTGAAAAAGAATTGACCAATAAAACATTACCTTCACTGAACCGCTGTAAGAACGTAATAGAAGAATATTCTATTTTGAGTAGAAGAACACCCATAATGTTAAAGGCATATATAAATAACGTCATAAAGAAAAGAAATACCTAAATAAATAATTTAAAAGAGTTATTTTATTTAAGAATTATTTTTGATCCTGTCGAAAAAACATAAATTTTGTCCCTATTCCTATTTTCTGAACGTTTTCATCCTTCTAAAAATCATCATTTCTAAGAATTTTTACTAACAAATCTTTTCAGTTCCCTTAAAGTTTAAAAATAAATTTGTTTTCTTTTTTATTATTATGACCAGAAAGTTGTCGTTTCATTTATCTCTAAACTTTATTTTATTTTTATTCTAAGAAATTGTTAATGTTAGTCCCTTAGTTTCAGTAATATATAGAAAAACGTAGTTTTCCGAATGATGAAAGAAATCGTTTTCCACAAAAATAGATTATTTCTTCTAAAATCAATTTTTTACAAATCGGTTTATATTGATAAAATAGAAGTCGATTATTACTTTATAGATATTTTACACTAAATATCGCATTACTATAGTGACAGTATTAAAAATTAATTAATAATACCTAATGTGAAAATTTTGGTGGAGTTGACAACGCTGGTATTTTATGAAATCTGTAGGTAAATTATTGTTTTTCATGGAAGCCAATTCGGACTCTATAGTTTGAAACGATAGGAATAAGGTTTTATCAAAAATGCAACCCGGACACGAAACGTGTTTTTCCCCACTTGTAGAAATAACTTAAAAAATTCGCAGTCAAGAAAAAAGAAGGTTGTTTGCAAATAATCGATTGCTATATTACTTTTCGAGATATATTGGAAAAACTATCGGAAATATTGCACAAATACATCTTTAAAACTTCTTAAAGAAGTCTTTCTTAAACGTTCACGATGCCGACGTCTTAAAGCTGTCAATGAGACGTCTGAAAGACATCTTTTTTGGGCCGGATGTTAAAAATCACGACGTCTTTAGGACATCTTCATAAGGTACAGGGTTATTCATTATAAATTACCCACGCCCTATAATCGTTATTATTCATTTTAGAAAAAAAGTCTTATATAGAAGTTGTTTGATTACAGCTGAATTTTGTTAATATGCTATCAAAAGTTCAGTAGCGTGAAAATTTAAGGGAATACAAAAAATAATACTTTTTTTTTTTAAATGGGATACCCTGTATATTTTGATATTTTTGAAATTGGTTTTTTTTGTGATTTCAAAAATATATAATATGTTACCCCTACTTTGTAGCGTTTTTGAGTTATTAAATCATGAAAACCTTATATGAACATGACAACTAATATGTTTGATACTTTACATTTTAATTACTTTATCCTATTAGTTGTCTTTTTCATAGCTTACTTTAATAATGTTATCTTTTTCATATTTTTGCAGTAACTACTAAAACTAAGATGTTCAACATTTAATAATTCAAAAACGCTACAAGGTTAGGGGTAACATATATAATATATTTTTCTAATCAGAAAAAAAGACCATTCCAAAAATATCAAAATATCCCATTTAAAAAAATCTATTATTTCTTGGATTCCCTTCAATTTGCACGCTACTGAACTTTTAATAGCATATTGACAAAATTCAGTTGTAACCAAACAAGTTTTATATAGGACTTTTTTTCTAAAAGCAATAATAACGATGATAGGGGGTGGGTTATTTATAATGAATAACTCTGTACATTTTTGGTCTTGTACAGACTTACAAAAGACGTCTTTGAAGCTGGGCTTCATATGGACAAAAGTATTCATGGGAATTGGTTGAAGTGATGTATTTAAATAAAAATGTACTGTTAGTTAGTTAATAAGTATTTACTAGTAGAAAGAAGTGGAACTATAAATACATTTCAAAAATAGGAAAATAAACCAAAACAAGTAATATGAATTTCGCAAAAATATAACAATAAGTTTGTTTTTATTTATAGCACTTTTTTTTTCACTAGCTCTCTTAAGCCACGTTTGTATGGCAATTTCGGTGGCTGTTCTGTTCTCGGCTTTTTCAGCAGCATCTAAAAATATCATTCTCAATCAAATATTATGAAGTTATTGAAATTATTAACACTCATTTATTATAACTTTCGCCAAATTCAGTTTTGAGAAATTCAGCTTTTCCTTCCTTTCTAAGTAACTAAATTGCAATGCTATTTTGTTTGTTAGACTACTAGAAAGAACCCTTTTCACAAAATTATAACAATTTGTGCGACCAATTTTTGCAAATTCAAAGACCTAAATTAATTGAATATTGAAATCAATATGTCACATAGAATATTTCATCTCTATATATTATATCACATTCTTATTCAATTCCTTCACTTAAGATAATATATCAACTGTGATGCCACGATTATATGAATCTGTTCTGTGAGTGTCTTAAATGTTTTATCTGCAATAAATGTGAAGCCTTCACCTATGTAATATGACTAATATGTAGCCCAGTTCATACAATAAGTTGTAAGATTCATTTTCTATGGGGTAGGCTACTTGGTAAATGTAATATTCTGAAATTAGAAATAATACCTCATTCAATACAAGCCTTACAGATTGGAGCTATATTTTCTCTATCAGTAATGAGATCTACTTTAATTGGAGCTTTTTGATATTTGTTTGGGTCTTCAATTCGATCATTGAATTGATCTAAAACAAAAGAAAATACAATATTCCATCTCAGCTCAATGACTTACCTTGTATTTCTCCAGAATTCAGAATGCTCTTTTGGTTTGAGAGTTTATTAGACTGCCCCACAGATCATTGACTGCCCCAGCTAGTATAAAGTAAACTACCATGAGGCACATTTCTTCCCATACACTTGATACAAAACCTACAACATATGTGTTTGTTCCATAACCCCAGTACATAGATGATAGGAACACACTAAACGTCCTAAAGTAAGTTGCATATCCGCTGAAGTTAAGTTAAATACCTATGTATTTAACTTAATTATAATATATAATCGACAGGGATCCCAGATGTCTCCCAGCTTAAATTCGTGAACTCTATGCGATGGTTAAAAAATCGCATGCGAAGTTTAATAAAATATGTATTTCTAAGAGTTCTAGGGATTTTTCTTTTTCCAGGACCGTCTGAGGCACAACATTTTTATATTAAATTTTTATATAACCTATTATTAAAAAACAAACTTAATTTTTGTATTGAAAAATGACACTTGTATAATACATACAATATTCGTATTTGTGAAAAACAAGATCCAAGTTTTAATGAAATACCTATATAATTTAGCTTATCTACATATACTTAAGTATTAATTTAAACTATTTTAAACTTTAAGTGGAATATTGAGGTATAAAACAGTAATTTTTGCTTTTTTGCTATCAGTAACAAAAAATTACGTTCTGGTCCCGATCGCGTTATTCAGGAACGCTACCGGCTCAAGGAAAAACTATCCTTATTAATTTTAACTTTTCACTCTGCTTGCGTCTGTTAATTCTAATTTCGATAGGTTACCGCATTTAACTAATTGCGAATCGGTATTGAGACATTTAAGAGATGTGACAACGTTTTCATTAGGTCTGGAATGTTTCAGAAGCTTAATAGAATGTTGAAACTTAAACGATATTAATTTTGAATCTTATTTATTTTTTTCGCTTGCGATAATTTGTTTCTATATTTTGAAAATTTATAAGTTACGCAATTTACAGACCCGATCCTAAGGCGGGTCCAGATCAAGCGCGCCGATCCGCGCCGCGCCGCGCCAAACGTTTGCGAACAAAATTCGTGTATGTTCGGAGAATTGTCTAGATAGACCAAATGCGCGCACGTTGGGCTATGTTCGGAAAGGTTCCAAGTTTAGTGCGTTTGTTTCATTCGTAGATATCAAACATGACCGATTATCAAAAAATTAAAGTAGCGAGTGCTGCATTTATTGTAATAAGTGGCATATTAAAAAAAAAGAAGAACAATCGCCGATGGTGGATGACAAGAATTTTTAAAAATAGAAAGCATTACAGTGGCAGTGACTTATTGTGTGATTTGTCAATTGAAAACACGGGGCAATTCAAAAATTTTTGTCGCATGTCCTCTGAAGACTTTCAAAGATTAATTGAGTTATTGGGCACTAAAATACAAAAAAAGGACACCAATTTCAGAGAGTGTATACCTGTTAAAGAAAGATTAGCGATAACCCTACGTTTTTTGGCAACCGGAGACTCATTTACTAGTTTATCATATTTGTTTAAAGTCTCAAAGCACAGTATTTCTACAATAGTTCCTGAAGTTTGCAACGCTATAGTTGAGGCATTTAAAGACCACATACAGGTAAGTTAACTATATATTTAACCTTATTTTAGTTAGTTTATATGAATATATATAATTTCTCAATATAATTTACAAATCAGCAAAGGTATGAACATACTGTTGCAATGGACTCATTGACTGTGAATATGGGGAGCTATTTTCAAAAGTTGCTGAAGACGACGATGGATTACCAAATGAAGTTGACGGCGAAGGAAGTGGAGGATTAATAACAATTTGTTGTTGCTGTTGTTGTGGTGTGCGTGCAGCAGTATTTCTATAATAATCAAATTCGATTTGGAACAGTACATTATTTATGTGATGCATAGCTGTAGCTCGCGTCATGTCATCAAATTTTCGGAGTCTGCTTGCAATATGTTCACCGAAAGCTGAACATTCATCTTTTTCGGCGGTTGAGGCCTTTTGAAGGACATCAAAGGCGTAGGCAATTCGCGGATCCTCTGCAGGCTTCTTTTTTTTAGCCGGTGCCTTCTTTGGTGAAACAAACAGTTTGCGTTTCTCTCTTGTTTCATTTTGGGATTGTAGTTGGGAATCTGCAGGTTCTTGGTTTTGTGTAGGGTTCGGCTCTTCTGTCGCTTCATTTGTGGTTAATTCTGAATTAACTTCGTTTCCTTCTTCCCCATCACTGTTGTCGTCCTCTTCTTCTACAGAGGTCTATAAAAATAAATTAATTTTATAATTTCTTTAATTACAGATGCCAAGTAGTTCAGAAGATTGGGCGAAGCACGCGGAAATGTTTGAAGACGTCTGGAATTTTCCGCACTGTGTAGGAGCCATAGACGGAAAACATGTAATGATTCAAGCTCCTATTAATACAGGAAGCGAATATTTCAATTACAAATCCTTCTTTAGTATTGTATTATTTGCACTGGTGGATGCAGAGTACAATTTTATGTTTGCTGATGTAGGGTGTCAGGGACGGATATCGGACGGAGGGGTATTTAAAAACAGTGTATTGTGGCAGAAAATTACTAAGAACGAACTACATTTTCCTGAACCGGAAGCTCTTCCTGGTCGCCAAAAACTTTGTCCTTACGTAATTCTGGGCGACGAGGCATTTGCCTTACATCAAAATATCATGAAACCCTACGCAGGGGTGCACCCAAAGGGTTCAATGGAACGGATTTTTAATTACCGACTTTCAAGAGCTCGTAGGGTTGTAGAAAATGCATTTGGGATTCTTTCTGTTGTCTTTCGAGTATTGCGGAAGCCAATGTTGTTAGAACCTCCCAACACAACTCTTATTACACTGTCAACCATCTACTTACATAATTATCTACGGAAAAGTAAAGCCTCTCGCCAAACATACACACCTCCGGGAACATTTGATCATGAAGAAGATGGTAAATTAATACCAGGAAGTTGGAGACACGAAATAGACGATGGACCTTCCTTTATGTCTTTAAAGAAAGTCCCAAGGAAATGTTCAACAGATGCCCAAGCCATACGCAAAGAAATAGCAGACTATTTCATGAACAATGGTCGCGTACCATGTCAAAATGATTATGCGTAAGGGCATTATTACTTATTGATGCATTTGAGCGAAAGCTGCGTAACACACTATTTTATAACTATTATGATTATACTCACATTTTCAGTGTTGATATGTCCTACAGGTTTATTCTTGTCCAATAAAAAAAAGAACCTTTCATATGCAAACCAGCTGCTCACATAAATCTCCCTCCGACCTGAAAATGGCACCATTATTACTTCATATGTACAATAATGTACTACATGTAACAATAAAGTGAATATTATAATACATATTAATAACAAAATTTAGTCAATACATACCTTTGCCCGTGCCTGTTGTTTTTTTTATTTTTCCCCTTTCGCGGCGAAATGACGATAGCAGGGAATTCATTTTTGCTTTTGCTGCATCCACATTGCACTTCAATTTGGCGGCTATTTTTTCCCAAGCATCTTGTTTTTTATTGCGCATATGATAATTTTTATCACGGGGATCCCACAACTCTGGACACTCGTGATATAAATCAATAAAGTATAAAATTCTTTCATGGTCCCATTCTGTATTATTAACGTCTTCCATTTTAAATAAGTTTTTACAGGTAGACAGTTGTTTAAATAAGGCAATGGACTTTATTACAACTGCATTCGCTCTTGACAAACACACCAAGTAAACTAAAAATTCGTCCAAATCAAACGCGCGCGAACAAGCAAATTTCTTTGATGTACCGACAACAAGTGGATAATGTTTGCGAACGCTTGTTCGTGCACGTTATTGCGCGTTTGTGCGCGGTAACCCGTCCAAATTGAACGCGCCTGCAACGTTCGCAAACGTTTGGCGCGGCGCGGATCGGCGCGCTTGATCTGGACCCGCCTCTAGAGTGACGGCCGCCCGCATGCTAAGAGAAAATGTGCCGTCCTTCTAGAAAGTAGTTTTATTTTGATAAATTCGTAGGAAGATTTACTTCAATGAAAGAACTATCCGACGCCGCCCCTAATTTTGTAACCCCCGAGCGGTGTATCCGCTGCACAACTGTTGGGGTCGGCTCTGGCAATTTATTATATAAAAATATTTAAATGTTGCCAAAATGAAATCTTGAAAGCATATACTTAAATTTAGTTTTAAAAACCGGTTGTTTATAAAGTAAATGTTGTTCGTACACGTTATAACGTGTCGTTGATGCACTTTTTCAACGTCGCAAAAATACCACGCTATTAGTTCATCGATCATTTAATTATTACCCTACACTCTATATTAATAAAACTTATTCATTTTCTCACATATGATGCCGCACTGGCCCAACTTCTTAGCTTTTATTATTATTATTTACACTTGTGAATTTTTGTTATTTAAAAATTCATTTGAAAACACACTCAAGTTATTATTTTAATGATTTGCATCAATAAATACATAATATATTGTTTATATGAATGTTTAATAATATGCTTAATATTCACTAATTTTGAATAGATAATAATACTCATTATCTACCCGTGAGTAATGATTCATTACTCATGGGTTCTTAAATAATATGTACACCAATAATAATTGAAACATTTTTTTGAGTAAAATAGACTTTTATCAAATTAAAAAAAAAGCTAAAAAATCCCCAGCAATACGAAATATTCTTAAAATATTAGCATCTCTGTCACGAGTAATTAAACAAACGATATAAAATCAATCAAAAACTACTTGGGTAAGTATTCCCCATAAGAATTATATACCTCTTGCTCTCATGTTATTCTTGTACGGACCCTGTGCCTGCGGCTCGTGTTGCAAACTTCATCTTCGTGAATAATAGCTACCATTTTAATGCTCGTTGAATAATATACTATTCTTTAAATGGACCTTAATTTGTTTAAAGCTTTCTTTTTAAAATGATCCAATTATTTCAAATTCATTGTTTATTGACTTCTGAGCCCTCCAATTATTACATCATAATTTGTAAACTATTTATTGATAATGATTGATGAAAATTGCCACTGAACAAAAACATGTTTTAAAATATTGTTTTGCTTTTTGTCAACTTATCCTATACCGCTGCGTTTTCAGTTGCAACAAACAAACGTACATTTAGCCCTCTTAAATTCGTTAAAAACAAGTTACGTACCACCATGTATAATGAATGATTAGATTCCGTAACGTGCTTAAAAACTGAGCGCAATATAAAAATTGCCAAATTAAAATATAGAAGACTGAGGGCTCAAAGCAAGTATTACTAAAAGTACTAAGTACTAATCTGCTACAAAGAGACATAATGTTTTCGATATTTTGTTTATATTTTAAAACTATTTTCGTTTATATTTTTTAAGTATGTATATTTTGTAAGTATTTAAGGTATAATGAAAGAGTTTAAATTTGTATTATATTTTGATTTTTTAAATTTCTCTAGTAGGAAGCATTTGTAATATGTTAAAGCGTATACTTTTTTATACCTAATAAGTACATATAAAAAAACCGAGGTTGGTTTTTTAATGTTCTTAATGCAGCCGGAAAAAACGGTGAAATTATAGTATATACGTAAAGAACGATTCAGATCACCAACTCATAAGTACCAACAAACATTAGCCACTACAAGGACAAAGGAACCCGCCATACTACAAGGGATCGTCGGAGTTTTCGTTTAGTAATATATTTTTGAATCGTACTATATATACTCTGTTTGAAGACAATATATAAGTATATACTGTTATACTGTATACGCAACGATGTGTTCAAGGACTGTATAAAACTTATTTTTGATTACCGTAAGTAATTGTTTGGGGACAGTATATAGTTTAAAATTATATACGGTATAAAATTTTATACGTCCTCAAAGTAATAGTTGGGCATATATATATATATATATATATATATATATATATATATATATATATATATTATTAACAAACAGTGTATTATTTACTTATTTTTTATTGTGAAATTTATTTATAGATGTTTATATTTTAGAATTTTAGTTTTAAGTTTGGCTAGCTCAGTTTGTTTTTAATATTTGTTTAATAATTTATGTTAATTAGATTATTCGGGAGCATGAAATCCTTTTTCCCTTTGAGTCCTGGCAATTTATACTGATGTAATTGTTGAAATAAAAAGAAAACACATTATTTGAAATCAATTTAATTATCAATGCAATATTTATTTGATAAAATAATATGCGACGCCAATGGTTATATGTACCTATTTATTGATTTTAATAATATCATAAATGCGCATGCGTGAAAAAATTAGTCATGCGCTTTAACATGAAACGAACAATTATGATATGTAAGAAGCATCTATATTATACAACACAGTTTGTTAACGATGCACACAATTGAATGGTTCAACAATAAACATAAAAGAATTTATATATATCATAGTTATATATGATACACATAGCTGTGGGAAGAAATGAGTTATATACATGGATAGAAAAATAGAAATTATATACAAATGGACATGGTTACAACATTATAAAATTTCAATCACCAGATTTCTGCGATTACAAGATGGCGTGATTAGCGTAAGTACATATTTTAATTTATATAAAGTTCGGCCTTTTATTAAATTTAATGATTTATGTAATGAATATGCTATATAAAGTCTGTTTCTTTCTTTTTTAGATCGATCATGTTTGAAAAAGTTTATCAATTTATGAAATTAAGTACTTAATTGGGATTTTGAGTTTTTACACTATTTATTGGCCAATAAGTGATTTAAATACACTGACCTGTTGATCTTGAATTTGGAAGAAAGTCTCTGGATCCCAGGAACACCCACTGAATCTCCAAAAAAACCAAAATTGTTGAAAATTTCGCAAATTCTTGTCGGAAAACTTGTTACAATTAACTGTAAGTATTTCTAATATTATATTTAACAGTATTTTAGGAGTTTAAATGTCTTATACCGGGAATATCTTTAAATTTTTAGGAACACTATCCCACACACTCCTCGCTTCTTAACACCAGCTACCGTTCTCCTTAAGCGTCCCCTCGATTTTCAACTTTTTTAAACAAACAGTCTTTTGTTCTTTTCCAGATCACTATTCAAAAGTTTATTTATTGATTCACAGTTTGTTATGTCATCTTTTTTTAACCAATAAGATATTGTCTTTTGTAATCAGATAATTGAAACTTCAATCACTTATCAAAACAATTTCATACATACAAATACATTAAAATTGGTTATACTTAGATACACTTACATAGTACAACATTCAATATTATTATTGATAGTATATCCTTGTTACATTCATATCAATTATGAATATAAATTCTCTTATGTTATTTGTCTATATGTCATTATTTGTTTATCTATGAAATCTATTGGATTATATTCTATTCAATATTTATATTTGTTCTTATTCTTAAATTAATGATTATAATGAATTAACTATAGTAATATTTGTTTTCATTTCAGATGAACAGCTGTTATGTTATGAAAAATAATCTTCGTCTTAGGCAACTTTATTTACATCATTACATTGGTTAGGCAATATCTATATTTTATGTTATCATTGAGGTAATTCCTTTTTTATTATATTGTTATAGGCTGTTATTTAATATATCTTTATTTGATATGTTGTTTAAATTAAGAAAAGTGTTTCCTTTTTACTTGTTTTCTTAAATTAAGTTATTTTCATATATATTTCATACTAGCAACTTAATTTTATAATACTACTTCTCTTATTATCTAAGATATCTGGTTCAATATATATATATATATATATATATATATATATATATATATATATATATATATATATATATTTATATGTATATATATATATATATAGAGAGAGAGAGAGAGAGAGACTGGCAACGGTGTGTGGAAATAATAAAGTGTTTATAAAATTCGCCTGCATTTATTTCGATATATCGGAAAGTGCAGCGAAAATTAATTAACTAGAATTTGAATTGTGTCAACAAAAGGTAAAGTACGTAGTGCTACAAAAAAAAACAAAGAATAACGATAGATTTTGTAAAAACAATTAAATAAATAGGTTAGAATTAAGTTACTGAAATAAAAAGCAATTGATTTAAGGCGAGTCCAAAACGATATAATTCGCGACGTTGTCAAATTTAAAAAATAAAGGACAAAATAAAGAAAGAAACTAGATATATATAATAAGTGGTTGGATAGATTAAGTATCTCCGAAGAGTTGATCTGGGTACCTTGGTCTTACGCTACCACGAAAATAATATAATCAAATAGTAGTTGAATACAAAATATAAACAAAATGGATAGTGATGATTATTCTACAGAAGATTCAAAGAAAAGAAAAATGGATGGATTATTTGAAGTTAGCAAGAGAACTGACAGAACCCCACCTAAAAGTAAAAAAGATGAACAGTTAGATGAAATTTTAGCGTTAATGAAGGAAATGTCTGCAGATCAAAAGGTTATGAAATGGGAACAACTACTAATTAAAAACGAGATCAAAGAAACTAAAGATCAACAGGCTCTGTTTAACGAGGAAATATTAAAGTTGAAAGTTGAAAACGAAGTATTGAGAAAAGAAAACCAAGCAATTAAAAAAGAAAATGCAGAAATGAAAACAGAAATGGAAGAGATGAAAAAAACAATGGAAATTATAGATAAAGAAAGAAGAAAAAATAATGTGATGATAAATGGATTAAAACTTGATACTAATGAGCCGTCGAAATTGGTGGAAAATGTCAGAAACTTTTTGAGTCAACAACTAAAAATAAATATCGAGCCTAAAGCAGTTAACAAGATAGGGGAGAAAATGTGTATAGTGGAATGTCAAAAAGAAGCTGATAAAGAAAAAATTATGGCAAATAAAGCTAAATTAAAGGAGAGGAAAGAAGAAAGAGTTTTTATAAATAATGATATGACCAAGAAGGAAAGAGAAAAACAAAAAGAGATAAGGATGTTTGCAAAATTAGAAAATCATAAGGGAAAAGAAGTAAAAATGGGATACAATAAGGTAACAGTAAATGGGCAAGAATGGAGATGGGATAAAGAAACAAATAGAATGAAAATACTGGAAAAAATACATCCAAAAAACTAAATAAAGAACCTGATATTCATGGTAACAGAGAAAAAGACACGGTAACGGAATTTGATCAGAATAAAGTAAAATTAGTACCGGAAATGTGGAGAATTGGAACATGGAATGTTAGAAGTATTTTAGGAAAAGCAAAAGAATTAGAAGAAGAGTTTGAAAATACAAACTTGAGAATACTAGCTATAACAGAGACAAAGAAAAAAGGACAAGGGATAGTGAAAATGGATAATGGTCATATACTCATATATAGTGGCATTGAAAATGAGAAAAGAGCGGCAGCAGGAGTTGCATGCATAATACATAAAAACTTAGAAGAACAAATTACTGGATGGACGGGATGGTCGGAAAGATTACTGGTGATGGAAATGAAAAATAAAAATATGGACACAAAAACTATAATAATTGTATATGGACCAAATGAAGACGATACAGTAGGAAATAAAGATAGGTTTTGGGAAGATCTAACTATGGCTACAGAAAATGCAAAAGGGGAAATAATTATACTTGGAGATTTGAATAGCAGAGTGGGAACAAAAGATGACATTCACAGAACAGTGATAGGAAAACATGGTGAAGCATTTAGGAATAATAATGGAGAACGGCTGCTGGATTTTTGCATATTACACAATTTTATTGTAACCAATACATTTTTCCAACATAAAGACATACATGAATATACACGTATGATGGAAAGCAGAAATGAAAGGTCCATAATAGATTACATATTAGTGGAAAAGAGAAATAGAAAGGAAGTATTGGATACCAAAGTTAGAAGAGGAACAGAAATGGGAAGTGACCACGATTTACTTGTAACAAAAATAAGAGAACAAGTAGAAATTACAAATCATAATAGGCAAAAAGTAGAAAAAAGAATAGAATATGAATCGGTCAGATCATACAAACTTCAAAACAAAGATATGGCAGAGAAATACAAAACGGCATTATCAGGAAAGTTCTTAAATAATTGTGATATAATGAAAAATGGAAATTTAGAAGAAATGTGGGATTATTTCAAAAAAACCGTTTTGGAAACCGCTAAAGAAATATGTGGTTGTAGCAAGAAAACTAATAAGAAAAAACAAACAGCTTGGTGGACGGATGAAATTAAAATAAAAGTAAAATTAAAAAAAGAAGCGTGGAAAATATATATAAAAAACAAAACAACGGAAAACTATGAAGTGTACAAAGAGAAGAGGAAAAAGGTGAAAGAGATGGTAACAGTAGCTAAAAGAAATCAGTGGAAAGAATTTGGCGAAAAAATGGAAAGCAATAATAAATCAAATCAAAAATTGTTTTACAAAACATTGAAGTCATTAAGAAAGGAAAAACCACAAGAAAAAACATGGATAAAAAATAAAAAAGGAGATATACTAAGAAATGAAAACGAAGTAATTGATAGATGGAAAGAGTATTTTGAGGAATTACTAGGAGCAGACAACAGAATTCAGGACATTAACAAAAAAAAGGATGCAATAATAGAAAATAAAGACATTGTAACTCTAAAAGAATTACAGGAAATAATACATGAATTGAAAAATGGAAAATCTCCAGGAATTGATAAATTAACAGCAGAAATGTTCAAAAATTTAGGGGAAACAGGAACAAAAATATTATTGACAATATACAACAGGGCGTGGAGTGAAGAACAGATTCCAGAAGATTGGAAGACAGCCTTAATAGTTCCAATATATAAAAAGGGGGATAGACAAGACTGCAATAATTATAGAGGAATAAATCTACTTAGTACAGCTATGAAAGTCTACGAGAAGATTATAGACAGTAAGATAAGACCAGGGATAGAAAATACTCTCGAAGAATCGCAAAGTGGATTTAGAAGAGGGCGAAGCATCCAAGACCACATATTCACAGTGAAACAGATAATTGAGAAGTTCTCACAACAAGAAAAAGAGGTATATATGGGATTTATAGACATGGAAAAAGCTTTTGACAAAGTACCAAGGGAGAAGTTATGGAAAGTACTAGAAGGAAGGGGAGTAAATTACAAAATAATAGATATAATCAAAAACATTTACAAAAATAATAGAAATTGTGTAATATGCAGGAATAAAACATCAGAACCATTTTCAACACAAGAAGGATTAAGGCAAGGAGGGGGACTAGTCCATTATTATTTACAATTTTTATTGATGAAATAATTAAAAAATCATCAACCAAAATGGCAAAACTACACATTGGATACAGACATTTAGGAAGAGTGGATATATCGGAAGCAGCTTTTGCAGATGATTTAATAATTATGGCAGAGAAAGAGAATGATCTACAAAAGAATATGGAAATATGGAGCACGGTATCGGATGAATTTGGAATGACAGTGAATCAAAGTAAAACCAAAGTTATGGTTATAGGACCGAAACAAAAACATCTAAATATACAGTTAGAGGGAATACAAATTGAGCAAGTTAGAAGATATAAATACTTGGGAGTAGAAATAGAAGAAAATGGAGCACAGGAAGTCGAAATTAACAATAGAGTACAAAAAACGATGAAACTTTATCACACGATGAACTCGACATTCATAAATAAAAAAGAAATTTCCAAGAAAACGAAATTAAATGTATTTAAAACAATTTACCGGCCAATATTAATGTTCTAATTTAACCCTTTTACTTCGGGTTAATTAGAGGGAATGTAGCTTTGGTTGTTTTACGAGGCAATCGAAGGACCACTACGGCCGTTTGTCACTGAAGTAACGATGAACCGTAGAATGAAATTAAAACACTGATATCACGTTATGATTTATATTGTCATGAAATATAAGTTATTTACTGTTGCTTCGACAATTAAGAATTCACTTGACTTTTCGCGATAACTGAAAGTATTGTGCACATACTATGTTGGTTTATGAAAAGAATAAAGATTACGGACACATGGTGGTTCCCGGGTTGAAAACGCCGGCTGGTTTTACGAAGTTGTAGCACGTTATATGATGAAAGAGGGTGTCTGAGAAGTGTGAAAGCTATCTGGGAAGTGAGTAAAAATGAGGCTATTTTCGTATTTATATGTTTGATGACGTAGGATCGAGGAATGAGTAAACTATTAGAAACCGGCCAATGGGATAAAAGTATTTTAAAATGTAACGTTCGAACAACAAGTGAATGTTGCAGATATGAAGATGTTTTTTGTGGGGTTTTCAACGGTTTCGTAGATACAGATAACAGAGTTTGGAAGAGAGTTTTTATGAAGAGATAAGATGTCGGGGACTTTGATATGTTCAGTAGAATTTCAGAAAACGATATTTATCTGTTTTTCTTAGGTGTTAGTAAATTTAAATGACTTTTTTAGTGAAGTAAAGAAATATTAACTGTTGAAAATAAGGATATATTTAGTTATATGTTTTGAGCATAATATTCGACTTTTATTATACAGGGGAAATTGAAATAGAATCACGGGAGAATTTGGTAATTAAAAACCAAATTCGAACATATTGGGGGCGCGGGAAGAATGGAAGAGAGGTGAGAGATGGCTGCTCTCAGACATCGAATGCTGATGTTAGTGAAAGGGTATGGAGCGTGAGTGTGTGTACAGTGTTGATGCAGGTTTGTGAATGAAAGTGAATAATTTTGAGAGTAACTATGTAAATAGGTGTATATGGGTTGTAAAGTAACCTAATGTTGGTGTCAGAGTGTTGTAAGGACTCTAACGTCATGAATGTAATGAATGAATAAGATTTGAGGTTAGAGTGTTGTAAGGACTCTAACGTCATGAATGTAACGAATGAATAAGGTTTGAGGTTAGAGTGTTGTAAGGACTCTAACGTCATGAATGTAACGAATGAATAAGAGTTGAGGTTAGAGTGTTGTAAGGACTCTAACGTCATGAGTGTAACGAATGTAAGCAATATACTCTAGAAATGGACTAGAGTTGTAAACGATAAGAATGTAAGCAATATACTCTAGAAATGGACTAGAGTTGTAAACGATAAGAGTGTAAGCAATATACTCTAGAAATGGACTAGAGTTGTAAACGATAAGAGTGTAAGCAATATACTCTAGAAATGGACTAGAGTTGTAAACGATAAGAGTGTAAGCAATATACTCTAGAAATGGACTAGAGTTGTAAACGATAAGATTGTAAGCAATATACTCTAGAAATGGACTAGAGTTGTAAACGATAAGAGTGTAAGCAATATACTCTAGAAATGGACTAGAGTTGTAAACGATAAGAGTGTAAGCAATATACTCTAGAAATGGACTAGAGTTGTAAACGATAAGAGTGTAAGCAATATACTCTAGAAATGGACTAGAGTTGTAAACGATAAAAGTGTAAGATATATACTCTAGAAATGGACTAGAGTTGTAACCGATAAGAAGATGATAATACCTTTGTCCAGGTATTCACATAAAAGAATAATATCTTTGTCCAGGTATTCACATAAAAGAATAATACCTTTGTCCAGGTATTCACATGAAAGAATAATACCTTTGTCCAGGTATTCACATAAAAGAATAATACCTTTGTCCAGGTATTCACATAAAAGAATAATAAATGCAGTAAAGAACGAGAATGTTTACGTCGATTCTAGTTCGACAAGTGTGGTACCAGTTTGTTTTACGAGTAACGGTCCAGGAACCTCGGACAAGTGTGGTACCAGTTTGTTTTACGAGTAACGGTCCAGGAACCTCGGACTTCCCAGTGTTTAATGAGATAATGAGAAACGAAAGAGAATGTTTAAGTCGATTCTTGTTCGACAAGTGTGGTACCAGTTTGTTTTACGAGTAACGGTCCAGGAACCTCGGACAAGTGTGGTACCAGTTTGTTTTACGAGTAACGGTCCAGGAACCTCGGACTTCCCAGTGTTTAATGAGATAATGAGAAACGAAAGAGAATGTTTAAGTCGATTCTTGTTCGACAAGTGTGGTACCAGTTTGTTTTACGAGTAACGGTCCAGGAACCTCGGACTTCCCAGTGTTTAATGAGATAATGAGAGAAATGTAAGAGAGTATGCTCATGAGACTAGAGCAAGTACGAATGCGTGCAACAACAAGTGAGTAAGAGTAAGTATGAATGAATGTGATTGCAAATGTAAATACGAGTATGTACGAATAAGTGTGAAAGTATTATGAATGTGAGCTTTGAGTGCCAATATGAGAATGAGTATGAGTTTGATTAAGGTGCAATTGTATGCGAGTGCAAGTAATAATTCATGTGTGAGTTAGCATAAAAGTAAATGTAAGGTAGTGACCACGAGTGTTTAAGTATGATGAAAGAGTTTTTTCTAACTCTTTTGAGATTGTTTTTGTATATGTTTTTATGATTAATGGTTGTGTTAAGGGGACCCGACTCTTTTGCGGGTAAGAATGAGTTTTTAAAATGTTTTAATTAATGTAAAGGAGTTATTTCTGTTCTCGCCAAGAAAATGAGGGTAAGATATGTATATAATGTTTTTGTCAAGTTGTGTTAAATTCAAAGTGTCGTCAATGTGATTGTTTAAGTAACATATGAGTAAGGGGGGATGCCGTTTTCTTCTAAACGTCACCCAAGTGTTTATATTATCCAAGTATCATCTTCTTCAACCATGCATCTTCTTCAACCAAGTATCTTCATCTTTTCAACCAAGTTTCTTCATCTTTTCAACCAAGTATCTTCTTTTTCAACCAAGTATCTTCATCTTCAACCAAGTATATTCATCTTTTCAACCAAGTATCTTCATTTTCAACCAAGTTTCTTCATCTTTTCAACCAAGTTTCTTCATCTTTTCAACCAAGTATCTTCATCTTTTCAACCAAGTATCTTCATATTTTCAACCAAGTTTCTTCATCTTTTCAACCAAATTTCTTCATCTTTTCAACCAAGTATCTTCCTTTTTTCAACCAAGTATCTTCATATTTTCAACCAAGTATCTTCATATTTTCAACCAAGTATATTCTTCTTCATTTCAACCAAGTTTCTTCATCTTTTCAACCAAGTATCTCCTTTTTCAACCAAGTATCTTCATCTTCATTTCAATACCTTTATCCAGGTATTCACATAAGAGTAATGTTCATGTCAAAGTGTCTAAGTTTTTTTTTGTTAGTCGTCCAGGGTTTTAAGTGTTAAAGTATTTGTTTCTCAATGTTCAAGTATAAGTTTAAGTTTTTCACATAGTTTCAAGTATATAAGTATCACTGTCCTCTTCCAGAGGACTAAAGGATTGTTTTCTTGACGAGAAAGAGTTTAAGCAATGATGAGTGAGTGCTATCCTGCACTGAAAGAGCGTTGAGTATGAATGAATCGTTTATTCGAGTGTAAGTGTTAGTTTGATAATTATTTATTTATGAGTTAAGAGTGTTTTGTGAATTAAGAATGTTTTTGAGGGTAACTTGTGATTTGAAACTGGTGTGGTCACACCAAAAGAATGAGTATAATGAGTATGAGAGAGGTTATCCGTAAGGTATTGTGAATGAGTTGTCCAGAACACTATGTTTCCTGACGATAATATTCTGGAGATTGTTGCATTGATGGTGAATGGTTAGGGTTTGGGATCTTGGGTTAACAAGTTTTCCAAGACTGTACATTTTTTTTCAAGAAATCAAAAAAAGTATCACTAGCAATTAAATTTTGATCAGTCTCTTTTTCTTCAAGAGATCTTTTTGTATTATAATCTAACTTTGTTTTTAATATGTGAACGATTAGTGCATCAAATACTCTTCCTTATTGATATTTAAATTTAACAATGACTTTACGATAGATCTAGCTTCGGACGTGAATGTTCTTAATTGTTGGGCAGTACATTTTGAAATGTTATTACAATCTGTCAAACGGTTAACATGGGCAGTAGCAATCTGCCGTGTATTATTATATTTAACATGAAATGTAAATCAATGAGTCATTTACTGTTACGGTGCAATTATTTAAATGGTACTGTGGATTATAACTGATTCTCTTGCACATCAATATAGCATAATGTTATCATAGTTCGACATCATTGTTAATATATAATTATTTGAACGACATTGTAAGCATAATATGAATGTTTATGTCACATAAGAAATATAAAATAATTTTTCAAATAATGTAAATGTATAATTATGAACGACACGGTATGATATGAATGTCCATGTTACATAAGAAATATCAAATAATTTTTCAAATAATGTAAAGGTAGAATTATAAACGACCCTGTATGATATGAATGTCTATGTTACATAAGAAATATGAAATAATTTTTTCAAATAATGTAAATGGATAATTATAAAAGTATTTGAGTGCAGACTTTCGTCTACCACTGTATGTTAAATTTATGAGATTTTTCCATCGTTTGATACGCAAATATATGAAAATATTCATCAGTTTTAACTATCTTATCTTATAATATTAATATACATGACTGTAATTTTAAATTGTAAAATGTGATAAATGTTTTTGCATTGTTAGATTACTGAATTTCGTATCACACTATATTCTATGTTTACAAAATTTTACGTTGGTTGATAAGCAAATATACAAAATCTTTTATTATCGATAAATACCTTATCTAATGTCTGTTTTCTGCTTACTGAAATTCTCGAAGAGTTCTCGGGAACGCTGAGGGTCTATATTCTCTGGACTCCAAGGGTTGTTTCACTGCTCTCGCTAGGACTGTGCTTCACTATTTTCTGGTTCTATCCGGTCTCGAATCAGGACCATGTTCTAATTTAACCCTTTTACTTCGGGTTAATTAGAGGGAATGTAGCTTTGGTTGTTTTACGAGGCAATCGAAGGACCACTACGGCCGTTTGTCACTGAAGTAACGATGAACCGTAGAATGAAATTAAAACACTGATATCACGTTATGATTTATATTGTCATGAAATATAAGTTATTTACTGTTGCTTCGACAATTAAGAATTCACTTGACTTTTCGCGATAACTGAAAGTATTGTGCACATACTATGTTGGTTTATGAAAAGAATAAAGATTACGGACACATGGTGGTTCCCGGGTTGAAAACGCCGGCTGGTTTTACGAAGTTGTAGCACGTTATATGATGAAAGAGGGTGTCTGAGAAGTGTGAAAGCTATCTGGGAAGTGAGTAAAAATGAGGCTATTTTCGTATTTATATGTTTGATGACGTAGGATCGAGGAATGAGTAAACTATTAGAAACCGGCCAATGGGATAAAAGTATTTTAAAATGTAACGTTCGAACAACAAGTGAATGTTGCAGATATGAAGATGTTTTTTCTGGGGTTTTCAACGGTTTCGTAGATACAGATAACGGAGTTTGGAAGAGAGGTTTTATGAAGAGATAAGATGTCGGGGACTTTGATATGTTCAGTAGAATTTCAGAAAACGATATTAATCTGTTTTTCTTAGGTGTTAGTAAATTTAAATGACTTTTTTAGTGAAGTAAAGAAATATTAATTGTTGAAAATAAGGATATATTTAGTTATATGTTTTGAGCATAATATTCGACTTTTATTATACAGGGGAAATTGAAATAGAATCACGGGAGAATTTGGTAATTAAAAACCAAATTCGAACAATTAACATTCGGATGTGAATCTTGGGTATTAACAAAGAGACAAAAGAGCCGAATACAAGCAGTTGAGATGAAGTATCTTAGGCGAGTTAAAGGAGTCACAAAGAAAGACAAACTAAGAAGTACGGAAATAAGAGTAGACCTTGAAATAGAATCAACACTTAAATTTATTGAAAAGAGACAATTAAGCTGGTGGGGACATTTACAAAGAATGAACGATACAAGACCAGTTAAAAAAGTATGGCAATCAAAAATACAAAAAAGAACGAAAATGGGAAGACCAAAACAAACATGGGATGGTGTTATGGTAGGCATAATGCAAGAAAAAGGAAAAACATGGACAGAGGCAAAAACAATGGCAAGAGATAAACAACAATGGGCTAAATTTGTACACGAATAAAATTCTATCTGGACCAAAGCATCAATGAAAAAATGAATATATGTCTTAAGTATAATGCGATGTAATTGAAATAAGTATAATTGTAAAAGTATACCCTACACCATATACTATGGTAATTGGGTTTCTGATATATATATATATATATATATATATATATATATATATATATATATATATATATATATATATATATATACATATATATATATATATATATATATATATATATATATATATACATATATATATATATATATATATATATATATATATATATATTATAATATCTTTAATATCATATACTTGATATTCTTTAATTGTAGTTATATTTCAAACTTGTAGTTGCCCTACGATCTGGTGACAACTTGTCGCAGCGACAATTATTGTACATGCAATTTAAGTACGTATTCTATTTCAATTTTGACAGTAGTTGTCAAAAAAATATGCCCGGCGCCAATAAATATTAATCTAAAGATGAATTTATATACAATCGACCTATTACTCCTATCTCAGGGTGAGATCAAAGTTTTTCAAAATCAATTCTTCAAATTTATTAGTTTTTTTAACGTATTTCCAAATTAAATGTTTCACTATTATCAAACTCTCGAATAACTGTTAATTCAATATAATAAAAGGACCTTTAATTATTTTATGACATTTACTATTTTACTGTCACTAAAAAATCAACCAAATGCCACTGATTAAATTGAAAATTCTATGAATGTAAAATGATAAGTTCAACGAGATTGGATACTGAATGAATACTACAGGTAGTTAGAATCAAAATTATATATTATACTATCAGATACGTAAATTCAACAAAATTATTATTCCCAAAAAAAACCATATAAGAACAACAGTCATAATCTCTACAAAAACTTAAAATTACAATACAACTATGCTAGAATTTAACCTAATTAATTATTATTATCAAAACGTTCAACTCAAGTAATTTACACTTGACGTGTATCAATGTCAAATAACGAAGTTTCTGCTCAAATTGTCTATTCACTTGATGTTGAAACTGATATATGTATCGATAATTTTGGTATATTTCAAAATTTCCTATATAGATCTAAATTTTCAACTGTATTTAAAAAACTGGAGTGGACTCACCAAATGGATCAGGAAAACTCGTTCTTATTCTAAACGTATTTAGAATTCTGCAAACTATCTAAATATATACAATTTAGAAAACTGGAACCACAAAACACTTTTTACGATGCAATTCTTATCCGAGTTATACACGCACTGGCTTTATCATATGGGTTATTTATATGATTGTATGATATACAATCTACCAAAAAATTGAGACAACTCTAATTCTGATGTTGTATCTTCAAACGATAAAAAACTACTGACTAAATTTTTATAAAATAAATAATCCTCCTTTCCGTTGGTTACCGATTTTTCTTGTTTTTTAAAAAAATTACTAATCTATGATTTTCAATAACCAAGTGAGATTTTGACCTTCTTTTATAACATTTGTAATGTTGCTAGCAGAGACCTCTATATTTTGCAATTTAAAATATTTTCTCCAAATCCTATTATGTTCTATCTATCATTAGATATATTCTACACAAATGTCATCGAAATTATGAAATGTCATGTTTGATATTTCTAATGAATCTTTCAAAATTTAATAATTTACATATAGTACAGTGTGTATCGAAAGTATGGCAGCCAAAACTAAATAAATTTCCTTATGTTTTACTTATTCTTTAAATTTCAAATAGGGGATCTGTATTAAATCCCCCTAATAAAAGAATGATAAATCGATTATTGTATATTATTATAATTTCATCTTTAAAATTTCCAAATATTATCCTATTATTTCATTATACTAGTACTGTTCTGAAAATGATTATTAACTAATAAAAAAAATCTTAATTTTAATTCAAATTAAATTATTGTTACTAATTCCATAAAACTCATTAACTCTATTATATCTATCTTAAAATTTCATGCAACGTACTTTTATGATCTCAAATGTTTCCAACTCTGTTCTACTCTGTCTAAACCATTTATATCTTACAGGATATGATTTTGTTTCAACATTTCTCAGTATTCTTCACTTTGATTATCCATATTTTCATTAAGCAACCCTTGGTTTCTTCAACATTCTTCTCTCCTACGTCTTTAATAGTTCATTTATATATCTATAATATTCTTCATTACAGTCTGTCCAATTACCATTAGTTTTCACATCTTCTATTTATTCTATCTCACGAACATAATTATTATCCATTCTAATTTCTTTTTCAATCAATCCTTCATATTTCATTTCCAAACTCTTCAGTTTCTTTTCATATTCCTTATTTCCACTCATTAATTCCAATTCTTCCATAATTCTATTCCTCTTTATATTCCATAACTTCCTATTATCCTCTTCAATTGCCAATACTTCCATATTTACCTCCTCAAATTCAATTATTTCACCATTTAATTCTATCTATCTCTCCAAAATCAATTATTTCCTTATATTTCATCAATAACTATGTCTGTTTCTAACTTCTTTATCAACTATGCTTACATATCAACTTCTTTCCCATTTGCTCCTATAAATGTAATTATTTCCTCCCGTCCATCTATTTGTTGCCTAGTTTCATTTCTATTTTCACTATCATTTCTTTTATCAATGTTTCGAAAATCTCTTCTATTCTCAAAATACTTATTGTCATCAATTTTACCTCCATTTCCATATATTCGTTTTTCATTTGTAACTTCTATTTTCATTTCCATAATTCATATCAACATGTCTATCATTTCTTCTATTATCAAACCTTGTTTATATAATTTCTATTTATATATGTTTTTAAATATTACTTGTTAATCATAAAACTTTTATTTACATATCGTTTTTATATCCATCCCTTACCATGTACAATTCCCTTTCGTTTTCTAGATTTCGTTCCTATAATCCTGTCATATAATTCAATTTTATTTTCTTTTCCTAAACTTCGTCTTATTTTCTTCTCTTATTGTTTGATTCTCTAGTTTCCTAAGTTTCTTCAAATTTTCAACTGTGTTCTTTTTAAATTCATTGCCCCATATCTCATTATCTTCATCATATATTCTTGTTTCTAATTCCTTCGTATTATTGTTTCTTCTTTTTATTATTTTATTTTCCATAATACTCTCACTTCCTATCATTCGATTTTTGATTGTCCTATTAAACATTCTTGGATCAATTATCCTTATATTTCTGCTAAGTTTTACTCTCATTTCGAAATTTTCTGCACAAATTATTCTTTCTATATTTTGTCTTATGGTTTCTTCTATTTCTTCCTTAGTCTCTTGTAGTATCTTATTCATTTCCTCTAACTCCCAATTAAGTTGTATCCCCATATTATAAGTATTATTTCTTTTATCATATGTCACGATTTGTTTCACTATATTGACATCTAAGTATTTTATTTTCCAATAAATATTTTCTTCATACATTTGCATCACTTCTTCACTTCTTAGATTCTGTAAATTAATGTCTACCATTTCATCTTTGTACTTTTATAGACCGTATTTCATCAATTTTCTTCTCAATTTCTTTAATCTCCATTAAACTTTGGATTTTTACTTCGTCAATTTCCTTTTCCATTTTATTACATATTTTCTGCTCTACAGTATCATCATTTATATTTATATTGTCATTCATATTTACATCCATCTTGTCCTGCCCCTTTATTTCTTTCAACAATGTTCCCCCCTACTACGTATACTTTTTTTACCATCATGTCCGATTTCATATCTTCACTAAATTTATTATTCCATTTCTTCATATCCTCCATGATTTTATTCATATCTCCCCTCATACTCTTTTCCATGTTGTCCATTTTTCCATTCATGTTGTTTATGCTACTTAATATTTGCGTCAATAGGTCATTGGTACATGTTACTCCTTGTGTTTCCCTTCTTTTATCCTCCTGTTCTTCCTCATCTCCTACTGTCATATCTCCTTCTGATTGGTGTCCTCCCTGCTCCAAGTACTGCACCTGAAAATCTTCTCTTCCATGACTCCTTTCTTCCCTTTCTTCTTCATATCCACTTTAAACTCTTACCTGTTTACCATCTCTTAACGTCATTCTTCTTTCCATCGTAGATATTTAAATTTTTTTATAATAATATCAATAAATTTCTATATTTTTATAGTTATATGCAAAATTTTAATCGCCCCACGTTTTGGGTTTTGGGTTTTAAGTTTGTATCGGGTGTTGTAATTGCGATCGATTGTTTTGAGTAGTGTTGATTTATCCTTATAAATGTATATAACGCCATTGTAAAAATATGTCGGTCTAATATCCAATTACGATGTTTCTGAGAATAGAGAGTTAGTTGGGTAATAATTTGTTTTTTTATAAATTATTTTCAAAAACCTTCTTTATATAACTTCTAATTTTTTCAGGTGTGTTTTTGATGCAGAGCCCCAGCACAATATAGCGTAGTTAATTCTGGATTCAACAAGTGAGTGGTACACTACTCTCAGATAAGCAGGTTTCAGGATAGTTCTCATATATTTGATTTTGTATAATAGTGGTCTTAAATTGTTTGCAATATTATTTATATGTAAATCCCATCTAAGGTGGGAGTCTATAATTACTCCTAGATAGTTAATACTATTCTTCAATATTATTATTTTTTTCCTGACTTGTCTATTCTCAACTCGGTAAATTGAGGTAACCTATTTTTATAGCTACAGAATGGGACAAAAAACGTCTTTTCAAAATTAATCGTCAGCTGCCTACAGTCAGACCATTCAGAAATATTGTTAAAATCTCTCTCAATTTCTTCCTTCAGCTCTTACCACGTATTACCCTGGTAAAATATCGCCGTATCGTCAGCAAAACCGATGATGTTGCCTTTAGTTTTCAAATGAAACAAGTTATTAATATATATTAAGAATAGGGTTGGTCCCAGAACTGTGCCCTGAGGTACTCCAAATTTGATTCTCCTATTATGGCTAATACAAGCTTCTATTTCAACAGCTTGTTCTCTATCACTCAAGTAACTTTTAAATAAGTTCAATGGAACTCCGCGAATTCCTATATCCTCCAAGCCCACCAGGAACTGACTATGAGATACGGTGTCGAATGCCTTGGCAAGATCCAGGAAAACGCATATTGAAGGCTTAGTTGTATCCAGCGAGGCATAGATTTGGTTTATTAAGGCAACTATAGCATCACTTGTTGAAAGTCCTTCCCGGAAACCAAATTGAGATTGTGATAAAATATTGTATTTATTTAAATATGAAGTTAACCTAGATTTTAGGGATTTCTCGAAAAATTTTGCAACTGTTGATATTAGTGAGATAGGTATGTAGTTTGATGAACATTTTTCATCCCTTTTTTTATGTATTGGAGCGATTATGGCCTTTTTAAATTCTGCTGGGCACTTCCCTGTTTCGAAAATGGAATTGATCAAATCTACTAAATATGGAGCGATCACTTTTGCATTTTCTTTGATAGCTTCAGATGTAATGTTGTCTATACCTGGTGCTTTTTTTGTGTTGCATCGTCATTTCCTTTTATTTTAAAAGTTGAACCTACTTCATCTGTCGGTGTCCACAGATAAATTTTGTCTAAAAACAACCCAGCGGGATATCTTCTTCCAGATTTGGTCTCGATTTGTATAAATTTTGCTATATATCCAAATATTATCAAATATTCAATTTTATTTGGAAGTTTATAATATTTTGTCTGTAGGCGCAAATCTCTTTTTTAAATTAAACTAATCACACTCAAATCATTTACATTACGTCTGTTCCAACCAACACAAAAACCGTACAATTACGATACAAACCCAGTTTACCTGCTGATTTGTGAATATAATAAGTCTGTGTTATTTACATCAAATTTGCTGCGTTACTGAGATTGTACGGTAATAAAACGGTATTTACTTCGGTTGGAAAAAACCTAATATTCTCACGTTCGTATTATATTGTTTTCCAGAAATTCTATCTATAAACAGTTTATAAGATTACTTTATCTCAAGATGATTAGTAAATATTTATCATCTATTAACTACATATGGCAAAAAATTATTTCTAATTGATGGTGATGGGAATTATAGTAAAACTATTAATTTTCTGTCGTATTAAATTTGTTCAAACATGAATAACGAAGTGGAATTTACAATTTTATTCTCGTTCGTAGTATTTGCAGTGATACGTTTCTTTAGTGACATCATACGAAATTACTACACACTTCGTAGAATTCAAGCAGAAGACAAGAGAGGCAAGTACTACATTTTTAATTCCTTAAGTAATAGTTGGACTACGTCGTGTGTTTTTGATCATTTCAAAAAAGAAATTCAAATTTTGAAAATTATTCAGAAACAGAAGCCTGTATCTTGGATTGCAACTAATGAGGAGGGATGTGACGAAAATGTTATTTATGAAGAATTTGATGATGAACGGTTGAAGATTTACGGAAATATAGATGTTATTAAACAAAAATTTTAATGTTTTGTATTTATTAGTATTAATAAAATATTCTCAACTTTCCAACACTCTGTTAATAAATATGTTCTAATAAAATGAGGTGACATATTTGTCTTTTCACTCAGGTATCCCGATAAACCAAAATAAAAATTCCAAGCAATGTGTTGTTGGTACTACGCAGAAATCCAATTACTAAGAGCGCACATTTCTTAATTTTAGCAACACTATATTACATAAACCCTATCATAAAAGATGTGCCTTTGTAAAACAGTCTTGTAGATCTAAGCCTGGAAACTCTTTCAAATGCGCCAACAATTTTGTTCCACTATTTCCTATTTTTTAAGTTCTCTCTCCAATTTGAGACATGCGAGTCTTTTAGATTCTCTAGGGTTGTAACCTTCTATCTCTTTCTTGGCCTACCCACACATTTTTTGCCAATCGGGTTTCTGTGCAGATCTAATATCAAGTTTTGCAGTCATATACAGGGTGTCCAGGAACTTAATGCCAGAAATTCGGGAGCGAGTAGAAGAGGTCAAAATAATGTTAGAAGTTCAAATAAATGTTTGTCATTCTAGCTTTGGTTTCAGACACACACACGTACGCGTGAGAAAACCCGTCCCATCAAGCATCTACCCCCGGACTGAAGGTCCACGGGCATGTGCGAGGTAGGACATTCCAGCACCCCCTGTCATTCCGACGGGATCTCATCGTAGATCGCGTATTCTCCCTCGCTTTTCTCTAGTTCTGTGAAAGATTCTGGCCGGTCGTTATGTTGTTTCGAAGGGGTAGCGCGGGCGGCTATACTTTTCCTTCACGGTTGTTTGTATCGTCGTCGAAGTGTGTGTGTGTGTGTGTGTGTGTGGTCGCTGCCTTAGCCGTAACTTCTTGCCTACTTCGACGAGAAGTGCCCTAAGATGAGTGGTCCATCGCCTTCTTTATAGTTGTCCCCGATGTGTATCTCGGCGCCTACCTTGATTGGAAGCACTGAGTTACCGTGTCGGGGGGTTCCTAATTTTTCTTACTTGGTCCCCCGGGATTTTGTTTTGTGTACAGACAATTGCTCGCCTGCACGGTTTTTGTATTTTTTTATGTACAGATGATTACTCGCCTGCACGTTTGTTTTTTTGTGTACAAGCGATTGCTCGCTTGCACGGTTTGTTTTGTTGAGGTTTCTATTTTTGTGCTGTTTACTCTTCTAATTGTTTTCTCGGTCTTATGTACTTGTTGTAGTTTTCTTTCTTGTAGTTCGTTAGTTCTCTAAGTTCCGTGTTAGGATGAGTTTTTAGTTCTTCGAAGAGTTTCCTCGCTCTTGCCTCCATTATTTCGAATACTTTCTCTACTTAGGTTTCCTCGTACATTTCATCGCATCTTTTGAGCCAGGGGGCGTTTGTCGCTTGTCTTATGGATATGTTTTGTTGGACCTGTAGTTTCTTCCTGTTGGTATTGCATGTATGTCCACAGGCGACTGAGGCGTGCGTAATTATCGGTATAATGATGCTTCTTATGAACTTCAACTTGGTTTTAAGGCTGAGATTACTTTTTCTGCCAATCAGTCCGCCGAGTCTTGCTGTCGCTTGCCTCGTCCTGTCCAATATGCTTTTCACATGTTGGGTGAATGTTAGTTCCTGGTCCATCATTACTCTTAGATATTTCGCTTTTTCTGCCCATTATATTTCTTCTCCGATAATTTCCATTTTTTCTTCTGGTCGCCGACGCGTTCTTTTTTTTTGTAAACATACCGCTTGGGTTTTTTTCGCTGTTTATTTTCCATTGTTTGCACTATTCGTTTGCGGCTGTTTACATTCTTTTTGTGACGTTTTGCACTTACACGCATCTTGTGACTATGGCGGTGTCGTCGACGTAGAGTGCAATCATGGTGTTCTATTATTTTCGGGATGTCAGCGGTGTATATGTTGTATAGCGTGGGAGATAGTACTGCTTCTTGCGGTACCCCCGCTTCCTGTTGGCCTATTTCTGATTTTTCGTTTGCTACCTTCACTTGGAATTTTCTCTCTTTTAGATAGCTATTCAGGAGTTTTATGAGAGGTCTTGTATATCCTGCCTCTTTCATCTTGTATAGTAGTCCATCGTACCATCTCGGTCGAAGGCTTTACTTATATCGAGGAATATCGCTCCTATTGACTCTTTTCTATTGAAGCATTGAGTTGTGTATTCTACAAGTCTCAAGATTTGTTGTTCGGTACTATATGTTGTTTCCTGAAACCGAACTGTTCGTCTGGTATCACGTTTGGACACTAGTCTGTTCGTTTAAAATCCTCATTACTGTTCTTTCAGCTATTTTACTCATGGCTGGTACCAAACTAACTGGTCTGTAATTTTGCGGGAATGTTGGGTTCTTTCCGGATTTTCTCAGCATAATTATTTCTGCATGTTTCCGTCTGATCGGGAAGTGTTTCGTCCTTAGCATGCCGTTGATGATATTTGTTAGGTATGTGATACCTTTGTTGGGCATATTTTTCAGCGCTCTGGTTGTGATTCCGTCTATTCCGGATACCTTTTTCTTGAATGCTAGTCTTGTATTTCGTTTACTTCTAGCGGAGTTGCAAACCCCAGGGATTCGTGCTCCTCCTCCTCTTCTAGGTATTGGGCGATGCTTTCTTCAACCGTGTCTGAGAAATCCATGTCCACGTCGGGGTGTTCGTTCAATGTAAACTGGGTCTCTAGTGTGTTTTTCAACGCCTCCGCTTTTCTTCATCGGTGTAGTCCATCCCGTTTTCTGTGTTCTCCGTGTATCGGTGGTATTGGTTTCTTGTCATCTCTCAGAACTTTTGAGATATTCCATATTCCCGGTTTTGCGGGTCTGTTCGTTGATTCTGCGTTCTTTTAGTTTTTTTGAATTTCTTCCTTGATTTCTCTGACTCTCCGGGAAGTCGTTGGGATTTCGTGTGCATTCCACGTGATTCGGTTCTCTTTCCTTATCAAATTTTTTAGATCGTCATCTATGTTTTTTTATTTTCCATATTTATCTGCTACGGATGTTGTGGTACTTCGCTCTAATGCTTCTGTTACTGCTTCTTCGAAGAAACAAACTTATTCTTCGAAAGTTTCGGCGTTGGTTAATGATTGATTACTTGCGTCTATGTGATATGTTTACGGTATGAATGAATCTACATTACACAAGGAAATCCAGACTCGGCTATTACCCAGAGGTTAATGATCCGTAATTTTAGCATGAACAACTTGTATAATATCTAAATTCCAAAAATAAATTTTCCAATGCATTTAATTATTAAAGCATACTCTTGTTTGAAGTCGATAAAATCGAAGGTTTAAGAGAAATTTTCATTTTTATATCGGAGTGTATGTAGAGGAGCGCCTACGTCATATTTTTTAAAAACAGACATTCTGGAGAAAACTGGAGCACAATCAGACTTTGAACGCTTGAACTAAAACTAAAACTGTAATGTAATTGTTTATTGCGATTTGATATAAATCCCAACGGATTTTCAATAAGTAGTTACAACGAATGACAGTTCTATCCAGAATGTCTGTTTTTACAGAATATGACGAAATAGCTCCTCTACACACACTCCGATCTAAAAAGTGCCATCGTCATATTCTTTGAAAAAAGCCATCTGGAGAAAAATGTGATTAATTCTCAGTACCTATTGAAAATCCTTTAAGATGATATTAAAACACAATGGGCTGTCTGAAAAAACTTAGGCGTTAGTTGAAAACTAACAGCTTTAGAAGTGAAACTTTCTATCCTGCGCTAAAACTGAGAATGAATGTACAACAAGAATTTTTAAATATCAACAAAGTAAAGCAATTGAAATATAAATTCTTCATCTACAGTCCCATAGAGTACATTTTTACATATGTTATTTAACTAAATCTCACATATGTGTTTCAAATTATCTTATCCTATCTTTGCCTTGCTTGTTTAAAAAAAAACAAGTTTATGAACCTTGTGTGGAAAACATATAATGTGTCAAGCTTTTTTGTCGTTTTGCTTTATTTTGATGTGGATATTAACTGGCCGCTAAATTTTGAAGAAATTTAGTTCATGTCATATAAAGAAAATTAAGATTTTCCTTCAAAAGTTTGATTTGAGCATCTATTTACAGGCACATCCTTACTATATTTTGGACACATTGTATTTTTTCCCCATACTTGTATCTTATACATAACAGGTTGTGAAAAATATTAAAATATTTTACCTTACCTATATACACTTCATTAGTGTCTATGTTATCGGATCTGTTTGACTGATAGACTTTTGCATATTTGCCTGTATACACGTAAAATGTGTCTACACATTATGTATCTTACCTTTTCTCTGGAAGATTATACAGATTCTTTATAGTTAAGAGAATTGTTGAACATATGTGAATTTTATTTTATATTTAATCTATGAATTCAACATGAGAAAATATATTACAGATAACAACAGTATAATTTCCTCAGATTAACAAATAGAGTAGATATGTTTGTTTTGATATTTTCTTGCCCCAAACATTGAGTCACATTCTAAGCTCACTTGCGGACACTTCCACTGCTTTGCCATATTTACAAAATCTCTTTAGTTGCAGGAAAAATGAAATTAGAATTTAATTCAAAATGTGTTAAAAAGTTATATACAAATAAAAAAAATTCATACTAATTTATGCAATTAAGTGGCCATTTTCAAAATTAAATAATAATACTTGAATTTTATTTAATAAAGGCATATTCTTATATAAATTTTAAACAAGTATTTGTTGTATCCTTAGATACTTTTATGGTTATAACTAAAAGTCGCAACAGTGCTCAAAATTTCAGTACCCATTTAATGTGTCAATACTAATCTATTTAGTAGTTTTGTCCTTGTTTAATTACCACATAAAGAGAGATGCAAATATCGTCAGACTGTGATCGACGATAATTTCGAATGGTCGTAGTATTGTAGTAAATAATGTCAAACGTGGTTTGTTTATACGAGCGCCATTGCTACTAGAGAGTAAACATTTAGTTCTTTCTTTTTGATGTGTTTTTCAAAACTTTTACTGATAAAATAAACTTTTAAGTTAATTAATTTAATGTTTTTGGATTACCATGGTTCGTCGGTGCCAAGTTTGTCAGAAAAACAGCCGAAATTACCAAGGCCATGTAGCTAATACTATCCCCACTTTTTGTAATCCATTCATTATTTCACTACTGGCGTTTATAATTGTTGGCCGCAAAAATAAATGTGTTTATGCATGAATAGCCCTCTCCATGTTTATTATTACTCTAAGATAATTTCTCTTTCCTTATCATTTATGAGAAATAATAAAACCCTATTATATTCAATATAACTATATTTATCGTAAAACGTAGAACAATCTCTTATTGTATGTCTTGTCTATCGAATGGTTTGTTGAACACTGCCTAGACTACCTGTCCTGGACACCCTCGTTGTACTTCCCTTTTACTAGATACACAGGTTATGTTGATTACATTTAAACTGTCCTATCAGATTTTGTGTTATTGTTATTTTCTAATTAACGCTCGTTTAAGATTCCTTCGAGGACCTTGCATGCAGGGTGGATTCAGATATATCTTACATTCGGCCATCGCTGCTGGAAATAGCATTGTATGCCCGTGTTCAATTCTCTTTTGTCAAATAATGGTTTGTGTATCTGACATAATCTGTCCTTAACGAATAATAGCATTATCTGCCCTTGAATGATTATTTTATAACAATGAATAATTTACACATGACAATATCTGTCCTTATGAAATCGAATGTGAGTGTTACAACTCCCTTTTGTGTTGCAATCTTAAATAATAATTGCTATATGTGACAGTATCTGTTCGTAGTCGTAGTAAAATATGCTGTAACAATAAATGAGGTTCCTTATCATTTGACATTATATGTCCGTTTCATTTTTACCTCCATCTATTTACTGATAATATCTGTCCCAATATTACACAAAGACCACTATAAACAGGAAAATATAATAACGTAAGAATAACTTGCTTTGACAATATCTGTCCCAATATGCGTAAAGACAACCCCAAAAAGGAAAACATAATAACGTAATAATACAATGCTTTGACAATATCTGTCCCAATATGCGTAAAGACAACCCCAAAAAGGAAAACATAACAACGTAATAATCCATTGTTTTGACAATATATGGCCGAATATACGTAAAGACAACCCCAAAAGGAAAACATAATAACGTAGTAATAGAATGCTTTGACAATATCTGTCCCAATATGCGTTAAGACAACTCCAAAAAGGAAAACATAATAACGTAACGATACAATGCTTTGACAATATATATCCCAATATGCGTAAAGACAACTCCAAAAAGGACAACATAATAACGTAATAATCCATTGCTTTGACAATATCTGTCCCAATATGCGTTAAGACAACTCCAAAAAGGAAAACATAATAACGTAACGATACAATGCTTTGACAATATATGCACCAATATACGTAAAGACAACTGCTAAAAGGGATACATAATAATACAATGCTTTGACAATATCTGTCCTAATATACGTAAAGTTAATTTATAAAAACAAAAATACAGTAAGTAATAATAACTTGACATTCTATGTCCTTAATAAAGTGTTAAAACGTATCCATAAATGTCTTTGTGACTCTTGGAAAACATTCAAATTTTTCATGTGGTCAACCGCCACCACCGTTTTCCCTTGTCAGTACCCATCTTGTAAATCTTCTACCTCATATCGGTCATTAATTAATTTTTTGAAACCCAAGAGGGGCTTGGAATTTCGGAAGAGGTTTAACTGAACTTCCTGCTGACGCTTGACTTGTTATTCTTATCAAGACCAATTCATTTTCATTAAATATACTGCACTCTTTTGATATTTAGTTATTTACTTCGAAATATCATTCCTTAGTGCATTAAGATCAAGCCTTTTCAGATCAATATCTAACTCATTCCAAAGTATACTTGCGTATACTTTACTACATCCAATTAAAGCTTTCATGAGGGTTGTATTTATACCTTTATTCTTGATTGTGTTTAACGCTATTATATATTTCTCATTGTCCATGAGCTCTAGGTGTTGCCACTGCATTTAATATATGTTTGATATCATAGTTTTCGCAAAATAATTTAAATGCTCGGGAGGTGAAAGTAGTACATCTATCGCTAATATTCTGTTGGGTACTCTGAACAAAGTAATTAAATCTTCACGAATTTTTGTTAAGTGACGCGTCTTTTGATTTTTTACTGGCTCTATGATTGTAAATTTCGTGAGGGAATCTGCAATTACTAAAATGAATTTGTTTTTAACTTTGCTGGTTTCCAAAGGCCTCACACGGTCTATGTGGATGGTATGAAAAGGCACTGGGATTTTCTCAATTGGGTGTAATTTTCCTTGAGCCGTTGATGTTTTGTTCTTATAGTAAGAACAATTTAGACAAGCATTCACTTATTTTGTAACAAATTTTCTTAGAACTGCAAACCAATAGTAAGATCGGACTGTTTATTGGAGGAACATAGCCATAAAGTATCACGGCTGCCACCTTACCATCCGGAATTCAACGCAATAGAAAAAATATGGGCTCCGGTTAAGAACCGAGTTACAGTGCACAATACCACATTTAAACTGGATAATGTGGAGAAATTAGTAGAGAAGAAATTTTCTGATGTATCGGTTCAAGAATGGTGTTCTATGTGTGAACATGTAAAGAAATGTGAATCTGAATGGATTAAAAAAGAACACATTTTTAATCTTAAGTTTATTGTAAATACAGGATCGTCTGAGGAATCTACTTCAGAGGATGCCTACAGCAGTAGTAGTGCTAGATAATTTCTTAGTGACTGTCAAAGCGATTAATAACACAGGTCTATGAGAAGACATTAATTTTCACGAAATGAATATCAATAAATATGTTGTATATTTTAGGAATATGCAAGAGTTTCCAGCTTGAAGATAATTACAGAAAAGTTTATTGTTGCAGGCACAGAAAAACTTATAAATAGGAAAGAATCCATTTTGTATGTATTATAATTCTTTAGTTTTAATGTATGTATAATTTTAGGATTTTTTTCTTCTTGTAAAAAATGCAATATAAAGATCTGTGGAAGCATCCGTATTCATGGAATGTGTCCATCAAGAATTAAACTTTACGTTGAAAGTGACGGTATCTAGGTATCGACTTATCAGACAACTAAAATTTGAATATCATATTTTAACTTACTTGTTATTATAATTTAAAGGAAATATAATGGTACAAATGGGACACAATGATGAAATACGTGCCAAAAGACTGAAGGAACAACTCAAAATAATATAGTAAGTTACAACTGACAGGATATTGCAGGAGAGCGAGTTTGTTTCAGATAGTGCCAGCACTACATCAGAAGATCTTTTTAAGTGAGGCATCAGTAACTAAATTGAATTATCAAAAAGAAGTAACCTATTTTATTGAAAAAATCTCAGCACACAAGCTCCACTTAGCTTAGAAGAAATAAGAAAGGTAATTATAATTGAAATTTCATAAATATTTTTCAAAAAAATACTACAATTCAATAGAATTCCATTTAAAAAATTAATGATTTGATCAACAATTTAAACTACGAACCATTGGCAAAATTCAATAAGGCTTATGAAAAAAAACGATATGTCATGCAAATTCCAAAAGAGGATGTTTGTTCAATAAAAAACAGGGAAACAGGCATACTATCCCAATGAACAATAAACAGTTTTAAACATCAATACCAACTTTTCCGCACTCCGGATGCTGTATCGTGCTAACATAAGGGAATTTCTCCAAAAATGTGATATACCTGGATTTATACGACCCGTTCTACTGGCTAAGGTGGGCTGAAAATCAATAGGTTACATCTGTGAGACGCCTTGAATAATATCCTACGATAAAATTGGTCACTTGTTTACACTCCGAAGGCTGTATCGTGCTAACAAAGTGAAATTTCTCCAAAAATGTAGTATATTGGTCACTTGTTTACACTCCGGAGGTTATATCGTGCTAACAAACCGAAATTTTTCCAAAAATTACCATAAATGTGGGACTTGAGGTTCCATAACACCCATTGTATTGGCTCTGGTGGGCTGAAAATCAATAGGTTTCATCTGTGAGATGCCTTGAATAATATGCTATGATAAAATTGGTCATTTGTTCACACTCCGAAGGCTGTAACGTGCTAACAAAGTGATATTTCTCCAAAAATATAGTATATTGGTCACTTCTGTACACTCCGGAAGTTGTATCGTGCTAACAAACCGAAACTTTTCCAAAAATTACCAAAAATGAGGTCCCCTGAACATCATCCAATCAAATATTTGATGACTTTATACACTACGAAGGCTGTATCGTGCTAACAAGATATATTACCAAAAATGGACGACGGTATACACACAGGATTTTTTTTCTGAAAACCAGTTTTCCGTGTTTTTCTTATTGAAAAACGTAAAAAGAATTAAAAGAAAATCAAAAACTCCAACTTTCTTGGGGTTAACCAAGTTACAGAATGTGTCTTTAAATATTTAAAAGGTATTTTGTTTATAATTAAAATTTGTGTTTGCTTTATGTTAAATTGGAATTTTTCTTCTATTTTTCATAAATTAAAAAAACACCTATTTTGTGTTTTTGTTACCTTTTTTGATACTTAAATGATGTACCTACTTACGACTTCAGGTAAATTTGCAAATTATTTTGTTTGTAATTCAAATATCACACTTCACTATACTTTTAGTATTGTTTGTTTTCCGTAACCATAACCTATACGCAACATAGCGATACAAATTTATATACACCACCAATCTTCAAATGAACTGTCATATATCATGATAAATAAATTATTATTATTAATATTCTAGTTTTGTGTTAACATACAAAATGTGAAATCGTTACGCTACTGATTTACAATTTTACAATATGGCGGTGTTTAAATCTACAATGTTGAGAGTGTCTTCCTGCGTACGAGTAAGAAAATATGTCAAATGAACATTTTTATTTCCGACATAGAAAATATTACCCGTGAATTGTAATATAAATTCTATGTAGCGTAATGAGGAAGTTACATGTTTTTTGTTATTTCTTAGATCACAATTTACTGACTACAACAGCGTTTACAAAATTAAAATCTGTTTTAAAATAACGGAGAATACTCAGGTTGAAACTTGCACTAAGCTCCTTCCCCGTAAAAAGCTGCGACATTTCATAAGGTCAGCATCCAGACGCTCGCTCTCGTGCTTCACGGTGCCAATTCACTATAGTACACAATTCGTATTTTTCGGATAGACGCTTGCTTGCGTAAGTGCTGTAGGTGTGTAATCTTTTGGGGTTGTTTATATTGGCACAATAATTAACTGTCTGTTAACTATTGTGCCAATATAAACAACCCGTCCTAATTCAACGGTGCTTCTAGGGCATATACAAAGCAGCTGTACCACCTTAACATTGTACAGGAATTATGGTTTCCTCAGTTTCATCATATTTTAATAGACTATTGTGTAAATTTTTTTTCGGGTGTAATTCTACCTATCACTATATAAATATTTCTTTCTCTCCCTACTTGTACGTATCCTACCGCATTGTCACCATAATTTTCTCTGGCAGATCTACAAGTAGTAATAATAAAACAAACAAATTTGGCACTAGTAATTTTTTTAACGAACTATTACCGACACTTGACAAACAATATTTACATAATCTTATAATCGGTTTCGTATGGGACTGACGTCACTTTTTTGTAAAAAAAATATAAGCCCAACTATTTGAGTCTAAATTTTGTTTCATATAGAGAGAACTGTACAAAAATACCGCTGCCAATGGTGTCAATACTTCCACATGCATCACTGTCGGTAATTAAATATTCCATATTTTCGACTTACCCCTTCTATTCCTGAGAAGTGGAAGGGGATATTTTTCAATTTTTTTTTGAAAAGTAACGTAATATTTAACTTCGTCATCCCAAAAATATTTAACCGATTCAACCCCTTTTCACCCTCAACTCGTACTATTAAAGCACCGATAAGTAATGTGTACTCGTCGGCTACCAGAATAGGAATCCGATAATTAAGTTTGTTTGCATATAAATTAAGTGTTAGTGAGTAGTGTTTAAATAAATTAGTAAGTAGCCATACCGTGTGTTTAAAATTTATCCCACCCGTTTACTCTTTAAATAAATAAGAAAACCATTACAATACGATACAATATTTCTTGAAAAACGAAATATTAAAATCGATTCCAATATAACTGAATATGTACTAATTTGCACCACAAAAAATATTTCAAAATATTAAAGTTGAACAATTTAAACAATTTAAGCATTGAGTCGATTCTATTAGTACTAAATTTGTACTAATTTGTACCACGAAAAATATTCCAAAATGTTAAAATCAATCCACTTAAACAACCCCTGCTTCGAAAAATTGAATAGCAACCTAATTATCCTACGATATTTTCAAAATGTCAAATTTCAAAAGTCGATTTTATTAATATTAAATTTGTACTAATTTGTTACACAAAAAATAATTCAAAATATTAAAGTTAAACAATTTAAACAACCCATGCATCGATAAGTTGTATAGCAAGCCCATTCTTCTCCGATCTTTCCAATATTTTCGGAAAAATTAAATATTAAAGTCGATTTTACTAGTATTAAATTTTTAGTAATTTGTACCACAAAAAATATTAAAGCCAACCAACTTAAATAACTCCTGTTTCGATAAATTGAATAGCATCATCCTCCGATTTATCCAACATTTATTAAAAAACGAAACACAAAACTCGATTCTATCAGTACTAGGATGGTACAAATTAAAGTATACATCAGTTTTTCTTTAATTTGAAAAAGTGGGGATGCTAGCTTTACTGACGTAATTTTTTTTAGGGGATATCATCATTTTTGAAATATTTTCCACAAATTTTACATCGAATAATCAAATTATGCTGAAAGATATTAACAGGCCATGCGTGAATCCAATCAATAATAGCATATATTAGTTACTTGGAATTGTCACATATAAAAAACCTCTATTGACAAGGACTGCACCATCAATAGAACATTTATACGGCAATATGTTTGAGAGCCAGTGAAAAAGTGGTTAAGGAAACATCTAAAATAATACCAGCTTTGTTAATTTATGCCCGAAAAGAAAATTAGATACTATACCAATTATACTGTAATGTTTTTGCATAATATTATTTTTTATATGTATAATATCTTTTTATTCTAAAATAAATGTTGAACATATATTTCAGGTAAGGGATTGATCAATGGAACTCTTATTGTTGTATCGATTGAATTATTTTACTACTTATTATATTACGTACCTTACGAAACTAAACGTGTCTTTGATTTTCTTTCGCTCCTTACATTGTCAACCGGTTTTTATTAAATTCAAAAAACTAAAATATAATGATACACAATACTAATAAAATGTCATGCTTTACTAATACATTTCGGAGTTTAAAAAAATCGGTGGTTTTATACCAAAAAATTGAGGTTAATGGGCTTGATATTCAAATTATCGAAGTAGGGGTTGTTTAAATGAGTTGGTTTTAATATTTTGAAATATTCTTTGTGGTACGTATGAGTACAAAATTAGTACTAACAGAACCGACTTTAATATTTTGTTTTTTCAAGAAATATTGAAAAGATCGGAGAAGAATGGGGTTTGCTATTCAATTTATCGAAACAGAGGTTGTTTGAGGGTTTTTTGTGGTACAAATTAGTACAAATTCAGTTTTAATGAAATCGACTTTAATATTTCATTATTCAAGAATTTTTGAAAGGGTCGGTGGATAATGGACTTGCTATTCAATTTATCAAGGCAGGGGTTGTTTGAGTGGGTTGATTTTAATATTTTTGGTGTTACAAATTAGTACACATTTAGTACTAATAGAGTCAACTTCAATATATCGTTTTTCATTGAATATTGAAAATTTGGAGAATAATGAGCTTGCTATTCAATTTATCGAAGCAGGGCTTCAAGTGGGTTGGCTTTAATCTTTTGAAATATTTTTTTGTGGTACAAATTTAGTAATAATAGAAATCGAATTCCCCATTTAATTTTTCAAGAAATTTTGAAAGATCGGAAGATAATGGGATTGCTTTACAACGTATCGATGCGGGGCTGTTTAAATTGTTCAACTTTATTATTTTGAAATATTTTTTGTGGTACAGGGTTTTTCATTATATATGGACCCTTCCATATCTCACTTATTATTTGTTACAATTAAAAATGTATCAAATAAGAGTTGAATGGTTATTAAAGTAGTTTTTAAAATCCAATAAAAATATTATACAGAATGTCCCAAAAAAGAGGGTCACAGCCAAAGTGTTCTTTCTTAAATGGGACACCCTATATATTTTTATATTTTTGAACTGTTCACTTCAATCCGAATTCAACAATATATAATTGTTATAGTCTAACCTTAACAATTCAGAAAATCTATACGACACAGTAAGATGTAGTAATCTATCGATTGGAATTCAGTAAATTTATTTACAAAATAAAGTAATCTCAAACTAAGTAAGCCCAAATGAAACTATAAATATTGTTCAAAATGACCCCCCATATTGTCAATGCATAGTTGGTATCTTCGGCGTAAATTCTCTGAACATTTAGAAATAATATCAGCATGATTATTTAAGTTATTAATTTCGCCTTGAATATTTTCCTGAATTATCTCAAGATTGTTATTTTCGCCAAAGTTAACTATATATTTCAGCATCCCCCACAAAAAAGAATCTAAGGGAGTTAGGTCGGGGCTATTAGGAGGCCATAGATTTGTCCCATTATTTCCGATCCACTCTGGAAACTGATTGTTGAGATCTTCTCTCACCTCTAATACATTATGGGGTGATGCCCCATTTTGGTGCCAGATCATAGTATTTAATTGGTCAGCTGTAAATTCATTTTCTAGTATTTCACTTATTTTGGGTATTATGCAGTTTAGGTAAGTTCTTCCTGTTAACTTATAATTGAAAAATATTGGCACAACCACTTTATTCTGGAATATTCCACACCAAACTTTAATTGATTTCCGTCCAGATTTCTTTATTTGTTGCACTTTCCGTTGTCTATGATTTTTATTTTCCCATGAACGTCTATTTTTTCTATTAAACACGCCAGCTGTAGAAAAACTGGATTCATCTGTCCAACAGATTTTCTGAAGGATATCTGGAGTTTCATTCAAGCGACGAAGCCTTTCCTGACAAAATATTAACCGTTTCCGTTTGTGCAATTCAGTAAGAGCCTGCACGGGAAGTATCTTATATGGTTTATAATCGTGTCTTTTCAGAGTCCTAAAAATTTTCATAGGATGTTTTTGTAATATATTGGAGCTGGTTACTAACGAGTCTTCAGAGTTTCCTGCAAAAAAGTAGTAGCGCAAAAATTATTCCTTCTTATTCAACTACCATAAAATCCAAAGAAATATATATTTTTTTACCTTAAAAATGCAGAAGTGTATCTAAATCATCCTCCTCATTAATTACACACGTTCGTTTTTTCCTAGAAAAGTTCTTAGTTGGCATTACATGCTGGTATATTCTGTTGAACGTATTTTTGCTAGGCGCATGCCGATTTGGATATAATTCCATAAATTTTCTCCTTGCATCTAATTTGTTATTATTATTTTTTACAAATAGAGAAAATGTTTCTATATTTTCATCATCTGTATACCGCATTTTCCAAACTATTAAATACAATGTTTTATAATGGTGTAAATAACTACATGTCAAATATGACAATGCTTTCATTGCCCGTTGTTTATAGTTGGTTTTCATCCCACAGAAAACGATTTTTAAATGAATATATTTCCTGAACTGTTAAGGTTAGACTATAACAATTATATATTGCTGAATTCGGATTGAAGTTAATAGTTTAAAAATGTAAAAATATATAGGGTGTCCCATTTAAGAAAGAACACTTTGGCTCTTACCCTCTTTTCTGGGACATCCTGTATAATATTTTTGTTGAATTTTAAAAACTACATTAATAACCCTTTATCTCTTATTTGAAACATTGTTATCTGCATCAAATAATAAGTGAGATATAGAAGGGTCCATATATAATGAAAAACCCTGTACAAATCAGTACAAATTCACTTGTATTGGAATCGACTTTTATATTTCGTTTTTCAAGAATGTTTGAAAATATCGGAGGATAATGGGCTAGCTATTCAATTTATCAAAAGATGGGTTGTTTAAGAGGGTTGGCTTTAATATTTTGAAGTATTTTTTTGTGGTACAAATTAGTACAAATTTAGTACTAATAGAAATCGAATTCCATATCTCGTTTTTCAAGAAATTTTGGAAGATCGGAGGATAATGGGCTTGCTACACAACTTATCAATGCAGGGGTTGTTTAATTTGTTTAACTTTAGTATTTTGAAATATTTTTTGTGTTACAAATTAGTACAAATTCAGATTAAATGGAATCGACTTTTATATTTCGTTTTTCAAGGAATTTTGAAAATATCGGACGATAATGGGCTTGCTATTCAAATTATCCAAGCAGGGGTTGTTTAATATTTTGAAATATTGTTTGTGGTACAAATTAGTACTAATTTAGTTCTAATAGAACCGACTTCAATATTTCGTTTTTGAAGAATTTTTGTGAAGATCGAAGGGTAATGGTCTTGCTATTCAATTTATCAAAGCAGGGGTTGTTTGAGTCGGTTGATTTTAATATTTTTGGTGGTACAAATTAGTACACATTTAGTACTAATAGAATTTACTTTAATATTCCGTTTTTCAAGAAATTTTGAATAAATCGAAGGATAATGGGCTTGCTGTACAATTCATCAAAGCAGAGGTTGTTTGAGTGGGTTGGCGATAATATTTTTTGTGGTACAAATTAGTACAAATTTAGTTTTAATGGAAACGAATATAATATACCGTCTTTCAATAAATTTTGAAAAGATCGAAGAAGAATGGGCTTGCTATTCAATTTATCGAAACAAGGGTTGCTTAAGTGGGTTGGCATTAATAGTTTGAAATATTTTTTTGTGGTACAAATTAGTACTAATAGAATCGACTTTAATATTTCGGGTTTTGAAAAATATTGGAAAGATTGGAGAAGAATGGGCTTGCTATTCAATTTATCGATGCAGATGTTGTTTAAGTGGGTTAATATTTTGGAATATTTTTTGTGGTACAAATTAATATTCATTCAGTTTTAATGGAATCGACTTTAATATTTCGTTTTTCAAGAAATATTGGAAAGATCGGAAAAGAATGGGCTTGCAATTCAATTTATCTAAACAAGGGTTGTTTGAGGGGGTTGACGTTAATATTTTTTGTAGTACAAATTAGTGAAAAATCAGTTTTTCAATTTCCTGTATTAGTTTTCATATTTTTTAAATTATTTTTAATTAGCGTTTTCCAGGTTAACATGATGCTGGCAGCGCCATGTTTTATTCTTTAATGGGTAAAAGTACAAAATTATTTTTTGTGGTACAAAATTGGTAGAAAATGAGTACTAAAAATCGTGTGATGGGTTTGATTTGATTCTACCAAAATGGTTCAGCTAGCTTTACAGACGTTAGTTTTTTAGAATAAAATGCCAATGGTTGTCTGTGTCAACCGTCTGTTCAAGGACGGCACTGATTGCTGTTCCACTTGCATCAGTGGTTAAATATGGTTTAGCGCATTCGTTGGGGTGTGCTAACAAAGTATATTTAGCAATCACTTTGCTTGCAAAAAACTAATCATCTGAGCATCTGACCATTTGTCTATATTTTTAATTTTGTTTTTGCTCAAACTGTTCACTAGTTCGTGCAAAGGACAAGAACAATTACCGAAATTCTCAAAATAATTGTGGTAGAAGTTTACCATATCTTTAAAACGTTGTAGCTATTTTACGGTCGTTGGTATCTGGAAATCCTCGATGGCCGTATCTTTTGCCTTGCATCGACGTAAAAGTACAGAAAATCTACGTTTTTTGAGACGTCTGCAAAAAAATTGTAGAACGACATCCCTGCGTTCCGTATTCCAAAACTTAAGGGCGATAGGTATTTGGTGGTATCTTACCAAAAATGCGACAATCATTTAATTTCAGATTTACTTCTGAAATCAATGGCCGAGGACATCCTTCAGGTACTGTTACCTTGTTAAGCTGCCTATAGTCACCACAAGCTCGCTAATTACCGTCGGTTTTAGGTACCATGTGTAAAGGTAAAGTTACTGCTGATGATGAAGGTGTAATAATTTTGAATTTCTCAGAATCTAACGTCCTTGGTTTCGAAAAGGGAAGGTGTGATGAAATGTTTTCATCTGTTTCGACAACTTTCATTAATTTCGCTAACTTGGTTTGATTATCGATTAATCTCCTATTTTTGAGATCAATTAGAATATAATATTTACTTAGAAAATCAGCTCCTGTAATAACTTCAGTTACTTCAGCTATAGTGAAATGAAAAGGGACATTCACCTTAAACCAAGATCCACATTTACGGATTGCTTGCCATAAATAAAAATGCGATTCCCGCTTGCAGAAGATCCATAAGAATTGTCTGGTTCGTTTCCCTCAAAAGAAAAGAGAGGAACGACCTAATGTCCCCTCTGCTGTCGATTAGAAAATTTCGTTTGTTACGTATATCAAAAATAAAAAGTATTTTGGAAGTTATCGAAAATGTTTTTGCATTTTATTGGGATGAAAATCCTACTCCTTTTTCGAACCAGAAAAGTGTTTTCATTCAAAATCTTCGTAAAGCAAACAATTAGGTCCTCTACATTCTCTAGCTTCTTTTTGAAATTTTTGTGATAAAAACATATGACTTCGTCGTCGTTTTTATATCGGCAGCGACTATGAGACTGATTGCGACATCTATTACACGAAAAACTTCCTTTTCGGTTTCGCGACAAATTGTTTTCTTTTAAAGTTTCAACTTTTTCACATAAAATTGATTGTTGGTTAGTTCGAAATAAACAGAAAATATAATCTGACATTTTTTTGAAAATTCAGCAAGAATATTTGAAAAACAATGTTTATGATCTTTCAGTTCCAATATGTTTTGTGACTTTACTGGCCTCCCAAATTTTATCTCCTGAGTGAAATTTCTCCTCCAACGATCTTCCGTCGTTAGAAATTAAACTTATCAATAAAAGTTTTAAAAGTCATCTTGCACATAGTTTGCTAAGGAGTTCCTTGTCAACCACTTGGTTGTTTTTATCCCCTGTGAGCAACCATAATTCTCTATAAAAAGCTAATTCTACGTTTTAGATTATTTTTTCCAAATGTTGCTCCTAGTACAAAGGTAATCTATTAATGATTTTTTTTAAATTTTCGTATTTTCCTCTAACTGAAGGCGTGTCTATTATATCAACTATTCCACTCAAAATATCACTGGGTAAGTTGGCAAGAGTCCAATGATATTTGGTGCCGTCACCCTTGATTTTATTTACGAAAAACTGCGCAACTACTTGTTTAAACCACATGTCAGGTTTAGCATGCCAAAAAGTTGGAAATTCAACATGCTTAATGTCATCAATTTGTTCATCAACTGACATATTCGGTTATATAATTTGACAAATAATAATTTAGACTACGAATCATGAAATTAATATTAATAACTGGCGAAATGGCAAAGACAAATAAGTGACAAGATATTTGCTTACCACATTCGTCAGCGCGTTTTCTCGAGTTGACAGGATGCTGTGGATTTGTCTAGCAACTACGTTGGACTTGAAAAAACCACTTCGAAAACCACTTCGGGCATCACCAATATTTAAGCACAATAGTTTGTTGTTCATATGCTGACTAAACTGAAATCTCCATTAAAACGTATATATATATATATATATATATATATATATATATATATATATATATATATATATATGTATATATATATGTATATATATGTATATATATATGTATATGTATGTATATATATATATATATATATATATATATAAAGAATATGTAGGAATGTCGCGTGATATGTTAACAACAACAACAACAAAGAGATTCATGGGTAGTTCACGCAAAAAGAAAAAGGGCTACTGAAACACTGAAACAGAGTGGTAACCGAGGACATGAACGTTTCTGGCTCATGTGAAGGCACAAATGAGAGTTGGGTTTCCCGGCTGAAATCCGTTGTTTTGTGTTTTCACAAGTTTCGATTAACATATTTGCTCCCAAATTCACATCCTTATTTGGTTATACCGTGCTGATGACGGCAAATGAGCCAGAAACATGCATGTCTGCGGTTACCACTCTGTTTCAGTAGCCCTTTTTCTTTTTGCGTGAACTACCCATGAATCTCTTTGTTGTTGTTATATATATATATATATATATATATATATATATTATAATTATTTTATAATATATTCAATCCTCTATAATGAATTTTAATTATTTAATTTTAATGTAAACCTTCCTGTAAAGATAAATTTCAATTCACCTCACGTTGATGTATATTGTCGCAGCGACAATTCTTGTACATACAACTTAAAACTTTATGTAAGAAATTTCTACTTTGACAGTAGTTGTCAAAAACATGCCCGGTTCTAATAAATATTAATTTAGTATTTCTAAAAATGAATTTATATGTATAATCGACCAATTACTCTTCTCTCAGGGTGGGATCAAACTGTTAAAAAATTAATTATTCAAAATTTGTTTAAATTTTTACGTACCGCCAAATTATTTGCTTGTCTATTGGTCAGAACCTATAGTAACTGTATGATTAATATTATAAAAGGCACTTCAAATCTCTGATGACGTTTCCAATATTTTTGTTACTGAAAATTACCAACTGTCACTGATTTGTTCGACAGTTTTATTTAATGAAAAATGTTTAATTTTCTGAAATAATATTATAAAAAGACTATAGTGAGTAGGAATGCAAAATTCTATATAATACTACTAGATTCAAATACAAATTAACAAATTAATATTCCCCAAACTTATTACAAACGAAACAACAGTCGTAATTTCTACAAAACTTAAACTAACTACAACCTATATGCTATAAATTAACCTAATGAAAAACATTTAATAAAAGATCCAATTGTCGATCTAAATCTTGATATGGATAAATGTCAAAAACAAGCCTCACTCAAATTTTCCTAGTTCAAAACTAGTAGGTAATACACGTATGTTCTGTGACACTTTATCGGATGAACAGGCGGATGGCCTATGGGTGGTTACCGATAGGAAGAAGTTTCCAGAGGGTTTACAAGAAGTAAAAGAAGTCTCTAGATGGTTAGCAAGTAATGACGGTAGCGTCTACGGGGGTTATGCAAAAAGTGTGTATGTTGTTACGTGTATAAGGTAGAGGGTGGTTTAGAAGAAGCGAAGGGGTTTTTAAGGGTAGCGTCTACGGGGATTACGCAAGTAAGGGTGTACGGGGGTTATGCAAAAAGTAAATAAGTGTGTATGTTGTTACGTGTATAAGGTAGAGGGTGGTTTAGAAGAAGCGAAGGGGTTTTTAAGGGTAGCGTCTACGGGGGTTATGCAAAAAGTCTTTTGGGGGTTTGGCCTGGGCCAATTGCCAAAATTTTTGGGATAATGACGGTAGCGGCTACGGGGGTTATGCAGAAAGTAAATAAGTGTGTATGTTGTTACGTGTATAAGGTAGAGGGTGGTTTAGAAGAAGCGAAGGGGTTTTTAAGGGTAGCGTCTACGGGGATTACGCAAGGGTGTATACAAGAACGAGGGTTATGCAAAAAGTGTGTTTGTTTTTACGTGTATAAGGTAGAGGGTGATTTAGAAGAAGCGAAGAGGGTTTTAAGGGTAGCGTCTACGGGGGAGGGGAGCGTCTACGGGGATTACGTAAATAAGGGTGTATACAAGAACGGGGGTTATGCAAAAAGTAAATAAGTGTGTATGTTTTTACGTGTATAAGGTAGAGGGTGATTTAGAAGAAGCGAAGAGAGCGAGAGCATCGTTATCATGACGAGCACGTATGAATCGAAAAGTTTGTTTTCCATATGTGATTTTAGTATAGTCATTGAATACATTGAAAATGTGTTTTAGAGAAATCAACAAACTAAACGATTTATCAACATCATTCAATAGCGGTTTATTGGGATAATTCCAGCCAGCTAAAGCCATTTCTTTCGATTGTGGATTATAACACAACAAACTTCTTGCGGTAGTTACTATACCGGGATCTCGTACTATTTCTATTTCCTTTCCACTTTGAATGTAGGAACAAGAATCGAAGAGGAATGCACCGCAATTTGGCGTTAGATTAACATGTCCTCCTCCGCTACTAACTTCTAATTTTCCCTTAATTTCAAGTTGAGTTTCGTACATGAGAAAAAATGCGTCAGTTTGTTGTATGTCAAATTCCACAGAATCGCTGTTATTGAATGATTTCACATAAGGAACATAGGTGTGAAAATCTTCTTTTCTTATCGACTCTTCATATTGTGGATCTCGGTAAAGGTCAAATATCGAAGATATTTTCGTTGATGGTGGTGTCCTATCAGAACGCACGTACTTTGTTTTTAGTGTCATTCTTCTTCAACTTTAATCCGATTGCTTTGAGAAACGCCCGATTTGCAGGAGTTAGATGAAGCTTCGTTCTTTTGAACGATCTGCAAGAGACTAATTTTATTGTAGATGATGAGGGACTTTTATAATAGTCGTTGTTGATAAGTAGACCCATTAACGTTCCAATAGATGTAAAAGTAACGTGCTTTTTTCTCCTCGAAAATTTACTGGTTCGAGATCTTGATTCAACACTCTTACGGTAATGTTGGTGATTTCGTTTGTGCTGCTCACAGCTAAGTAAATCGGATTGTTTGGTCGTTCGTTGATTGCATAACCAGGGTCCACTGTAATTGGGAAACTGAATATTGTATGAGCAGGCTTATCTCCGTCAAACGATCCTTCAGCAATATTGCAATCGAATAGTAAAGTTGATATTTTACAAATGTTAACAGGTAGATCGGAACGGTGGACTTTACCAGGATCTAGTATCTTTGGAGAAAATCCTAGTATTTTACTCAAACTATCAGAGTATTGAAAATCGATGGCGTGCTGTCGACTGTAAATTTCACACTGAAGAGTGTTGTTGTTGGGCTTCAAAGATATATCGGCCACAGTTGTATCCGTCTTCAATTTGAATTGATCGATAAGATAAGCTTCAATATCTGTGATTTCGTAACATCCTGACGGGAAGTTAATGGTGATGAGTCCTTTCTTACGATCATTTTTATTGTAGAAATAAAATTTCTCACCATCGATATTCGGTATAGAATGATACGAATGAAACCCCAACACACCAATAAAGTATTCTTTTTCAGGTTTCAATATTATCGGTGTGGGAGGAGTGAAGGAGAATTCATTCGATGTGGACGTTAAGTTCAACAGTTGAGACATGACTGTGATGTTTATGGGAGTGGTGTATTTAAATAATATTACTAGATTAGAAAAAACAATTTTATTTTTTCAAATAATAATTACATGCATGACAGTTGCGTTGTGAGCTAACCGGACCATCGACATGAGTACGTTGATCCGGTCGATTGTAATGCACAAAACAAGGCAAGCAAATTTGCAAGTTGAAATTCGATTGATATTCTTTTGGTAATTTATGCCAATTGTCTAATAAATCCCAAGGTTTAACTCGCTCTACCAAATACTTTAGAGGAATAGTTCTCAATTCGGCACTTGTAAAAGACGACAACAATTGTGTTTCGCCAACCAACCATGCTTCAAACATTATAGAGGAATTGTAAACACAAATGTCCACAGTTGATCTGATTGTAATTTTGGTATTGCTCGTAATTGTAAAATATTTTACTGCCAGCAAGATAAGTGACAAGTTCTCTCGGAGGCTTCAGATTACCAAATGAATCGAAATATTCGACGCAGTCATTCATCTTCCTATATGCTACCCAATGCGTGCCTGAGTTTTTAGACACATCCAAATTTAATATTGCTGATTCACATCGTCGAGGTCCGTTTTTCGGTAGAGAATCGCGCATGTACACATCTCGAAAATATTTTATTTTCAATAATTTGGCAAACTTGATTAATTCATAGTCGAATAATGCTCTATTGGGTAGCTTCAATGGTAGTTTTTTTTCAAGAATAATCCATATCCACCTTTAGCGTTCTTTCGCAAATACAATCCTTTACCTATAGGCTCCATAGCTTTATTATAACGATGATCTTCTTCCAATTTCTTTTGAGCATTTTTTGCATCGATCACAGTTTTCGCAATTCCCGCAGCACCGCCTGATAATGCTCCCAAAGCTGGAAGTCCAGCGAAAAGAGGTATTAGAGGTAAAAATCCTCCAGATTTAGCTACAGGTATTATTCTAGGTATTGGAACATGTTTTCGGCCTCCGAATTTTTGAATAAGAGATTTTGCTGCTCGCAATGCAAACATCGCTGTATCTGACAGCGAAGATCCCTTTTTCATGGATTTCTTCACCTTCATAACAACATCACAATGAAAAGATCTACGACGCTTCGGCTTCATACCCATTCCCAACTTGCGTTTGACCTTCATTCCAGTGGTAACGAGCCAGGCGGCTGCCTTTTCACCTAATTTAGCGTCTTTTGACTTTACTCGCTCCCAAGCGGCGTTTTCTAGTACCAAATCAGCTTTATGACGATCTGTGAGTGACTTGTTAGATGCGTATGCGATATCGTGATTTTTGCAAGCTGCGTCGAGAGCGTTGACACCTGTATCTCCTCGTAGTAGCCGTTTTTTCAGACGCGTTCCAGCTATATAAATAGAGGATTTAATATTGTGAAAAAATAAAAATAGTAAAACTTACGTCCACAGTATTGGTAGCCAGGAAAATGAAGCTCAAAAGGCAAATTGTTTATGAGTGAATTTAGCACACCTTCACCTTCGTGAATCAACATGAAGACTGATTATTTGTTCACGATGGAACCTATAATTATAGCTGCACTGTTTGAAAAGTATCATAAGATGGAGATTGTTAAACAAGAGCAGTCATTACCGATTGAAAATTTCGATAGCGTTTTGGAAGATAGACGTAGCCGAAAACATGGACTTTTATTACCTGATTCGTTTCGTGCTATTATTTGTGGCCCCAGCGGATGTGGGAAAACAAATATTGTGCTATCATTGCTGTTCAATCCAAATGGTGTAAAATTCAAAAATGTCTACGTTTATTCTAAATCTCTATATCAACCAAAATACCAACTGCTCGAAGAAGTATTGACTGGTGTAAAAGGTGTGGGATATTATCCGTTTAAAGAAAACGATGAAATTGTAAGTCCTACACAATCCAAACCGAATTCGATTTTCATTTTTGACGATGTGTCATGCGACAAACAACAAACAATTCAAGAATATTTTTCCATGTGTAGGCACAGAAGTATTGATGTCTTCTACCTATGTCAGACTTATTCGAAAATACCAAAGCAGCTAATACGTGATAACTGCAATATGATTGTAATGTTTAAACAGGATGAAATTAACCTTAAACATGCCTTCAACGAACACGTTTCCCCCGACATGTCATTTGAACAATTCAAGAAAATGTGCTCTGAATGCTGGAATGATAAATATGGCGCTTTGGTTATTGTTAAAGACTTTGATTTATAAGATGGTTGATATCGTAAAGGATTCGATATGTATATAAAAATATAATAATTATTTAACCATTCATTTTTCATTATGATGTCATCTGATGCAGACGCTGTGCGAAAACGAAAAATTGCAGATCTGAAACGAATGATTAGAAAAAAGTATTTATCTTTTAAACTGAACAAAACTGAGCATGATGAGACACTAAATAGAATTTTCAAACCTATATCTAATCCACTCAAAGATATCGTAAATATTATGAATACATCTAAGACAAACAAGCAGATTACAGCAACCCTACCTCCACCACCACCACAGCCCACATCATCTGAAGAGAAAAAAGAACATGTCCCCAATTTTATCAGTGATGAAGAATTATACAGTTATGATCCGAAAAATGAATCAGTATTTACGGATGATGATGATGATGGTGAACCTCAAGTGAATACTAGTGAACATTTCTCACCACGAACAGTCAACGAGTACATCGAACAATATCCTACAATGGGTCGACAATGTGTCATCGATTTCTTTAACGAAGACTCACAAATCGATGATTTGTACGGTCCAAAGTATAATGCTGAAAACGATCAGTGGACTCTGGGGAATAAACGCATAAACTTTGACGCAAAAAACGGAGATATATTCGTAGAAGGAGATAAAGGATGGGATAGAATACCTGCTACTCCAGGTCTTTACCAATTACTTTTCTACCAACATCCCAAATATATCGAAGATGATTTACCTACATACAAAATATTATTGGAACGAACGGGGGTTCATTTGAAAAAAGATAGAACACTAAAAGGTTCTCAGCGGTGGAAATATATTAATATTATTAAAAAGCAATTTATTATAAGACGAAACACTACCACTAACATCGTAGGTAAAGGATTACCTGATCACATCATGACCTATAATGATAAAGATATAGAGTACGTTTACTGGGACGATGTAAACGAGATTGTTGAAAGACTTAGAGAGTTAATAGCTTCCAAGGATGCAGGTAACACTTCCAATGATAATGAGATTGTTGCCATTATAAATGAACTTCGTGAAGCCGATTATATACATTAACCATCGATTGATTTATGTTCATTTTCAAAATGAGTCTCGACAAGTTTGGTCGACATTCTGACGCATATAAAAAGAAGTATGATACAAATCTCGAAGCACGATTTAAAAAAATCGAAATAGCTCAATTGTCGTTGAACACAAGTATTCAGCAAATAAATGATAAAATAAAATCCTTGATAAATAATGGATCAACTCAAAAGTATGTGGATAATGCAATAGAATCAAATAGAAAATTTATAGTAAACATACTTGACAAAAAAATGAAAGATACATTGGATGAAATACATAGAAACTATGATTCAAGGATTGCTACTCTCAATACAAATATTCCGATAAAAAAATATGTCGATAATCTCGTTTCATCGACAAATATCAGCAGACAGATACACCAATTCGCAGAAAAGTATCACACAAAGTGTCTAATCAGCTTTAGGGGCACGAAGAAATTCAACAAGAACTTTTACGTTTTGGATACGGAAGGTACGGCTTTTGTATTCCCTTTTGATTGTAAAATTGAAAATTGTAAACATTATGCTTCTGATGGCAGCGTTTTATTGAAGAATAATATGGAATATCAGTATCAACAGTTAAACGGCCTTAGCATAAAGAAGAACGATAAAATAGAATTCAAATTGGGTAGTAGAGATTATTTTTGTATGGATCTTCTCGTACAGTGTAATTTAGAAGAAGAGCAATAATTGACCTTTAGAAAATATATATATATATATATATATATATATATATATATATATATATATATATATATATATAACAAAATAACCTTCTTTGTTCACTATACATCATGTCTGCAGACAGGATTCAACTTGTTAAAGAATTGCATAAACCGATTCGACGAAATTATCCACGTCGACGAACAATAATCAAAGGTCTTGATGACTTATGGCAAATGGATTTAGCCGAAATGAGACCTTATGCAAAGCATAATAAAGGATTTAAAATGATTTTGGTGGTTATCGATTGTTTCTCGAAATTCATGTGGACTCGTCCACTCAAGACGAAAACAGCCGAAGAAATAACACGAGCATTTTCGAGTATTATCAGGAGTCGAACACAAAAAAATCTACAATCAGATCAGGGAACGGAATTTTACAATAGTAAATTCAAATCGCTAATGAAAAAACATAATATCAATCATTATAGTACATTTAGTACGAAGAAAGCTGCAATTGCAGAAAGAGTTATTAGAACGCTCAAAACGAAACTCTATAAACATTTCAGCTTAATTGGGAAATACCAATGGATCGATATTTTACCTCAAATCACAAAGGAATACAACGACACAAAACATAGTAAAACTGGATACAAACCATCAGAGGTGAATCGAAGTAACGAAAAATTGATTTTAAATAAGAAATTCAGTTATTTGAAAATCGCCGGACCCAGAAAATTAAATGTGGGAGATATTGTGCGAATAAGTAAAGCGAAACATGCTTTTGAAAAAGGTTACACTCCCAATTTTACAACTGAACTATTCAAAATTACGAAAGTCAAAATAACGAATCCTGTAACGTATTTGATAGAAGATATGACTGGATCGCCTATTAGAGGTTGTTTCTATGAAGAAGAATTACAAAAAACCAAAAATCCCCACATTTATCTCGTTGAAAAGGTGTTGAAGAGGAAACGTAACAAAATGTACGTTAAATGGTTAGGATTAGATGAAAAACATAAGAGTTGGATTAACACTGATGACGTAGTAGTATAGATCACCAGCAACCAATCAACTTTAATTGAGTGGAGGACAGAGATAAACATATAAATTGATCGACATTAGTTTAGAAGTCATCATAATGAGTAGTCACGATTCTGGGTATTATAGTGTTACAATGTCATGTAGTGATAATAGTAGTTATGATGAAGAACCAAATTATGATCGTGATTAAGATCAAATTGTACTTAATTATGAAATTGCAATAAGAAAAGAAAGACATTATTTATTGCATACAGTTTTCAATGTTGGTCGTCGATTTGAAGTTGGATGTTGCCTGAGTCCTGTCAGAACTTTTGCACCTGCCATCATTTTATCATCGTTTACCGTGGAACCTTCAAAAATGTCATTCAATACTTTAGAATGGGATGAGATCATAGAAGTGCTGCATAAAAGTAACGAGTTATTCTTCAATTCTCCAGATGATGATGTTGTAGATTCTAATCCCATCATGTTGTACCAAGATTTTTGTCAAATAACTAAAGTTATTTATGATATAATCAAAAATTTTTGAAAATTCAGAAAGATGATGTAACAGTTTTCCTCGATGAAGAAGAAGTTGTAGAAATTCAACGTGTTCATGAGAATTTGCTTCAACATCACATTTCAATTTTAAATAAAGTGAACTTTTGCGATTTTTATTATAATATCATTAATTTATTAAAAACATTTATATCGAATCCAATATGTGGCTTTTCCAATTGTTTAGATTTAATGTATGCTGTTTGTGATATTTATTCTTATGACAACAGCAGTTTAATAGGAAGAGCACTTAGAGAATATCTGTACTATTACAAAGTCCATGTAATCAATGATTTAACATTATAAAATTATGAAAATATTCTTTGTTTCATTTCACCTCTAACACAAGTAATGCTGATGATGAAAACTTTTATGTTGATTTGGAATCAGTATTGAACATCGAAAGTGAAGGATGTTTCTTTTACTATTAATAATAATTCTACCTTTAGTGGCATCTGAGAAAATTGATGTAAATTATCGAAAGATTTGGATATGTTAACAAGTCGGAACATGATATCACAAATATGTCATCGATTTTAAAAGCTTTCCAAGAGAAATTAAATTTTCCTGTAGATGGCACTCTAAATCCTGCAACTATTCAACTATTAGAGCGACCTCGATGTAGTGTAAATGAAAACGATCATGATGGTGAACATTCGTATCGCGTTAGAACAAAATGGGAAAAAGACTAACCTAAATCGGTATTTTCCTCAAGCATCACCGTCATATGTTGCTGAAAAGGCATATTTGGCAACAAAATTCCAAATTTACAATTTAAACACCAGTCTAAAGGAACAGCACTTCTTACTCATGTACTACTTATGAAACTTCAAATCGACGTAATAACGTTAAAAATTCTTGAAAACCTGTGGGAAGGAGCTAGGATAAAAAATCAAGTTTCAAGGTTATATGAATATTGTTTTATTAATTGTATTTATATACATATTACATCAAATAAAAAAACAGTACATATTACATTAAAGGCAAAATGAAAATTATACATTTGACAGTACATATTAAATATAGTTATACAGATAAAAGCAAAAACTGAGGAATTTGAGCTTGTACAAGAAAACTTGAAATTCTAGTAATACGATTACAAATTATCTTAGTACATAGATCTACCAAACTCTTCATCTGAAAATAAATTCCAATCAATTTATTATAACTCCATAATACTATAATGTCCCCATGGAAGAGTGTCATGTGAACCAGGTATCAAATATCTTTTATCATCTGATGGGTTTAAAGCAATTTTTGTCTGTTCAATGGTGTATACATCATGTATCTTTGATAGTATACAACGTTGAGTTGCATGCATGAAACACTCTTCTTGAGGATTTTCTATAAATTTCTGCAAACAGAGAATATAATCATCAAAAGTTATTTTTTTCTTTACCACATTAGACTTAATACCTTTAGCTTTTTTTACATCGTTTTCCTCACCTAACACTCTGAAGGCATACTGTTTAGAACGTAAACCTACAAAATGTGTCATAATTTTTGAGTTATTTTCATCCTTCATAATTCCGGGTACTTTCTTATTAGCTAGAGGAATATCCCACACATTATTTACAGGATAATCACTAGTATCAAAACGGTGAATATCCGCCTTTATTACTTCTTCATATATGTTATTACATTGAATTTCGTATACTAAACTATCAGTATCGGTATAAAGTAATTTACATTGTTCAGGTGAAAATTTGGTCAGCATATAATCATAATGAAATTCATAAACACATATTTTTGAAATATCTAAAATTGCTAATCCTATAATAAGAGGTTTGTCAAATACAATTTTAGTTTTCTTAAGCTCTATAGCCAATAAAGGATTCTCAACATCATCGTTAAATATAACACGACTATGAAATGTGGGACTTGCAATTAAATTTCTAGCTCCTCGTTTGCCATACCACGTTCGAACTAATTTCACTAACCGATGTTTACGCAAATTTTGCATCGTTTTCCCGAATACTGCATTATTCATAAGTTTATACAAATTTTTTTCAAAATTATTTTTTGCGTGGGATCTCATCAAAGTATTCAATTCTATATAAGGCTTCAACCAACAACTTTGCTGAAATTTTAATACCCTATGAACTTTCTTAAGCAATAATCCATGAGCCATAGCTTGCTTTAAATTTTTGTAATGTATAATATAATTTTTTTTATTATACAGAGTAGTCATTAATTTCTTTTGTTTAGAATTTGGTGGTGAAATATGTTCTGCACAGAATGGCAGATCTTTGTGTAGATCGTGTTTATTTTTTGGATACTCTAAATCAACCTCGAGCAGGTACCCTTCAGGGGAATCATCTGGAATTTGAGTTATATCAATATTATGATCTACCCATTTAAATCCTCCGTAGGGAAGCTCCTGACTCATAGCCCAACCATAAAGATTATTAATATCTGTATATAAAAGATACTTCACAGGTTTGTTTTCATTATACGTAGGCATATACTTGTTGTTGGCTTCGCCGTATCGATTACAACACTGAGATATTCCACCCCTTATACCTCTTTCAAAAAATAGCAGCATATCAATATCTTGCACTGTCTCTAATTTACAATGAGTATACTTGAGCATACAATCTCAAGTGTAACCAGGAACTGTATAATAATGACCAGGATCCAAACCATATGTTTTCCAGCAAGTATCACGAAATGTTTCAAAAACAGACGCTAGAAGTAAAATATCTGTTTTCATATACAAGTCACTGTAATCAGCAAGGGTTTTCATATTAAATTCTGACCAAACTAATTTTGCATGCCTATAGTCAATATCTTTCATATGTTCATCGTTAAGTTTGTTGTAAAAATATTCTTTACTAGGTAATGCAGTTTCATCTAATCGCTTTATATCATCTAAATAATCATAAAAGAAAACACCTTTTCTAGTTAATAAACTAAATTGTTCAGTATTTAGATTAGAAAATTCTTTTCTAAGTGGAATGAAATTTTCTGGTTCTAATGTTGATACCAATGAATCTAATGAACATCCCATAAATCTAAAAGAGTCTATAAATCTAAACCTAATATTTGTATTATTATCTCAGATTGTAAAACTTATGTATTTTTCTTTATTAACAGGTAAAAGTTGAACATAATTTCGGTTAGCTAAATCTCTAATTATGAAATGTGAATCATAACCACTTAGGTTGTGAAAAACTACTGGAATGACAAATGATTTTTTATAATTAAGATTACAGTGGTTGTGAGCAAAACCTCGAAAATTACCTGTTAGGTGACAATGTTCCCTAACAATCTTATCACCTTCCTTAAATATCTCCTCACAAATATGACATTTATCTGAAGCATCTTTTAAATTCACTTCAACATTCATTGGTTTAACATTTTTTAATTTTGACATTACAAATTTTGCAATATTTTCAATTTTATCTACAAACCATAACATACAATCAGAACTTCGATTACTATCATAAAATGACCAGTTATCGTTAAAATTACATTTAAAATATAGTCCAGCACTATAAGCTTTAAGTTTTTGATACCTAGCACTTCTCGTTACCGACTGCGAACCATATCCCTTTTGAGATTTTATTCTAGCATCTACATCAATATAAGGAATAAGTAGTGATTCAAAATCTGCATAAATAATAAAAGGTACTTTTTCTTTGTATACAAAATTTTCAAACTTGACATATGGATCTTTAGAAAACTCAATTTTACAATTATTATCAATTTTTTCACAATATTTGAAATGGTCATCCAATTTTTCTTGAGAAACAAAATAATTCAAACATCTATCACATATATATTTTTTCCTAGTATTTTTAGAGAGTTGCTTGGATAAAAGTCTTGACAAATCTTTTATCCAAATATAGTGATTAAAATCATAATCATCATTATCTGACTCTGGTTCGCAATCATTCTTTTTAGGAAAATATTTATTTTGAATAATCAGTAAATTGACATGCTTTTCTCTTTTTTGTTTTGTTAAACGTACTGGCACAACACTAAAATTTGATGGTCTGAAAATTTCCAATTCAAAAACATTAACCGAAATATTAACATTATTTCTTTCGAAAGTTGTAATCTGATTTGGGTGTACAGGAAATGTAAGACCGTTTATGTTCAAAACTTTGCTATAATGAGGATATGAACAAGTACGTGTAGGATTTTTATTAATAACGCAAGGGAACAAAGCTGAAACAATTGCCCAAGCAAAGCATGCATTATCGTCATTCTGAACGTTGATACACGCCTTTCTTTTAGCTATTATGTCTGGTAATTTAATATATGATGATATTCCACTAGCCACCTCGTATTTATTTATATTGATTTCCAGAGATATAATTTTACTTAAGGCCCACCCCGATCCTTCCTCAGAATATTCTGAAAGTTTTCTTAAAATGACATCTCTTACATTAACTGCAAACCATTTTTTAAAGTCAGTTGTCTTATCAATTATTTCATTTTTTGTAGAAAAATATTTATTTTCTGTAATTTCAGTATCACCTGATGTTCTAATAAATTCTGCACAAAAACAAGTATTTACTTTCAACATATTGCATTTTTTTAATGCGTTTTTCATTCTAGTGCTGAAAAGAAACAACGAATCATCAAAAAACTGTAAGATATCTTTATGAGATTTATTTATAATAATCCCGGTTCGAACTCTACTTTCAAAAATTGAATTAATATCTTCCCATTTTACTCTATTACTTCTTTTTTTATTATTAATAGTAAGCCCCTTTCCAGATTTACTTAGATTCTGAATTATTGTTCTAAACCGCTTTAAGTGACCCAAGTTGGTTTGTAGTTTACGTAATGTACCAATGGTTAGATCCCCATCACGTATTGCTAAGTGGCAAAGTCTAATGTGGCACTTAGCTTGTTTTGACCATTTTTCTATATCATAAATAGTACAATTTTTTTTTGAAATAAAATATTTTCAATTGCTTGAAACTTTTTAACAATATTATCAGTCAGGAGAGCTATTTCCTCAGAATTCATTTTCAAAAAATTATAAAAACTTACGATTTTGAAAACTGAAGCTGTTCACCTGTGCCCAGATTATTTTTCAAGGTGTTGAAATTCAATATGTACTGTTTTGTTATGTTTTTTATACATTCTCCTCTATTTTGAAGAGGGTCCTAGGGGAAACCCTTTGGAAAGTTTGAAGTCCTAGGAATGTAATGCTGAACTTCCCCGGCGTAAATTGATTTACATGCGACGTAAATGCATCCGTCACTCTTTTGGGGAGAAATACTATATTTTCGTCCAGCTCCAGTAGTATTTGGACTCCAAATTGCCCCTGGTGCACCTTTGCGCTGTTTATTCTATGTGGTGTATCCCTTGGTTAATCTTTCAGTTTTATAACGGGTTTTATTTCTGCAAAAGCAGTGCTTATTGTATTAATCTCACTTAAAAAATTCATCTGTAATAAAGAAAGAATTATTTGAAAAGATAACAGAATAATAATAATAATAATTTAACAATTAAGTTTTTTAAAATAGTTAAAGATGAATGAAAAAAAAATAGTAAACTTACTATGAATTGTGGAACCTTAAACGACAACTTTTCACTGGAACCCTAAGTACAGTCTATTGTCTAGTATTTACTGTGAGCACTATTTAAAAGAATATTTTATTATAGAGGGGATGCACAAGTCCAATGAGTTATTTTTGATATCATCATCCTATTTCCAGAAAACTATATTTTTCTACGATTTCGTACAATCTAATCTGTTACTAACAATTATAAACTACAAATCATGACATTCCAATCTTATCATATTTTGAAACAAGTTCGCTATTGTCTGAATAAATGATTTGGTTTGCACGTGTTTGCTAGCTATTGCAAATATTACCCACTAAGCGAATTTAATATAATGCGAGATTTCATTTATTACAATATAAAAATTTTTCTATAAAATGATATGAATTCACACACATATCCGTTTTAAAAAAAGTTGGTTATCGATCTAATAACATTCCTTTGAGAATTTCAAAATATTGTACCAATGGTTAGATCCCCATCACTTATTGCTAAGTTGCAACGTCTAATGTGGTTGCTGTAATCTGTTTGTTTGTCTTAGATGTATTCATAATAATGCGAGATTTCATTTATTACAATATAAAAAACCTTCTATAAAATGATATGAATTCACACACATATCCGTTTTAAAAAAAATGTTGGTTATCAATCTAATAACATTCCTTTGAGAATTTCAAAATATAGAACCCTTAACTGCATAGCCCCTCCCCCTCGTACACACTTATTTACTTTTTGCATAACCCCCGTTCTTGTATACACCCTTATTTACGTAATCCCCGTAGACGCTCCCCTCCCCCGTAGACGCTACCCTTAAAACCCTCTTCGCTTCTTCTAAATCACCCTCTACCTTATACACGTAAAAACAAACACACTTTTTGCATAACCCCCGTTCTTGTATACACCCTTGCGTAATCCCCGTAGACGCTACCCTTAAAAACCCCTTCGCTTCTTCTAAACCACCCTCTACCTTATACACGTAACAACATACACACTTATTTACTTTCTGCATAACCCCCGTAGCCGCTACCGTCATTATCCCAAAAATTTTGGCAATTGGCCCAGGCCAAACCCCCAAAAGCCTTTTTGCATAACCCCCGTAGACGCTACCCTTAAAAACCCCTTCGCTTCTTCTAAACCACCCTCTACCTTATACACGTAACAACATACACACTTATTTACTTTTTGCATAACCCCCGTACACCCTTACTTGCGTAATCCCCGTAGACGCTACCCTTAAAAACCCCTTCGCTTCTTCTAAACCACCCTCTACCTTATACACGTAACAACATACACACTTTTTGCATAACCCCCGTAGACGCTACCGTCATTACTTGCTAACCATCTAGAGACTTCTTTTACTTCTTGTAAACCCTCTGGAAACTTCTTCCTATCGGTAACCACCCATAGGCCATCCGCCTGTTCATCCGATAAAGTGTCACAGAACATACGTGTATTACCTACTAAAACTTTTCTTCTCTCATGTGAATTAAAAATTTTGTTTGCAATAAAAAATCTAATTGATGCATCTATGTCAAATTTAATTTGAAAATAGGCCTTATTATTTCTCGAGAAATTATTATAAAAAAACTGGATCGGACTCACCAACTAATGACTGGACAACTCGTACTCTTAGAATTCAGGAAACCTTTCTAAATTTTATTTAGAAATCTGGAACACATTCACTACACAGGATGCAATTCTTATTCGAATTATGCACGCACTGGCTTTATAATGAAATAGTTTTTGAATCTGGTTGTATAAATATACAACTTCTACTATCTACCAAAAATTGAAACAACTCTAATTACGATGTTGCCTCTTCGGTATTTCAAACACAACTAACTAAACTTTTTTCAAATAAATAAATCTCCTCTCCTGTGGTTACGAAAAATTCATTTTTTTAAAAAAAATACTAATTTATGTTTCCCTATAACAAAGAGAGATTTGAATTCTTTTATTATCATTGTAATTCTGATAGCAGAGTCATCTGTATTTTAAAATTTCAAATATATTCTCCAAAATGTAATATAATCTGTCTATTATTAAATATATTCTACATAAACGTCATCCGAAAATTAAAATGTCACATTTGATTTGTATACCGAATCTTATGTATCGAAAGTATTGCATACAAATATAAATAGTTTTCCTTATTTCAATGTTTCTTTTACATTTTAAATAGAGGAACTGTCTTAAATCCCCCTAATAAAAGAATGACAAATCGATTCTTGTATATTATTATAATTTATCTTTCAAAATTGCCAAATATCTTATTATTATCCTAGTAAAATATATTAATATCTTCCAAATGATTATTAATATATTTCTAAAAAATTATCTTCAATCAAATTAAACTATTATCACTAATTCCCATAAAACTTATTAACTCTACTATTTCTATTTTTAAAATTTCACGTAAAATACTATTATTTGTTATTCTAAAATTTCCTATATACATGTTGATAATTTTTTTTTATGATCTCAAATGTTTCCAACTCTATTCTACTCTGTCTAAATAATTTATATTGAATTGAATATAATTATGTTTCAACATTTCTCAGTATTCTTCACTTTGATAATATATCTATATTTTCATTAAACAACCCTCGGTTTCTTCGACATTCTTCTCTCATACATCTTTAATAATTCATTTATAAATCTATAATATTCTTCATTACACTCTATCCAATTACCATTACTTTTCACATCTTCTATTTATTCTATCTCACGAACATAATTATTAGCCATTCTAATTTCTTTTTCACACAATCCTTCATATTTCATTATCAAATTCTTCACTTTTTCTTCATATTCCTTATTTCCCTTGATTAACTCCAATTCTACCATAATTCCATTCGTCTTTATATTCCATAACTTTCTATTATCCTCTTCAATTGCCAATACTTCCATATATACCTCCTCAAATTCAATTATTTTGCCATTTAATTCTATCTACCTATTCAATATCAATTATTTCCTTATATTTCATCAATTCATCAATAACTATGTCTGTTTCTAACTTCTTTATCAACAATGCTTACATATCAACTTCTTTCCGTCCTTTAATTCAATCTTTTGTATCATAGATTTGTTGAGTTCATATAACTTCCTTCCGTTTGCTCCTATAAATGTAATTATTTCATCCTGTCCATCTATTTTGTTGCTTAATTTCATTTCTATTTTCATTATCATTTCTTCTATCAAAGTTTCTAAAATATCTTCTATTCTCAAAATACTTATTGACATCAATTTTACCTCCATTTCCATATATTCGTTTTTTATTTCTGTAACTTCTATTTTCACTTCCATAATTCATATCAACATGTCTATCAAATTTTTTTTTATCAAACCCTGTTTATATAATTTTCTATTTACATATGTTTTTTAAATATTACTTGTTAATCGTAAACCTTTTATTTACATATCGTTTTTATATCCATTCCTTACCATGTACAATTCCCTTTCGTTTCTAGATTTCGTTCCTATAATCCTTTCATATAATTCATTTTTATTTTCTTTTCCTAAACCTAGACTCATTCTCTTCTCTTATTGTTTGATTCTCTTTCGGTTTCCTAAATTTGTTCAAATTTTTTATAATGTTCTGATTAAAATCGTTTTGCCATATTCGTTTACTAGATTTCTTTAAATTTTCCACTACGTTCTTTTTAAATTCATTGCCCCATATCTCATTATCTTCATCATATATTCTTGTTTCTGTATTTTCTTCCCAGGAATGCATTACAATTTGTATCTCAAATTCTTCTATATCATTGAAATTATTTTTTATTATTTTCTTATCCACCATAATCTCAATTCCTATTATTTCATTTCCAATTATATTAATAAAAACTTTTGGATCCATTATTCTCATATTTCTGTCACATTTCACTCTTATTTCGATATTTTCTGTGTAAATTATTCGTTCTTCAATTTGTCTTGTGGTTTCTTCTATCTCTTCCATAGTTTCTTGTAATCTTCTGTTCATTTCCTTTAATTCCCAATTAAGTTGTATCCCCCTATTATAATTATTATTTCTTTTATCATATGTCACGATTTGTTTTACTATATTAACATTTAAGTCTTTTATTTTCCAATAAATATTTTTCTCATAAATTTGCATAACTTCTTCCCTTCCTAGGTTCTGTAAATTAATGTCTAACATATCATCTTTTGTTTGTTTTTGTACTTTTATAGACTGTATTTCATCAATTTCCTTCTCAACTCCTTTAATCTCCATTAAACTTTGTATTTTTATAGACTTATTTTTTTCTTCCATATCTACTCTCATATCTGCCATTTGTTTACTCAATTGCTCGTTTTCATCTCTAATTTTCTTTATTTCATTTAAGGTTTCCATGTTTACTTCTTCTATTTTCTTTTTCATTACCTATTTTCTGTTCAACAGTATCAACATTTATATTGTCATTTATATTTACATTCATCTTGTTCTGCTCATTTATTTCTTGTATCATGCTATCTAACATATTATCCGTCTTTTCATTCTCATTCTCCTGTGTTTTGGTAAAATTTTCCACCATCATGTCTGATTTCCTATTTATTTTCTCAAAATCTCCACTTATTCCATTACACCAGTTACTCATATCTTCTCTCATACCATTCATAGTTGCCCTAAAGCCATCAAACATATTATTCATTTTTTCATTTCGTTTGTCCATTTTTTCCATGAGACCTCTCTTCATGTTAATTATAAATTGCATCAATTGTTCATCGGTAACTGTTCCTCCTTGCGTTTCCTGTGTACTATGTTCCCGTTTTCCGTTTCTCAGTGTCATTTTTCTCTTCATCGTAGCTACTTAATTTTTTTATAATAATATCAATAATTTTCAATATTTTAATGATTATGTGCTAATTTTTAATTGCACCACGTTGCTGCGTTATTTATAATATATTTAATTCTCTTTTATAGTTGCCCCACGTTTGGGTGACAAAATATAATTTATCTAATTCTCTATGATGAATTTTAATTATTTAATTTTAATGTAAACCTTCCTGTAAAGATAAATTTCAATTCACCTTACGTTGATGTATATTGTCGCAGCGACAATTCTTGTACATACAACTTAAAACTTTATGTAAGAAATTTCTACTTTGACAGTAGTTGTCAAAAATATGCCCGGCTCTAATAAATATTAATTTAGTATTTCTAAAAATGAATTTATATGTATAATCGACCTATTACTCTTCTCTCAGGGTGGGATCAAACTGTTAAAAAATTAATTATTCAAAATTTGTTTAAATTTTTACGTATCTCCAAATTATCTGTTTCTCTATTGGTCAGAACCTATAGTAACTGTATGTTTAATATTATAAAAGGCACTTCAAACCTCTGATGACGTTTCCAATATTTCTGTCACTGAAAATTACCAACTGTCACTGTTTTGTTCGACAGTTTTATTTAATGAAAAATGTTTAATTTTCTGAAATAATGTTATAAAAAGACTATAGTGAGTAGAAATGCAAAATTCTATATTATACTACTAGATTCAAATACAAATTAACAAATTAATATTCCCCAAACTTATTACAAACGAAACAACAGTCGTAATTTCTACAAAACTTGAAATTACTACAGCCTATATGCTATAAATTAACCTAATGAAAAACGTCTAATGAAAGTTCCAATTGTCGATCTAAATCTTGATATGGATAAATGTCAAAAACAAGCTTCACTCAAATTTTTCTAGTTCAAAACTTTTCTTCTCTTATGTGAATTTCCTTATATGATTTATAAATTTTTTTTGCAATAAAAAATCTAATAGATGCATCTATGTCAAATTTAATTTAAAAATAGGCCTTATTATTTCTCGAAAAATTATTGTAAAAAAACTGGATTGGACTCACCAACTAATGACTGGACAACTCGTACAATTCTAAATGATCTTAGAATTCAAGAAACCTTTCTAAATTTTATTTAGAAATCTGGAACACATTCACTACACACGATGCAATTCTTATTCGAATTATGCACGCACTGGTTTTATGATGAAATAGCTTTTGAATCTGGTTGTATAAATATACAACTTCTACTATCTACCAAAAATTGAGACAACTCTAATTACGATGTTGCCTCTTCGGGATTTCAAACACAACTAACTAAACATTTTTCAAATAAACGAATCTCCTCTCCTGTGGTTACGAAAAATTCCTTTTTTAAAAAAAATACTAATTCATGTTTCCCTATAACAAAGAGAGATTTGAATTCTTTTATTATCATTGTAATTCTGATAGCAGAGACATCTGTATTTTAAAATTTCAAATATATTCTCCAAAATGTAATATAATCTGTCTATCAATAAATATATTCTACATAAACGTCATCCGAAAATTAAAATGTCACATTTGATTTGTATACCGAATCTTTCAAAATTATTGATTATACATATAATACAGTGTGTATCGAAAGTATTGCATACAAATATAAATAGTTTTCCTTATTTCAATGTTTCTTTTACATTTTAAATAGAGGAACTGTATTTATATATATATATATATATATATATATATATATATATATATATATAGGTGGGAACTGAGACGGTATGAATAAATTGACGTTAAGGGTTTTTTTAAATTACAAGTATATTCAAAAACGTCGTTGTTATTGATTTTTTCTTTTGGAATATTCTCGTTTCTATAAGACATCGCTGGACAACCATGCATTTTTTGGTATCATTGTTTTCCTGCAGTACTGCCTTCGATTTAAACTTGAAACGCACCGACAAATCTGACACTCAAACACCCCGCCTGACTGATACTTGTCAGATATAATAAACTGTTATCTACGTTCTTTGCCATTTGAAAACCTTCGCGGGATTGATGTAAACGAATACAACTAATATGTCAGTTTAAATGATGTTAGGTTAAAAAACCGGCAAGTCAAAAATGTTTCCTAAAATGTGTGTTCACCACACATGGTACATTTTTTCGTGGTCTATTCTATCTAGACTTTTCTTGAGGACGTTCCCAAGAAAATAGGTTTTCTTAGTACTTAAAAGTGTCCTCTAAATCTACAATTTACTTTTCATACCTTGCGGCACTAAATTTTGAAAAATTAACTCTTAAAGATTGTATACTTAACACGTGACTCCTGGGTGGTTCATTACTTCGAAATCCTGGTATTCTCTGAAAAGTGTAATTAATTCCAATACTTTATCAGATGTGTGTTCTTACTTTATAAATATATGGAGTAGATTAGCGCTTTTGGCCATTTTGAAGAGGCGTTGTCAACAAATATGTTATATTTAAAAACATTATATTCCACCGCATTCGTCGACTGAGAGATTTAAAGACCAATAAAATATTTCTTTTTAATCTTATCAGTCATCTGTGTCTTTGTTGTCTACGGAAAATGTCATGTTGTACGTACAATACGAATTTCAACTCCAATTCAACGACAGAACATTCGAAATTGTTTCTTATATACTTTTTTATTCTATGTACAAAAAACAAACAAAACAAAAGAGCATAGAATAGGTATTGAAAGGAATGATTGGACAAAGCACTTTTGTATTGTTGCTTAAATATCGATTTTTGTTCATTGAAAAGAACGTCTACCAACAAGATTTTAATGAAAGGTTTTTGTAGTAATTCTTTGTTTCATTCGAGTCATTAAAATATACAAGCGCATTACTTTTATAAATATCTGTTATATACCTAATATCTTTCAGTTGAGAGTGAGTCATTGCCTATCACATAAAAAAATTACTCTAGTTGCAGGCCTAGAAATTTCCAGCAAAATCAAAAATAGAAGTTGCAATGTCAGCGTTTATTTATATATATATATATATATATATATATATATATATATATATATATATATATATATATACATATATCTATATATATATATACATATATATTGTCACATACAGGTTGTCCCACCATTGTAGTGACATGTGTTGATCACATATTTAATATTTAATTATTTGAAAGAAAGTGGTATTTTGAGAAACATAATTTTGAGTGTACCGAGAAATTTATTAGTGTAGGAATTACAAAAAGCTGTGAAACGGGTGTTAACGTCTGAAAAGGTATACGGAAGTAGGAAATAGGAAGTGTCTTAATTGAGAATTGTTATGATTAGAAAGGAAAATGATATGTTCGATGTGGTTGTATTGTTTATAGTTGATCTATTAATTTCCATCGAATAAAATCTGAGTTTGACAATACATGACATTGATGAAAATAAAAATAAAAAGACTAAGGAAGGAAGTGAGGAGAGAGGTTGTTGAAACGGGAGACTATTCACTTGACATATTTTGGTGACGGAAGTTTTTTATCCCGAAAGGACGAAAAAATAACTAAATAAATTATATTGGAGACGATTCAGGGATTGAAAATTGAAATAACATAGTCAATACAAGGAATAGAACAAATATAATTGAAAATTAAAACAGTATATGGAAAACAGAGAATAAATATTATGGAATGATGTGAGACTAGGAAAATAGCACGTGAGATTATTTTAACACAGATAGTAGACATAAATAGAACATATTTAGAAGATTGTGAGCAAAATAAATAATTGGAGACGGTAACTAATAATTTGAAGAAGAACATTATATTGAGAACAGAAATAAATATTTTGGAAAGAAGCAACATGGTAAAGAAATACATGAACCCAATATAAGACAGCGGAACCACATAAATAAACATATACCGACGAGTTTGCAGAAAAAGAACATTAAGTAAAAAGGTGGGTTTAAATTTTATACTAGTTAGTTGTTTTTTTTTAAAGTTGTGTAATTATTAAATTTAGTTATTTCGTTAACCATTTGAGAAAGATCTAGTTAATTTTATAGTAGTTTTTTTTAAGTTGCTTAATTATTAAATTAGGCTATTTCGTTGATACTTTCAGAAAGTTCTATTTGATTTGATTGAAGTCGTATAAATTATTGAAATTTTGTTAATTATTGGATCATTGGATATAGAAATTTTGTTTAGTTAATTGTAATTTTAATAGATTTTATTTATAAGGTGAGCTAGATATTGAAATTCATCCAGAACAAAGATCTTTGTTTGAGGAATTCAAAAGAAGCAGTCCTGTATGAAGAAAGGTAAGAGTTTTTAGTATACAATTTAGAGGTAGTGATGGTAAAATTTTGAATAGTAATAAATTTAGGTCAAATTAGAGAAAATTAACATACAGGGTGTTTCTTGAATTAAAATTTAGAATAAAAGCTTAATTGTAGAACTGTGTAGAAATGTTAATTTAAATTTATGTAAAAAAACAGGAAATAAAAAGAAAAGATATATTTGAACACTGCAATCCATTCGTGAACTGACTCCCTGAAAATAAGAGGTCTTATATATAGCCGGAGCATATACATTTACATTATTTTTTTTTATGATAATTTGAATTAAGTCAGAATAATTATATTAAATTTTACTTACCTATTTATGGTAAGTTGGCGTCCATAAATTATTAAATATATAGCAATACGCGTTATATATATATATATATATATATATATATATATATATATATATATATATATATCAAAAGTTGATTAAAATAAATTGTGTATATAGATATAATCACAATCATAATAGAATTTGTCGCTTTAAGGTGTTAATTATAATAAAATCTGGCGCCCAACGTGGGGCATAATAAAAACTGGTATCCGAACAAAGTGGGGCGATTACCAGTGGCAGTAGTAACATAAAATTTTTTAGAATAAAATAAATCAAACAAAATAAGAAATGGAAATTGAAAAATATTTAGACGATTTAAAAATACAAGAGATCAAAACAGAACTGGTGAAGAGAAACCTGGACACAACTGGAATTAAAATAACATTGAAGAACAGATTGAGGCAAGCGTTAATTGATGAGGGAGAAGATCCAGAAGAGTATCGGTTTACATATCTAGAACCAGGAGATGGGAATCAGGAACAACAAGGTGAAATGGTAAACCTGATCAAACAAATGCTAGAAAAAATGGACAAGAACAAAGAAGAAATGAAGAAAAATTTGGAAGAGAACAAGGAAGAAATGAAGAAAAATTTAGAAGAAATGAAGAAAAAGATGGATGAAACCAAGGAAGAAATGAAAAAGAATATAGATGAAAAGATGGGAGAAGCAAATAAAAACATTGACAAAATGGAGAAAAGAATACAAAAATTACAAGAACATGTAATAGAAGAAGTGGGAGATATTAAACGTGAACAGGAACTTCAAGAAGAAAAATTTGAAGAGTATGTATGCCATAATGAGAAAGAAAAAGATAAATTACTAGAACTAATAAATCAGAATGATAAAAAAATAGAAGCTGAGGTGATAGTAATTGACAATAAAGTTGAAACAAAAATTAACATAGTGAAAAGGGAAATAGAAAATATAAATAAGAAGATAGAAGAATTGCCATCAGGAGACAAACAGGTAATCTATATGGAAGCAGGAAGAGGGATGGATTTAGAATATTATGGAGATATTAAAAGAAATCCTATCACAATATTAAGGGACATGAAGAACACAATACAGCAAAAGAATCAGAACGAAAACTGGAAAGTAGTAGTATCGAAAACGATGAAAGGAAAGGCAGAATCATGGTGGGAAATGATAAGAGAAGAATGCGAGGATTGGGTACAATTTGAGAATATGTTTATTGAATATTTCTGGAGTGATGCACTTCAAAGTAAAATAAGGGAAAACCTATACACGGGAAAATACTTGGAAGGAGGCATGCCTAGAGAGAATTATGCAATGAAAAAATTAGACAATATTAAATATTTAACACCAGAAATACTGGAAGAGGATGCGATAAAATATTTGGCTAGACACTTCACGAATGATATATACGAATTTATTATGGTAAATAATTTAAAAGACAAGAAAAGGTTCCTAGATTATCTCCGTAGAATAGATGACATGAAATCGATGAGGACGAATTACAACAGAGAAGAGAATAATAAGAGGGATGGATGGAGAGCTTCCTGGAACAAGAAGGAAGAGATAGATAATAGGGAAGAAAGATACCCTAAGAACAAAAATAACAATTCCCAGAGAAATAGTAATTATGGAAATAATTATGGGAATAATTACCATAAATATGATAATGGAAGTTCAAGACAGAATTTTCCAGGTAGAGATGACCATAATAAACATAGATATCTAAACCATAGAAACAATAATTATGAGGACAACAGAGCAAGATATGAAAATAATCAACAGAGACGGGAGGATGGAAATAATAGTAACAGTTATGATAATAATAAGAAGAGATTTGATGATAGAAATAATTCATATCAAAATAGGTATGAAAATAACAATGATATGAGAAATTATAATAGAAATGAACATATGGACAAATATGAGGATGAAAGAAGAAATGATGATGGGTACAACCAAAGACGAACACACAATAAACAAGAGCATACTGAACCCAGGAATTGTGGGGCAGAAATTAATTATACAAGAATAAAAGAGGTAGAAGATGGAGAAAAATTAAATGAAGATTATGATAAGATTGATATAATGACCTCTGCAATGGTACATGAGCCAGCAGAAGGCAGACGAAATTTTTAATATCGAGCAGATCAGGTCATCTTCAGGTGAATGCAATAAAAAGCACCTATTGTCATCCAAAAGAATTTATAAAAATCGAACCTGAAGAAGAAAACACGACCAATAATGATAATGAACTAATATATCTCAAAATGAATGGAATAGAAATAATAGGATTAATAGATACCGGAAGTCAAATTTCAATGTGTAAAGAAAATTTTTATAAAGAAAACAAAAATAAGTTCAAGGAAGAACAAATTAAAAAAATTAATAAAAAACAAGTGGTTAGTTTCAATAATAAAAAGCTGGGAAATGTTGAAGTAATGATATCAACAGAAATTGATATAAAAGGAATTAAAAGGAAAATTAATTTTTTTGTTATGCCAGGATTAAAAGTAGATGCTACATTGGGAGTAGATTTTATAGGGAAACATGATTTTATCATCGATTCAAGAGATAAAAAAGTACTCATTGATGATAATGTTATAAATATAAATAATTATGAAAATGATAAGGCTGAACGGCAGCAAAAGGGCACCGCAGTCAATTTAAATGGAATTAAAATATGGGGGGAGAGTGAATCTACTACTTCAAAAAGCAAGTATAAAATCCAAAGCATGAGTAATAAATTAGAAACAATAATAGAAGAACAGTCAATAGAAATATTAAATAACAATAAAAAGGAAAATACCAATATCAATATAAAGGAAATTAAATTAAATAAAAAAGAGAATATAGAAAGGGAAAGGGAATTAAGAATCAACACTTATATCAATTTTATCACAGAAACAAAGTACATTTGTAAATATAATTTGAATGTAAACAAAATAAACATTGAAATCTTGAAAAATCCTAGCCGATTTGATCTGCTCTACGAAAAACATCAGTTTTATAGACAATACACGTCAGGACCAGAGACAAGAGAGAAAATGAATTTCAATATTTATAATCATGTGAAATATAAAAATAAATTTGTTAAAATAAAACTGAAAAGACTATTGCGAAACCAATTATGTAGAAAGCATATTCGTTTTAAAATACACAATAATATACTCAAACCAGGAAGTAGATTGTATAGAAAACATGTAAAATGGATAAAAGAGCATGATACAGGATACCTAAAATTAGATGATAATACTAATAGTATAATTACAAGAAATAATAACTATATCAGCATAGGAAGTCAAAAGAAAGTAATTTATTATGGTTACCATATATTGAAATAAATATTCAAGGTTTACCAATAGAAGCACTAATCGATACTGCATCTCAAATATCAGTAATAAAAGAGAAGATAATTTTAGACAATTTTAGCAATTTTAATGAACATATAATACCAATTAAAAGGAATACTATTATAGCTGCAAACAATAAGAATTTAGCCGAAATTGGAAAAATGTATTGTGGTACCTTATTAGTTAAAAATAAAGAGGTACAGGTTAATCTTTTGATAATGGCAGACATGGATCAAGATATGATTCTAGGGATAGATTTTTTGTGTCAAAATAAGTGTATAATAGATTTGCATTATAAAGTTATACAATTAAATAATGATAATTTGAAGATAAATGCTAGTTTGGATGCAGAGCAAAATAAATATGTAATTCCAATGCATGTATTGAAGGTGGAAGAAGGAAGAGAATGGATAACAAGAGTAAAATTCATGCCGGAATATAAAAAGAAGATTTCAGAAATAATGAATAATAATAGGCAACTTTTTGACGATTCACCGAGAAAAGCAAATCATTATGAACACAAAATAGAAATATATACAGAAAAACCTTTTATTTATAGGGGTTATCCTATACCTCAAGCTTAAAGGTAAAAGAAGAATTAGGAAAAATGGAAAGAGATGGGATTATTCAAAAATCAAACACACATTACATTAGTCCGTTAATAATTGTCAAGAAGGCTGATAATTCCATTCGTCTATGCTTGGATGCAAGAAGAATAAATGAGATTTCTAAACCACAATATGAGGCACCACAGCATGTAAATATTCTCTTAAAAAAATAGGAAAATCAACAATATTCACCAAATTAGATCTTAAGAATTCATTCTGGTTAATTCCATTAAGTCCAGAATCTAGAAAATATACTGGTTTTCAAGTGGATGGGCAGGTATATGAATTTTTAACAGTACCATTTGGATTACAATCAAGTTCTTCAGCACTAGTACGAGCTTTGAGGGAGGTACTTGAGCCATATCAAGAATTTTGCATTTCATACATTGATGATATCCTTATCTTTAGTAATAGCTCACAGGAACATCTAAAACATATAGAAAAAATTGTAAATATTTTAAACAAATTTGGACTGAAGTTAAATATTGATAAGTGTGTATTTTATCAAAGCGAGGTACAGTATCTGGGTTTTAAAATAACGAATAATGGAATAACAATAGATGAGAAAAGATTAGAATAAATACAAGAATTTCCTAAGCCTAAAAATTTAAAAACACTTAGAGGATTTCTTGGGATGATCAATTACTATTCCAAATGTGTTCCTAATTTGGCAGAAAAAGCAAGGCCATTGATAGAATTGTTAAGAAAGAATGAAAAGTGGATATGGGATGAACGTAGAATAAAGGCGTTTAACCAAATTAAAAATGAATTTTATAAAAACATTTCAGTATATGTTCAAAATTTTGAAGAACCATTTTTATTACGTACAGATGCATCTGAATATTCAATGGGAGGAGAATTGGTGCAAATGCAAGGGAACGAAGAAGTACCAATATGCTTTGTGTCAAGAATGTTAAGAGGACCTGAGGTAAGATATAGTGTGGGAGAGAAAGAAATGTTGGCTATTGTATACTGTTGTCAAAAATTGGGATATTGGCTTAGAGGAAATAAATTTACAATCGAGACAGATCATAAAGCTTTATCATTTATGAGGATAACAAAATATGGAAACAGCAGAATTTATCGGTGGAATTTGTTACTTCAAGAATATGATTTTGAAATAAAATATCGGCCTGGGTGTATTAACTTCACAGCAGATTTTCTAAGTAGAAAAGATACTGAGAAAACTTAGAAAACGACAGAATTATTGATAGCACATAACAAGATAATCACGGTATTAATGGGTTTAAATCAATTGAAACATGAAACAGGGGTTTATTCAAAAAGAACGATTATTGAAAGTCAAGAAAATCTAGGAGAAGTAAAGAATAAGGTACAAGAAAAGATGTGTTATCGCGGAATCAAATTAGTAGATGGATATTTAGTTAAAGTCATTAAAAATCAAGAATTGTATGTGTTAGATGAAGAAACGGCCGAGCGAGTTTTAAAAGAAATTCAAGAGATTATGGACATGTTGGTGTGCGGAAAACGTTGATGATTTTCAGAGAAAATTATTTTTCTATGCATGATTTATCGAGTACCAAAAGTATATGTCAGAATTGTCAAGTGTGTATGAGAACAAAATACAGAAACTATCATAATTTACATACGGTACACAGTATCAGTGTTAACGAACCTTTAGAATTAATCACGATAGATTATCTTAGCAATCTCATGATGAGTTATAATGGAAATAAGAGCATTTTAGTAATATATGATTTATTTTCAAAATATGTCAAGCTGTATCCAACAGTAAAATGTAACCGAAAAGAAACAATACGATGTTTAGAAACGTATATAAATGAATATGGCAAGCCAAAGAAAATACTAACGGATAATGCAACTTATTTCACGAATGAACAATTTAAAAGACACTTTGCACGACAAGGTATACAAATTATACGTACATCTATAAGAAGACCAAATGCGAATCCAACGGAGAGACAGGTAGAAGAATGTATCAAGTTTTTGAGATCAGAATGTATAAACAACCATAAAGAATGGGATGAAAAATTAGGAAATATAGAAAAATATATTAATCACACACCGAGCCTAGTGACAAATGTAGCACCAGTCACTTTAATGGAAAAAATACAACCAGAGAGACCCTGGAATATAGATAATATGAATATTGAAAATTTACAGGAGAAGGCAAAAAGAAACATCATGAAATATAATGAATCCCGAAAGGACGAAAAAATAACTAAATAAATTATATTGGAGACGATTCAGGGATTGAAAATTGAAATAACATAGTCAATACAAGGAATAGAACAAATATAATTGAAAATTAGAACAGTATATGGAAAACAGAGAATAAATATTATGGAATGATGTAAGACTAGGAAAATAGCACGTTAGATTATTTTAACACAGATAGTAGACATATTTAGAAGATTGTGAGCAAAATAAATAATTGGAGACGGTAACTAATAATTTGAAGAAGAACATTATATTGAGAACAGAAATAAATATTTTGGAAAGAAGAAATACATGAACCCAATATAAGACAGCGGAACCACATAAATAAACATATACCGACGAGTTTGCAGAAAAAGAACATTAAGTAAAAAGGTCGGTTTAAATTTTATACTAGTTAGTTGTTTTTTTTTAAAGTTGTGTAATTATTAAATTTAGTTATTTCGTTAACCATTTGAGAAAGATCTAGTTAATTTTATAGTAGTTTTTATTTAAGTTGTTTAATTATTAAATTAGGTTATTTCGTTGATACTTTCAGAAAGTTCTATTTGATTTGATTGAAGTCGTATAAATTATTGAAATTTTGTTAATTATTGGATCATTGGATATAGAAATTTTGTTTAGGTAATTGTAATTTTAATAGATTTTCTTATATGGTAAGCTAGATATTGAAATTCATCCAGAACAAAGATCTTTGTTTGAGGAATTCAAAAGAAGCAGTCCTGTATGAAGAAAGGTAAGAGTTTTTAGTATACAATTTAGAGGTAGTGATGGTAAAATTTTGAGTAGTAATAAATTTAGGTCAATTTAGAGAAAATTAACATACAGGGTGTTTCTTGAATTAAAATTTAGAATAAAAGCTTAATTGTAGAACTGTGTAAAAATGTTAATTTAAATTTATATAAAAAAAACAGGAAATAAAAAGAAAAGATATATTTGAACACTGCAATTCATTCGAGAACCGACTCCCTGAAAATAAGAGGTTTTATATATAGCCGGAGCATATACATTTACATTATTTTTTTTTATGATAATTTGAATTAAGTCAGAATAATTATATTAAATTTTACTTACCTATTTATGGTAAGTTGGCGTCCATAAATTATTAAATATATAGCAATACGCGTTATATATATCAAAAGTTAATTAAAATAAATTGTGTATATAGAAATAATCACAATCATAATAGAATTTGTCGCTTTAAGGTGTTAATTATAATAATATATATAAAACAAGCAACAAAGAGATTAGTGGGTATTGCACGCAAATAGAAAACGGGGCTACTGAATAGAGGGGTAACCGAAGACATGCATGTTTCTGGCTCATTAGCCGTCCTCAGTACGGTACAACCAAGAAAGGGTGTGAAACCTGGCAGCAAAGGTTTTGAATGAAACATGAGAAAATATAACAGAATTCAACAGGATAGTCAAACGCAACATTTGTGTCATTAATATTAGAAGATCTCGAATATTCGAGACAATAACCAACATAGACACGGAGGCGCATATAACACTTCCGTCTCAAACTTCCGACCCAAATTAATGAAATAACAACAAGATGTACGAATAGTGCGTGACATATGAACAACAAGCAACGAAGAGATTAGTGGGTATTGGACGCAAATACAAAAGGGCGCTACTGAATAGAGTAGTAACCGCAGACATGCATGTTTCTGGCTCATTAGCCGTCCTCAGTACGGTACAACCAAGAAAGTGTTACCACTCTATTCTTCAGTAGCCCCTTTTTCTATTTGCGTGCAATACCCACTAATCCCTTTGTTGCTTGTTGTTCATGTGTCACGCACTGTTCGTACATCTTGTTATTATATATATATATATATATATATATATATATATATATATAAATATATATACATATACATATACATATACATATACATATACATATACATATACATATACATATACATATACATATACATATGCATATACATATACATATACATATACATATACATATACATATACATATACATATACATATACATATACATATACATATACATATACATATACATATACATATATATATATATATAACCAAAGTTGGCAGTTAGTCAAGGCTGACTAGTTAGAAAAGAAAACTACAAAGAGCGGTTTTTTGAAAAACCCCCAAACATGAGAAAACACAAACAACGGATTTCAACAAGATAACCAAACACACATTTGTGCCTTCAAATGGAAGATCCCGAGTTTTCAGGACAACAACCAACAGAGACACGGAGGCGTTTATAGCTCTCCTGCCTGAACCTTCCGACCCTGGAAATGGACAAATAACCAATTAAGAGATGAAAGAATAACGCGTGGAGTATAAAACAGATACATAATTAAATGGGTAAATCACGCAAAATAGGTTACAGAGAATGAGTGGTAACCGTGGACATGCATGTTTCTAGCTCATTAGCCGTCATCGGCACGGTATAACCAAGAAAGGGTGTACAACTTGGGAGCAAGAATGTTAATTGAAACATGAGAAAACACAAACAACGGATTTCAACAAGATAACCAAACACACATTTGTGCCTTCAAATGGAAGATCCCGAGTTTTCAGGACAACAACCAACAGAGACACGGAGGCGTTTATAGCTCTCCTGCCTGAACCTTCCGACCCTGGAAATAGACAAATAACCAATTAAGAGATAAGAGAATAACGCGTAGAGTATAAAACAGATACATAATTAAATGGGTAAATCACGCAAAATAGGTTACAGAGAATGAGTGGTAACCGTGGACATGCATCTTTCTAGCTCATTAGCCGTCATCGGCACGGTATAACCAAGAAAGGGTGTACAACTTGGGAGCAAGGATGTTAATTGAAACATGAGAAAACACAAACAACGGATTTCAACAAGATAACCGAACACACATTTGTGCCTTCAAATGGAAGATCCCGAGTTTTCAGGACAACAACCAACAGAGACACGGACGCGTTTATAGCTCTCCTGCCTGAACCTTCCGACCCTGGAAACGGACAAATAACCAATTAAGAGATGAAAGAATAACGCGTGGAGTATAAAACAAATACATAATTAAATGGGTAAATCACGCAAAATAGGTTACAGAGAATGAGTGGTAACCGTGGACATGCATGTTTCTAGCTCATTAGCCGTCATCGGCACGGTATAACCAAGAAAGGGTGTACAGCTTGGGAGCAAGGATGTTAATTGAAACATGAGAAAACACAAACAACGGATTTCAACAAGATAACCAAACACACATTTGTGCCTTCAAATGGAATATCCCGAGTTTTCAGGACAACAACCAACAGAGACACGGACGCGTTTATAGCTCTCCTGCCTGAACCTTTCGACCCTGGAAATGGACAAATAACCAATTAAGAGATGAAAGAATAACGCGTGGAGTATGAAACAGATACATAATTAAATGGGCAAATCACGCAAAATAGGTTACAGAGAATGAGTGGTAACCGTGGACATGCATGTTTCTAGCTCATTAGCCGTCATCGGCACGGTATAACCAAGAAAGGGTGTACAACTTGGGAGCAAGGATGTTAATTGAAACATGAGAAAACACAAACAACGGATTTCAACAAGATAACCAAACACACATTTGTGCCTTCAAATGGAAGATTCCGAGTTTTCAGGACAACAACCAACAGAGACACGGAGGCGTTTATAGCTCTCCTGCCTGAACCTTCCGACCCTGGAAACGGACAAGTAACCAATTAAGAGATGAAAGAATAACGCGTGGAGTATAAAACAAATACATAATTAAATGGGTAAATCACGCAAAATAGGTTACAGAGAATGAGTGGTAACCGTGGACATGCATGTTTCTAGCTCATTAGCCGTCATCGGCACGGTATAACCAAGAAAGGGTGTACAACTTGGGAGCAAGGATGTTAATTGAAACATGAGAAAACACAAACAACGGATTTCAACAAGATAACCGAACACACATTTGTGCCTTCAAATGGAAGATCCCGAGTTTTCAGGACAACAACCAACAGAGACACGGACGCGTTTATAGCTCTCCTGCCTGAACCTTCCGACCCTGGAAATGGACAAATAACCAATTAAGAGATGAAAGAATAACGCGTGGACTATGAAACAGATACATAATTAAATGGGTAAATCACGCAAAATAGGTTACAGAGAATGAGTGGTAACCGTGGACATGCATGTTTCTAGCTCATTAGCCGTCATCGGCACGGTATAACCAAGAAAGGGTGTACAACTTGGGAGCAAGAATGTAAATTGAAACATGAGAAAACACAAACAACGGATTTCAACAAGATAACCAAACACACATTTGTGCCTTCAAATGGAAGATCCCGAGTTTTCAGGACAACAACCAACAGAGACCCGGAGGTGTTTATAGCTCTCCTTCCTGAACCTTCCGACCCTGGAAATGGACAAATAACCAATTAAGTGTTAAGAGAATAACGCGTAGAGTATAAAACAGATACATAATTAAATGGGTAAATCACGCAAAATAGGTTACAGAGAATGAGTGGTAACCGTGGACATGCATGTTTCTAGCTCATTAGCCGTCATCGGCACGGTATAACCAAGAAAGGGTGTACAACTTGGGAGCAAGAATAGTAATTGAAACATGAGAAATCACAAACAACAGATTTCAACAAGATAACCAAACACACATTTGTGCCTTCAAATGGAAGATCCCGAGTTTTCAGGACAACAACCAACAGAGACACGGAGGCGTTTATAGCTCTCCTGCCTGAACCTTCCGACCCTGGGAATGGACAAATAACCAATTGAGAGATGAAAGAATAACGCGTGGAGTATAAAACAGATACATAATTAAATGGGTAAATCACGCAAAATAAGTTACAGAGAATGAGTGGTAACCGTGGACATGCATGTTTCTAGCTCATTAGCCGTCATCGGCACGGTATAACCAAGAAAGGGTGTACAACTTGGGAGCAAGGATGTTGATTGAAACATGAGAAAACACAAACAACGGATTTCAACAAGATAACCAAACACACATTTGTGCCTTCAAATGGAAGATCCCGAGTTTTCAGGACAACAACCAACAGAGACACGGAGGCGTTTATAGCTCTCCTGCCTGAACCTTCCGACCCTGGAAATGGACAAATAACCAATTAAGAGATGAAAGAATAACGCGTGGAGTATAAAACAGATACATAATTAAATGGGTAAATCACGCAAAATAGGTTACAGAGAATGAGTGGTAACCGTGGACATGCATGTTTCTAGCTCATTAGCCGTCATCGGCACGGTATAACCAAGAAAGGGTGTACAACTTGGGAGCAAGAATGGTAATTGAAACATAAGAAAACACAAACAACGGATTTCAACAAGATAACCAAACACACATTTGTGCCTTCAAATGGAAGATCCCGAGTTTTCAGGACAACAACCAACAGAGACACGGAGGCGTTTATAGCTCTCCTGCCTGAACCTTCCGACCCTGGAAACGGACAAATAACCAATTAAGAGATGAAAGAATAACGCGTGGAGTATAAAACAAATACATAAGTAAATGGGTAAATCACGCAAAATAGGTTACAGAGAATGAGTGGTAACCGTGGACATGCATGTTTCTAGCTCATTAGCCGTCATCGGCACGGTATAACCAAGAAAGGGTGTACAGCTTGGGAGCAAGGATGTTAATTGAAACATGAGAAAACACAAACAACGGATTTCAACAAGATAACCAAACACACATTTGTGCCTTCAAATGGAAGATCCCGAGTTTTCAGGACAACAACCAACAGAGACACGGACGCGTTTATAGCTCTTCTGCCTGAACCTTTCGACCCTGGAAATGGACAAATAACCAATTAAGAGATGAAAGAATAACGCGTGGAGTATAAAACAGATACATAATTAAATGGGCAAATCACGCAAAATAGGTTACAGAGAATGAGTGGTAACCGTGGACATGCATGTTTCTAGCTCATTAGCCGTCATCGGCACGGTATAACCAAGAAAGGGTGTACAACTTGGGAGCAAGGATGTTAATTGAAACATGAGAAAACACAAACAACGGATTTCAACAAGATAACCAAACACACATTTGTGCCTTCAAATGGAAGATTCCGAGTTTTCAGGACAACAACCAACAGAGACACGGAGGCGTTTATAGCTCTCCTGCCTGAACCTTCCGACCCTGGAAATGGACAAATAACCAATTAAGAGATGAAAGAATAACGCGTGGAGTATAAAACAGATACATAATTAAATGGGTAAATCACGCAAAATAGGTTACAGAGAATGAGTGGTAACCGTGGACATGCATGTTTCTAGTTCATTAGCCGTCATCCGCACGGTATAACCAAGAAAGGGTGTACAACTTGGGAGCAAGGATGTTAATTGAAACATGAGAAAACACAAACAACGAATTTCAACAAGATAACCAAACACATCTTATTGTTGTAAGAGAAAATATACTTCTCTAAAAAAAATGGGTGAACTCAAGAAAAGTTACTCCTGGCTGACGGTTGGGCAGCTGGTGGCAAAAGCCTGTGCTCTGCCCCGCAATCAGTTTTAAATTTCAAATTATCGGTTAAAATTATTGTAAAATATGGTCGGGAGATAGGACAGCGGTTACCCAAATACAAGCAAAAAGAAACAACTGTGTCTTAGAATAGATAATCGATCAGCCTATGGGATTGGACCCAGACTTCGTTGAAAATCTTGTTAGTTATTTACTAAAGCTTAACAAAAAAAAATGGAACTGAAACAAAATTATTAACGGCTGAAAGTGAAACAGCTGGTGGCAACAGCCTCTGCTCCGCCCCACAATCAGATTGAAATTTTTCAAATTGTCGGTCAGATAAAACTACATATAATTAGGAAATAAGATAAATCAAAGGTAATTTAGAGAAAATTACACCCGTCTGAAAATGGAACAGCTGGTGGCAACAGCCTCTGATCCGCCCCACAATCAGTTTTAAATTTTTCAAATTGTCGGTCAGATAAAACTATATATAATTAAGAAATAAGATAAATTAAAGGTAATTCAGAGAAAATTACGCCCGTTCGAAAGTGCTTATACCGTGTTCCATTTTTATCTTGCAAATAGTACACCACCGGAGAGATAACTCACACGACTCTATACGGACCGAAAAATTTCGGAGCTAGCTTAGCAGCTACGTGATCAGCGGCAGACGACAAGGTATCTTCTTTCTTCATAATTTTGTCTCATATGGTACATTTCCAGTCTCGACGACGTAGATTGTAGTTACGACTCTTACTGGTAAACACTCTAGACAGTTTCAGACCCAATTAGTCGAAGCGCTCTTGCAGTTTCTCTACTCGCAAGAGATGCGGTTTCGAATCTTCTTCGGCAGGGTCGTCCTCTCCAGTATCTTCTTTCCGTTTTTCCTCGGCAGCATCTTCAGCTTCCCTTCGAAAGTATTACGGTATTTCGGGATCTCTTCCAAAATTTAGAAAGGCTGGTGAAAATCCAGTCGAGTCATGTCTTGAGTTGTTCATCGCGAATTCTAAGTCCGGCAACCTTGCATCACAATCTTGGTGGTCTTCTTCGTAATATAGCGCAATCATTGTTTTCAGGGTGCGGTTGGCTCGTTCTACGGGATTTGCTTGTGGTGTATACGGCGGAGTAAAACCGTGTCGGATCCCTAATCCCCGAGCATTCCTTTGAAGAGCTTACTGTCATACTGAGTTCCATTGTCGGTCAGTACGGTACGGGGGCATCCGAATATTGTCAATATTTCTTCATAAAAGGCGGTAGTTATGCTACTGGCTGTAGCATTCCTAATTGGTTTACACTGTACCCATTTAGTGAATCGGTCTTAGATCATTAGGATGTGGCAATTCCTTGTTTTACTCCTTAGCAATGGTCCAATAATATCGTAGCTAACGGTTTGCCAAGGCTTGACATTCCAGAGATCTCCTCACATATCTGGTTATGTCCCTAAACATTCCTGGCCAATAGTACAGTCTTGCAATACGGGTGATAGTTCTAGCGATTTCCAGATGACCAGCGCTCGGAGCGTCATGTTTTTCTTGAAGTATGCGGTTTCGGTCAGGCTTAGCTATACATAACTTCCAGGTATCACTCACCTCAGGTTTTCGGAAATCGTTTATGTCCCAGAAGTGGCGGTACAGACGGTCTTCCTGAATGCAATAGTCCGGAAATTTATCTGAGTCCTTCAGAACCTCTTCTTTCTTATTCCGGTACCATAAACATTCGGCGGTCACATCGGTCAAACATAGAGTAGACGGTGGATTTGGTCTCGGCGGTCATTGGTAGCGGATTTCTGGACAACGCATCGGCTACACGGTTTAGCGCATCTTTACGGTATTGTATCTCAAAATCATACTACTGTAAAAAAATATTCCACCTAGCTAAACGTCCGGACGGACTAGATATGGAACGCAGCTATCTAAGAAATTGATGATCGTAACAACCGTGAAATGGTAGCCCTCTAGATAAGGACGCATCTTTTCAATCCCCCAAACAAATGCAAGATATTCTTTTTCAGTCACGGAGTAATTTTTTTCGGCAGGACTCAGGGTTCGACTTGAATACGCTACCACCTGCTCATGACATCCTTCTGTTGGGTAAAGGCTATTCCCAAACCATATTCTGTGACATCAGTCTGCAGAGTGAACGGTACGGTAAAATCAGGACAACTCAAAACGGGTGCTTCTGATAGACAGGTTTTAATCTTAGTGAAAGCAGCTTCTTGTTCCTCAGCCCACTTCCATCGCTGAGACTTGCGTAGTAATTTTGTTAACGGAGCCACCTTCTGAGAAAACGATGGCACAAACCTCCTATACCAGGATGCAACTCCCAAAAACCTTCTTAGCTCTCGGATACTTCTCGGGGCTGCGAATTTAATTATACTTTCGACCTATTATGGATCGGTACGGATTCCATCTCCAGTTATTACATGGCCTAAGTATTTCATGGACGGTAGACAGAAATGACATTTATCCGCGTTGAGTTTCAGTCGTGCTCCTCGTAACGGCGGAACACTTCGGACAGATTTTCCAAATGTTGGTCGAACGTTTCCCCCAGAACTATTATGTTATCCAGATAGGCAAAGGCATAGGGGTACAGATCTGGACCGATTAACTGATCACCCAGTCTCTGGAATGTGGCCGGTGCGGAGTGTAAGCCAAATGGAAGAACCGTGAATTGGAACAATCCACGTCCCGGTGCGGTAAATGCGGTAATGGGTTTGCTTTCTGGTGTAATCGGAACCTGCCAGTATCCACTCTTCAAATCTAAACTGGAAATATACTTGGCTTTTCGCAGTTTATCCAATATAGCATTTATAAATGGAAGAGGGTAGGCGTCCTTCATGGTTACTTCATTGACTTTACGGAAGTCAATGCAGAAGCGGTTCTTCCCATCCTTTTTCTTCACAATCACAAATGGAGAACTGCACGGACTTGTTGAGGTTTCTATCACTCCTTCTTTTAACATGGCATATATTTCTGTATTACAAATTTCTTGCATCTTCGGATTCTGAGGACGGTATCTCTTAGGGATTGTAATGAACTAGATTGGTGGAGTGGACTGTTGAGTTTGTCGTTCACTACTGCACCTAAATAGATGTGTTTGTTTGTTTGCTTCGATAAGGTTGCGGAAGGAAGAACTAGTCGTAATTTTAAGTAACGTTTAATAAACACTTAAATACGACAATTTAAACATGTAAATCACTTTACAACAAAATAGTAACAAGATAGAGCAACAAGAATATCCACAGAGAATTGATAGTTGGTTACTGTTTTCTAAAAGATACTAAATGCTCGTGAGGTAGTTATGTATATTGTTCCGATAATTCTCGAACGACGTCACAGAAAATTGCACGTTTTTATATTGCGTCGTAACGCGAGAGATATTTTAATACTTCAGGTAAATCGTAACTTTTCCCGTTTTTTAAGTTTAAAATTGATATGATTCGTTGATCTAGATATAGTTTTAACGCGCACTGTATGTTTTCGAATACTCTTTTATGTCGACCGTTCGAGAGTGGTTTTTAGTTATGTACTGTTTGGGATTGAGAAACTGACTACTTTTAAATTGTTTAATTTTTGTAGATATATCGCAAGTTTTCAGGGGTAGAACTTTCTCTTCTATTTCCGTTGAATGGTGATATTTTTGACATGAAGTTAATTATCCACTTGAGCATGAAGCGATAAATAGGGTCCTGTTAGATAATTTATGTCAATCCATAAAACATTCATTTCGAATAGCTGAGATTTCTCTTTTTGCTTTGTGTAAGGGTTTGAAATATTTTCAAGGTGCTAATTGAGGATCGTAATCACACAACGTTATTTGTAGTAACATTTTAATGGTTTTGTAAAGTTCTATAATCTCTATTTTATAAAGAAACATAAGGTTCTTTTGAACCGTTCAAAACTTTAATTGTTGGGTTTCGAGATGAGCAGGCATTTACAAGGCAAACTATCTTTTATCAATGGGCGTTTACGACAATAAAGTAAATACTAAGGATTTAAAGTTACAATATGAATTCAGTCAGTCCGAGAATTCAATATAATGTGAAAGCTCTCGTGATTGACTCGTCATCGTGATATATACATCATGTCATATCACAACAATATCTCTATTTGAGCGGACGCGGTTGCAGCAAGCGGATTTCGTGCTCAACTAGCGTAGTTGGACCTTGAATTTTCCCAAATTGCGGTAACTCTCGGTTTAGGAAGATGTTCAGTCTGTCTGTCTGTTCCTTCGGTAAATCTCTTTCGATTTGAGGAGTTATGGTTTCCAACGGACATCCTATATAACCATGATTGTCGAAATCTCCTAAGTTTTCCGGGAACAACGTAGATGTTTCAACAACGGATTGCTCTTTGTCAACCCCTAACACCAGGGAGGACTCAGAGACTTCGGAACAAGATTTTTCTGTATCAACCCCTAACAAGACGTATCAACAACGGGTTGCTCCTTGTCAACCCCTAACACCAGGGAAGACTCGAAGACTTCGGAAACAGATTTTTCTGTATCAACCCCTAACAACACATCGGGGAAAATTGAGAAGTTTCAATAACGGGTTGCTCCTTGTCAATCTCTAACACCAGGGAAGACTCAGAGACGTCAATACCAGATTTTTCTGTATCAACCCCTAACAACACTGGGGAAAATTTAGAAGTTTCAACATGACATAGGTGGCGCATCTTTTCAGTCTTAAAAGGATGGGAAATCTTTTAAATTCCAATAATCTATTATTATTGTCAGATTTAGCAACAAAAACTTTTGTAATATTTTTATATCTGGGATTTCCCTTGCAATTGAGAATTCTAAATTGGGCCGCTATTCACGGAATTGAGTGAGCCACCCAGGCCCGTGCCACCAAAGACCTAAGCCTATAAGATTTTCTGGTTTGGATTGTGCTTACTGGGTACATGTCTCCATTGTGCGAACTCAGTATTTCCATGTATTTCTGCGATTCGGCTGCTTACAAATGTTTGCTGGAGACTTTATCCAACAAAGCACTATTGATGAATCAGTCCACAAAAAACAACTATCGAATTTAATTTTAAGGCCTCAATAACCCTTTTTACTAATGTAGAAATTACAACTGCCCTGCATAATTCTAGCCGTGGTAAGGTAACTGGTTTGAGTGGTACTACCTTACTTTTCGCACACAAAAGATGACAAAATGAGTTATTATGTCCGTCTATGGATTTTATAAAAATACATGCATAAAGTTTTAGCATTTTCGATTTCACAGAAATCAATTGTTTATGCCGTTGTTGTGTTTTGTCTATGTTTTTTAATATTTCCGAATTATTTGAATAAAATTTTCTCACTGGAAATCCACCCGTCTTAAGAACCTCCACAATCTGAAAACAAGCTTGTTGTGCCTCTGAAATTGAATTAAAGCCTGATAACAAATCGTCGACATAAAAAGCCGATTGAATTATATTGACGAGTTCTGCATTATTATTTTTATGTTCAGTACCCAAGGTATGCAGGCATTTTATTGCCAGATAGGAAGAGCATTTCATGCCATAAGTAACAGTAGTTAAATCGTAAACTTCTAATAATTCGCAGCAGTCCTTGCGCCACAATATTCGCTACAAAGAATGCTGGTCTTCCCTAACATACTTATAAATGCGAAATCTTAATAAAATCGAAAGCAAATAGTTTTGCAAGGTTGGACCTGCCATTTGTAAGTTGTTTAATGATATACCGGTGCTAGTATTAGCTGAGCAGTCATAAACTACTCTTAAACGTGACGTTGATGAGGTTTCTTTTAAAACTCCATGATGAGGCATAAAATTGGAAATATCTTTACTTAGTGAATTTAGTATGTCGTGGCATTGCCAGCCCTTCTCATGTGACCTAGCGTAACATATTCTTCTATAAATTTGACGTTCAATTCTTTAAGCCCTGGATTGGTATTTAGTATTAGTTCTAAAATTAAAAACCTCTTTTTCGCGTTTTGAAATGAATCACCTAATTTGGCAATAGAGCCCTTAAAAGGTAAAGATACTATAAACCGACCTGTTGAATCGCGTATAGTATTATCATTAAAATGATATTCATATGTATGCGAGTTCTTCATTTGACAAATTTTGATTATGTGGTTCTGAAATGTCCTCCAATTCCCAAAAGCGGGCGAATTGCCTTTGAATATCCATGTTCGCCGCAAAATTGCAATTAATCTTATTTTTAGAACTATGTGCCAAATACAGCCCTGCTACAATCTATCCAAAAACCGTTTTTTGCATGGTTTGTTTGTTTTTACCCTGACATAAAAGTTCCCAAAAGAGGTCATTGCCTATAAGTATATCGACTTTACTAGGTTTAAAAAACATATGGTCAGCTAGTCTTAAGTGTGCTAGAAGGTCTAAAAGTTTTGGGTGGAAGGAATAAGTCTCCTTACCTGCGGTACTACAAAACAGTTTTTTTCATTTTAAACGTATTTATTTGAGACCCAATGTTTACGCTACATTGGTATCCGAGTTTTGACGACGAATTATTTATACCCGAAACAAACCAAACGTTTGAATGCCCAACCGTTCACATAAATCAGATAAAATAAAAGAACTTTGTGAGCCACAATCTAACAAGGCCCTTACATTGTGAACTGGATTATTTTTATCTAAAAACATTGATTATAGCGGTTGATAAGATTGATAAATGAATGATAAAATGAGCAATTTGCTTGACCTTCAAAATCATTTTGCTTATTATCTGCCGCATTCGGAGTAACATTTGACGCACTTGTCATATTGCAATGATGTTTGATGCGCTTTCACGAACATTTTGGGTTGTTTGGCTGCGATTTAAATGAAGTAGTGTGTGGTGTCTGCCAACGCAGGTTTTGCATGAATAATTATAACGGCATGTTTTATAATTATGACCAGCTCTGAAACAATTTGTTTTAGAGATTTAGCGTTATCAATTTTTACATGTAGTGATAAAGACGTGAATTCCGTACAGTCATAAATAGAGTGATTGTTTTTACAGACCCGTTAACTGCGAGTATATGTCTTATTATTATTATATGATATATTAGACGTCTAAAAGCCGCGTGTATATTATGTGTCTGTTTAAAGTTTGATGAATTTTGCGGTTTTCTTTCTGCCTGATTGGCCTCTAAAGTTTCTAACAAATCCGCGCGGGATTTTAAAAAGGTTTTGAAATCTTGCCAACTCGGTACTTCTTTGTTTGCATCAGATTTATTATTCTCCCATGCCCGTAATGTCGATGTGTCTAATTTTGACGTAATAATGTGAATTAAAAGAACTTCCCAGTGATCTGTTGACCTGAATGAAACAACGAATGAAGATGTTTAGAATAGGTATCGATTAAATTTCTTATTTTGTACGACGATTCTTTATATATAGGTTTCACTTTAAACAGTGATTTCACATGATTAAAAATTAAAATACGTTTATTATCGTATCGCTCGTGTATTAGATTCCACGCAACGGGGTAATTTGTGCTGGTAAATTCAAGAGAGCGGATTACTTGTGTCGCGCTTCCTACCAAAGATGACCTTAAATAATGAAATTTTTGTAAATTTTCCAAAGAATCATTTTTATCAACAAACGATTCGAATAAATCAGCAAACTCTAGCCGATTATAATATAAGCCATCGAATTTCGGAATTTCGATCGGTTTTAATTTTATTCCTGCAAATTTATTGACATTATTATTTTGAAGTGAATGAAGTGATGTATGATTAGATTCATTGTCAGAATACTTGGGAGCGAGTTTACGTATTAAACCCTTTGCTATAGCTCTTCATACTCTACCTCAGTCTGAGTATCTGTAACTTTGAATACACCCAGGGTGGACTCCTTTTTTCCAACGATCTCTCGATGCGGCCCGCCACGATATGATGAAGGACCGAATCGGTGGATTTCCCTGGAGCGTATGCATGTTGATTTGGATGCAGTCGATTTTGTGTTATCACTTCATCATTTATGTATCGTTCGCACAGCCTCTCCAAGGTCCTCATTGAAAACGATGTGAGGCTAATGGGTCGATATGCTTTTGGAATGGAATAATCCATTCTTCCTGGTTTTGGTAAGAACACAACTTTAACTTCTCTCCAACTTTTTGGAATATACCTCAGTGTCAGTGAGGTAGGGCTGGATAAATGTCGTCCGTTCCTGGGGATTTAAAGGGAGAGAAGCCAGAGATGCTCCACCTCAGTCTGTACGCGTTGACGATCTGTCGTGATATACGTCAGTCATCGTCTGTCGGGTAGTGATTCTGCTCCCAGGCTGCCGTGTTTGTGGTTCTGGAGTCAGGGAAGTGAGTTGACATTAATAGTTGAAGGCTTTCCTTTAGATTGGCAGTTTTGTGCCATCCTCTCTGGTTAGTATACTGATATGACGGTGAGGATCTTTTGATAGGGCTTTTTGGAGTCTAGCTGCTTGTGGGAATCTTCGATTCCCTCGCAATCGATTCTCCATGCTTTTCTTTGTTTCCATCTAATGAATTTTTTAGATGAAACTTGTATGAGTTCCAATCCTCTTCGAGTCTGATTTTTTTAGTCTTATTAAAAGATTTCCTCGCCGCCCCCTGAGCTGATTAATCTCATGGCACCACCACGGAATGGATGCTCCATCAAGATCGACCCGTCTGAGTGGGAAACACATCTTATAGGCATTAATTATGGAGTTTTGAATGGTTTTTGGATTAATTTCCAAATCTTCATTGTTAGGCAACACATCCTCGACTCCTCACAACTATTTACATATTTTAAATGTTCTTGTTCATCCAATTTTTTAGAAGATAGTTTCAGTTTTTTTATAACTACTTTGTGCCCTAATCCCGGATGTCTTGTTCGCCTTGTAACAGACCTTTTGAGAAAAAGGCAATCTATTATTATAGACAAGTTTTCAGACCACCAACAATTTGGAGTTCTTCCACCTCTAATTAATTTACGAGGAAGTGTCTTATTGCAACATTTAATCAGTCAAATATTCAGCCGACAGTTTTCCTTTGTTTTTTATGCTTTGACTTTTCTAATTCTTTACTTATACATTCTAACATCGGCGAAAAGTCACCTGTTTTCCACCCTTCAACGGTGATCTTTCCTATATTAGTTATTTTTGCCTTTTCATCAATTTCAAAAAGAATATACTCATCATCAAGGACACACCAGTTATTGACACGTCTAGCAATTCTCTCGGTGCTAAAAATATAGTTAATCACTGAACCATAGTTATCCCTCACAAAGGTTACTTGCTTATTTTTGTTGTGCACGATAAGGCTTATTTCCGCAACCCACTCTTTTTGAATATTTCCTTTATTGCCCTTCTTGTGGGGCCCAAACAACTCGGATTTTGCATTGAAATCGCCGGTAATGGCACTCTTTAGTCTGCGTTCTAGCCTAATATCCAATTTCACTAAGATATGTTTCAAAATTATTGATAGAGCAATTTGGTGTGATGTAGTAATACAATGAGCTCTCCTATCTCGATATATAGAAATCACTAATTCGTACATTCACTGTTTAATATTGCAATAATATTTGTAACTTTAATACTAATATCCTTCAATTGATCCTTAAGCCAATCAGTTCCTTCAATGAATGTATACTTCTTCCAAACTCATTATAAAATTAAATATATATAATAAATTTTACCTACGACCACCCATGTAAGTAGTCAAAAACACACAGTCGGCAATCAATGTAAGACGTCTATTACGCACGGTAAAACCAAACGCACGGCTGTAAAGTAAATCCCATGAAATAAATCACTGGAGGTGAAAAGTCTATTTTTAAAAATATTTATTTATTACTTTTACACTTAGAATATTACCGACATTAAATTTTACGTCTAATTTACTTAAAAGTTAACTACTGACTGCTGTCTGAAATGAATTTATAAAATAAAGTAAACTAAAACGGATCAGCAAAATTATACAGTGTGTCAGCATCTTCATATCATCTTCTATACAAGGGGGTGACATAATTCCTCCCCCTGAAGTTTCAGCTTCCGTCGGCTGCAGCTGCATATGATTCATTTGAGGGCCCAATACAGACATAAAGAAATTACGAGGCAATAAATTATTATCGTCCAAGTACTTGGAACATAGGAAGATGCGTAAGTCTCGAGAACTGGAATATTTCTGATGATTCTTTCTCGGAGGGTACTGAAGTCATCTAAATTTATTTCTGGAAGACTAAAATTAATATTTTTATGAACGAGATGATCACGATTGGATATGTATACTCCTGGAATGAAAATGGGCTGGCTTTCAACTTCTATCGGGCCATTATTTATTATTGTTTCGGAGTCTGTAATAATTTGACAGGATGCCGGAATGTTGGCTAGGTAAGTGCCGATGTAGTTGAGGATTTCTTCTTGTTGGTAACACATTGATCTGATGTTTGTTTTCTTGGGAAGAACGACGATCCACTGATTGGATTCATCAAGTCTTTTGGTTATTATTTTAGAGTTGCTTAAGGGCATTTGACTGCAGGCGGATGTGGTCTTGAAGTTGAGAAGCTGAACTTCGCAAGGGCTGTTGGAATTAACTTGTTGTAGGCTGACTTATTGGTACATATATTCTTGTCTAGCTAATTTTATGCATGGTTCATCAGTAAATAGGCTGGACGGGTTCTGGCTCATTCCTTATGTAAAATAACATGGGAAATCGCCAAGGTCCAACGTGGTCATTTTTGAGGCAATTTCGATCTGCGCATGCGTCTATCATGAGGAGGCCGTTAGCAATCTTGTTCCGCGTGCGCATCCAGCTTGTGCTAACGTTCGATAATTATGTGGTCATAAAGATGCCATAGGGGCTCTAACATATATCTCTGTTATTATTGGTCGGATTGAAGTCGAATAAACACCATTGTGATAGGTAGACCATATACAGGATGTAGTCATAAAGATGTCAGCGGGTTCTAGACCATTCCTTATGTGAAATAACATGGGAAATCGTTAAGGTCCAAAGTGGTCATTTTTGACACAAATTCGGTCTGCGCATGTGTCAAGGCGACCATCATGTACGCATCCATCATGCTAATGACATCAGCTAGCTTGTATGAGTCATTTGTTAAGCGTCGAGTAAGTCCTGAGAATGAAAGCTTTATTTGTGGGTAGGGAGGTAGTGAAGGTAAAATAAGAACATCTGAATAAACAAACATTTTTATTGCATATAAAATGGTCAAAAATTCGATATACAGCTGGATATTTCGATATCTAATAATATTAATAAAAAACTAGTCTAGCAGCTCACCCAATAAATTATATCTCTAGTCTAAATGTATGAATAATTAAAATAGATAAAAACATGTAAAATATGAAAATGTGTATTCAAAAGGCTGGATCAACATCCATAGCACAATCAATCGAGTAGTGCCCCCAGGGTAAGGTTTCATCGGAACCATGAACAATATAGCGTTTATCATCCTCCGGACTGAGTGCTACTTTATTTTGGATAATTGAATGAACCAGATGTTTCTCGACACGAATTAGATTTTGGGAACCTGTTTTCTGTGTGAAGGTATCAAGGCATTCTACATAATCTTCAAATGTGATTACGGTCTTCACAACTGACGACTTTACCCCTTTAGCTTTTTTAGTTACTCCAACGTTTCGAATAAGACAGTCTATTTCTTCTTTGTCATAACCATCATCCGCAAAACGTTCTCGTTTTTCCGCTAGACCATCTTCAGAGGTTAGAAACCGCGTTGTATACAATTTAGACCGTAACCCAATATAATCAGTCATTATAATACCATTATTCTCATCCTTCATCATCCCAAGAACCTTCTTATTAACTCGAGGAACTCCATAGACGTTATCATCGGGATAGTCACTAGTATCGAAATACTTATGACAATCCAGCTTCATCATCTCATACGGGTCCTGCTCTCTTATTTCAACTATCACGGAGTCAGTATCCGTGTAACAGGCAGTGTAATTTTCTCCAAATCTCCAAGCCAAGTAACCATACTGAAAATCATAAATGGGAAACTTAACCAGATCTAAAATTGCCATCTCTACATATATAGGCTTATTTAACCATATTTGTAACTTCTTCAATTCGATGGCGATAAGGTTTTCATTAAAAATCATACTATTTTTAAACTCTGGCTTAGCTATATATGATTCAGCACCATATCGACCACTCCACTGAGAAATTAGCTTAACATCAACGCGCTTGCGCGCGTTCTCCATGGTTTTACCTGCAACAATTAGAAGCAGTGATTAGTATAGAAATATTTGTATAAAACTAGCAATACTCACCAAACACGGCATTGTTCATCAGTTTAAATAGGTTCTTCTCAAACTCATTCTTCGCAACCTTACGTAACTCGGTGTTTAAGTCAATGTAGGGCTTTAACCAAGAACTCTGCTTGAATTTCAATACTCGATGTATTTTTGTTAATACAAGCCCATTCTGTAACGCCTGCTTCAATGCTCGGTAATGTATAACATATTTTGTTCTATTAGTCATGGTACCCATCAACTTAGTCTCCTCATTTGATCTTGTAGCAGGCATCATGGTCTTAGGATTGAGGTGTTCAGGGCAGAAAGGTATGTCCTTATGAAAATCATGTAAATGATTAGGATACTCCAAATCAACCTCGAGCATGTATCCCTCAGAAGCATCATCAGCAATTTCGCTAACATCAATATTTGTATCGCACCACTCGAATCCCCCATATGGTAACGCTTGGCTCATCGCCCATCCATACTGATTGTTTATATCGAAGTACATCAAATATTTCGTTGGTTTCGACGGATTGTAAGTGGGCATATACTTGTTGTTGGCTCGAACACGACGTTTTCCACATACTTGACTAAGCCCACCGCGTATACCACGCTCAACAAACAAAAACATGTCTACATCAGTGAGAAGCTCCAATTCTTGTCCAGTTTGTGTCAGCATAGCATCAAACGTAAATCCTGGTAATGTATAATAATGTGCAGGATCGATATTATACGTAGCAATACAACTGGAACGAAACTGCTCAAAAACGTCAGCAAGAAGAAGGATATCGGTCTTCATATACAACTCTACATATTCTCCTAAGGTTTGGCATTGAAACGTATTCCAGACACACTGCGCCCGACTATAAAGTCTATGTGGACAGGGTTTATCTTCGAGATTATTGTAGAAAGATTCAACAGGAGGTAAACTTGTTTCTTCTAAGCGTTCGAAAGAATTGAAATAGTCATAAGGCATTACCCCCTTTTTAGTTAACATAGTGAATTGTACCTCGGGAATACCAGAAAACTGAGATTTCAAATTAGGAAATTCGGTTAAATATGAAGCGAGTTTATCGAGAGATGATGCCTTGAAGCGGAAATTGTCGATAAATTTGAACTGGATTCGTGCAACGTCAACATGTTTTGTGAAAGAAATATATTTTTCCTTTGTAATAGGGAGCAAATCAATAGAGCCAGTCATACGAGTAGCAATGTCTTCGATGATGAAATTTGCATCATAGCCAGATAAGTTGTGGAACACTACATTAACAGTAGGTGAATCCTGATAATTAATATTACATCCCTCATGCGCTGCACCCCTATAATTGTTTTCAGGAATGAAATGATCATGATCTCGGACTTTCTTATCAGTAGAGGAAAATGACTTTTCACAAATATGACATTTGGTAGAAGCTTGAAACTGACGTTCATGATTAGGAGTCATGTGAATTCCATAAGGACAAAGGAACACCGTACTGATATCTTGAGCAAGCAGATTCATTTCATCGGCAAACCATTGCATACAATATCCACCCATATAACTTTTGTAAAAGGATAGCGCGTCATCGTATGAACACTTGAAGTAATATCCAACGGCTGCAGGGATATGTTGTTGTGGCTTCTGAGAATCCCCAGTCTGCTTCAAAACACTCTCGAGATCTGCATATACTATAAAATGTGCCTTCACCTTATTCTCAAAGTTTTTGAATTTAAGAACGTTTTTTCCTGGTTCAGGCATTTTAATTACAGTTTCGTTTAATTTTCTACAGTCTTCAAGATGGTTATTAAGTGTCACCTGTGATCTATAATAATGTAGACATCTATCACAGAAGTAATTCTTACAATTATGTTCACTGAGTTGAGTGGACAGAAGTCTTGATAGATTCTTTATCCAAACAAAGTGATATTTCGTTGGCGTTTCATCATATCTATTTTGTACCATCAACAAATTCACATGTTTATTCATCTTATTTCTTGTAAGGTAAGTTGGTAGAGTAATGAAGGTCTTTTTATCTTTTTGTAGAATGTAAACATTTACGGATATATTATTTTGCTTCTCAAAATTGGGGATCTGCTTGATAGTCATTGGAAATTGAATTCCTTTTAGTTTTAATACAGTCGAATAGTGAGGGTATGAGGATGTTCTATCCGCATTTTTCATAGCAGGATACAATGCTGACGTAACTGCCCATGCAAAACAACCATTATCTTCATTATTGACGTTAATACATGCCTTCTTTTTTTTATTTCTATAGGTAAATCAATATAAGAGGATCCTAGTTGAGGAGTATACTTATTGATGTTAACGCCTAAATTCAGCACATTCTTCAATGCCCAACCACTATCACGTTCTTGAAACTCCTCCAGGTCTTTAAGGATAGGTGCAATGACTTAAGTATCAAACAAATAATCAATGTTTGTATCTTTATATATTGGGGATTTAGTTGTCGTAAAATACTTGAACTCAATAAGAATCTGATCTCCTTTAACAATTTCAAATTCACCTCCAAAAGCCACATTCACCTTAACAGCTACCTCCTTTCTTAATATATTATGTATACGCCGTTTAAAGATAGCCTTACAATCTTTGAGAAATGCAATAGGATCCTTATGCTTCAGGTTTGAGATGCTACCAGTTCTGATGCGACCGTTAAATGCTGCATCCAGATCATCCCATTTTACACGATGTTTTGCGGTTTCCATATCAGATGATAGGCCTCCACCATGTTTTTGAATATATTTAAATTGATTACGAAATGATTTTATTTGAGTTATACTAGTTAGGATATGCTGCTTTTCCCCAATATTCTTAGCACTTCGTAACGCATCATTTAGTTTCTTCATAACTTTCCTACACTCCGTAAGCCCTTTCTTCACTTGGTGTTCATCTGATGTCATCACTCCCAACAAAGTAGCAATATGTTTTATGAGATTCATATAGAGACTCATAATGGTAGTTTCTTCGTAAGCACTTTCAACAAAGAACTGTTTGTTTAAAAAGGTTCTTTATTGACAGTTATAATGCCCTTATACAAAAAGGGAGGAAATTACATTTCAAATGTCTGCCGATGTTCTGGCCAATGTCCATCCTTTATTGTGTGTCTCCTGTTCGTGTACCATGGCACCTTGCCGAAGCATTATCCATAGGTAATCGTTTTCTGCAATAACTTTGTCCCGCAATGTGATTATGTTATGGCTCCTAGCATATTTCGGCTGTGTATTCCCTGAAAAGTAGCTAAAAAACAGGGTTTCAAAAACGATATGGGGTGTAATTTTTGAGAAAGCAACATGACTGACGTTGATTATGTGTGATTTATTTATTGGTTATTTGGATTTGTTTACACTATCGTGAGAAATAGGCTTGGAGTTTAACAGTCTTGTTATGTAATTAGAGTTCCATGCAGAAGTCTACTCCCACTATCTCGGATGTCTTCTGCGCGATCTGCGTCTATGAGGTTCTTTCAAAGATATTGTGGCAGACAGTAGTTATAAAAATTACTTGAGATTTTAGTTATGAATTCTTTAATAGTGGGTATGTCGGCTTTGTCATGTAACCAAGAGTTTTTGGGTAGTTTAGGGTAGGTAACATTGTGTTTTATTGTCATCCGTAAACACTTGTTTTGTATCATCTGCAGGGAGTAGAAGTTGTGTTTAGTTCCGTTATAGTAAACGGGAGCTGCATATGTGATTATTGGCCGTATAATGTATTTATAAGTTAGTATTTTGTTGTGACTTGTTAAGTTACTTTTTGTGCAAATGAGTGGATACAGTTTTCCCATTGCAACCTTGGATTTGCGTACCTGTTGCATAATATGTGCGTTCGCATTTGTATTGCCTTGAACAGTATACCCTAAATATTTTAGAGTATTACTTGGCTGTATAATATGCCCATCTACACAAAGCTGAGATTGCAATGCGGTGTTTTTTTAGCTATTCTCCTGAGTAATAAATACTCTGTTTTGGATGCGTTGATAGCTAATTTGTGTTCGTGTAAATATGGAGGAATGATCGTGTTTATGTGTGTTTGTACTGTTTCCAGTGCGTCGTCAGGATTCTGTGCAGAAGCTACAAAACAAGTGTCGTCGGCGTACATAGCCGTTAACAGATGTGGGGATGTTGGGAGGTCAGTTTTATGAGATTCATATAGAGACTCATAATGGTAGTTTCTTCGTAAGCACTGTCACCAGCGCGCATGTGCGTAGTTGCGTAGGCTCCGCCCCTACGAATAGGAACTCGCCACTGCGCCTCATACCAGGCGCAGGTGGGTATAAATAGAGGTGGCAAACACCGATCGAGTCAGTCTGAGTCCCGACCTCGAAGCGCACTGTTGATCCTCCAGCTCTACGAAATCGAACTGTTCGGCCAGATTTAAACTCCATTTACTGTGTTTCAATTCTGATCCCGAACCTTTGAAGTGTGAAGTTGAACGCAAGGAATTAATTAAACATATTATATTATATTTATTTATGAAACAAAAATGTCTTTCTCAAGACAATTGGAATTCGTTGTCAAGGACAGCTGCGGTTCCTCCGAACCGACAAACGAGTCACTCGAGGAAGCCAAAGGGGATCCTGAGGCCACTCCCCCTAGTTCCCTCAATTGTGAACATGGCGCCCAACGTTCAATGAACCAAGTCTTCCAGATGGAAGACCACAACGTGCAGACGACACCCACCCCCACCAGACAAGATTCAATCAGCTCCAGGTCGCTTCCACCAGCTGACCCATGGACCTTCCTAGCAGAGACGCTACACCGACTAGCCCTGAAAGCCGACGAGAGAGAAGCACCCCCCAGACGACAGAGAGACCCCCCCACCTTCCACGGAAGCGAGGAAGAATGTCCAGAGGCGTTCATCCGCAATCTAGACGAGTACCTGGACGAAACCCAGACCCCCCAATAAGACCGGCAAGCCATCCTGATGCAGCAACTAAAGGGAGAAGCTGCCAAATGGGCCCAAGCCTACTCCAGGACCCAGACAAGTTACGGGTTCATGACAAGAAGATTGATAGACCACTACAACCACCCCGCCACCATAGCTCGACTGACGTCAAAATTTTACGGAAGCCTCCAGAGGGACGAACCCGCAGCCGAATTTATAATGGGAAAATGGTCTATGGCAAATCGTGTCTGTCCACACATGCCATACCACACACTGGTCCGCACCATCATCGAGCAACTGAAGCCTGAAATCAGATGCCTGATGAGGGTTACCACTCCAGAACACATCGAAGACCTTCTCCGTGTGGCAAACGACATAGAAAGGGACCTCAACGCCCGACAGAGAGCCTGGAGACCAGATAGTCGCCAACCGACCACCTACCAACAAAGGCAAGACAACCGCCAACCTCCAATCAGACGTTCTTCTCCAACCAGACGTCCTTCAACAACCAGACGCCCGTCACCAACCAGACGACCCTCACCAACAAGAAGACGGTCACCATCCAGGGCCAGGTCCCCCTCCAGCAGAAGACATCAGAGCCAAACTGCAACCCATCGACAGGGAAACGAGTACAGGGGCGCCCGCTAGAACAGCAACCACCATCCCAATCAGCAAGTTCCGTGACACCCACGCTGAGTCCAGCTTGGGAAAAGGCAAAAACAGCCAACCTGCCCGTCATTGAAGCAGAAGTCGAAGGCCAAGTAGTGAAGATCCTTATCGATACCGGCGCTACATCCAACTTCTGCTCCACAAACCTGATGGCATCAGACGAAGCCACCAACGACGAGGTCCAGGTCCAGCTAGCCTGCCAAGACAAAAAAGTCAAAAGTCCCGGAACCACAAAGCTGACAGCCAAAATCATGGACTGGTCCTTCCCAGTAGAGTGTCGCCTCCTTCCGAACCTGAATCACGACCTGATTCTCGGCATGCCATGGCTACGAGACGAGAACGTCCTGATGGACTTTCACAGACGATGTCTCCACGCCGGCAAGACCCAGAGGCACACCATCTTTTGGAAGGCACAGACCACCAAACCCACCCGTGAGGCGCCCCTCGCCACAATTAACCCAGAGCAAACCACTCCAGAGGCATACGACCAAATCTCCAACCTCATCGCAAAATTTCAAGACGTCTTCGATGACCACTTACGACAACCAACCACCAACGCAACGATGATGTCCATCAAACTTACTCAAGATCGCCCAGTCAACATCAGGCCGTACCGATACTCCCCGGCTAAAAGGAAGATAATCTACCAAGAAGTAGAGAACATGCTGGCAGCCGGAGTCATTCAGCCAAGCCACTCCGCCTACAATAGCCCAATAGTGATTGTTACCAAAAAGGATGGAAAACCCAGATTCTGCGTGGACTATCGAAAACTCAACACCATCACAAGGGACGAGGTGTCTCAACTTCCACCCATCCACGAGACCGTCCGCGAGCTAGGAGCCGCCAAGATCTTCACATCACTCGATCTGAAGAGCGGTTTCTGGCAAATCCCGATGGCCCCAGAGTCCACGCAGTACACGGCGTTCACCCTACCCGACGGGTCAGCCTATGAATTTAAGGTAATGCCATTTGGGCTAAAGAACGGGCCAGCAGTGTTCCAAAAACTTATCACAAAAGTCCTAGCTGGCCTTATAGACAACTGCGTGAAGGTGTACATGGATGACATCATCGTATATTCCGAAACAATGACCGAACACCTGAAACACCTTCACCTAGTACTGGAAAAAATAAGGTCACATGGCCTTTGGATATCAATCGGCAAGTGCCGATTCGCGGTGCCGGAACTCGAATACCTTGGCCACCGAGTAACAGCAGATGCCACCTTACCATTAGACAGGCATCAATCAAAAATTCAAGGATTCACCAAGCCAACCACGATCAAGCAATTAAGATCGTTCATCGGCACAGCAAGTTGGCTCAGGGACTATATACCAAACTTCGCGGAACTAACTGCTCCCCTGACCGACTTAACGAAAAAAGGAAGGAAGTTCCAGTGGACGCCAGAAGCGGAAGCAGCCTTCGCCGCAGTAAAAGAAAAAATCAACGAACCTCTACAGCTCTCCAGACCAGACCCAAAACTACGATTCTTCCTACAAACAGACGCGTCAGCAAAAGGCATGGGGGCAGTCCTTTTTCAAGGCGACCTAGAGAATAGAAAAATCATAGCCTACGCAAGCGCCAAACTCAGCCCAAGCGAAGAAAAATACCACGCCAACGAGACCGAATGCCTAGCGGTCATATGGGCACTCAAGAGATTTAGACACTTCCTGCAGGACCAACAATTTACCCTATTAACCGACAGCCGAGCCCTTACCTGGCTTAGTCGGTTCAAATCGGACAAGGCCAAACTGACACGATGGGCCCTCCTCCTGCAGGAGTTCAACTTCCAAATCATCCATGTACCCGGGAAACTCAACCAACTACCGGATCACTTATCAAGGAATCCTGAAGAGACCCAGAGAAACCCTGGCCTCGAGGAAGATGACCACATTGACCGCCTCGCTTGGCCTACGATCCAAGAACCAGACGACGCGGACTTCCCACTACTCTGCCTCCTGGACGACGCGGAGGAAGAAGATAACGAGCCACTGCCACCCAACGCAACCCTTGAAGACAGAGTGAAGGCCAGCCACGCCACCCACGAGGGCATGAAAAGATTCAAGGAACGGAAGACAGACATCCACACACGGGGGCCACAAGGGCCAGTAGAAACCGACATTGAACGCCAATTTACTGTAGAAGACGGCGTCGTATATTTCACACCGACGTCCGACATCAAAAACACAGTAGTCCCAAGAGCGTTCCGGACTGACGTGATTAAAGAATACCACGACTCCCTCACGGCCAACCACCCGGGCCAAGAGGAAACACTTCGAGCCATTCGGAGGAAATTCTACTGGCCCAGCATCCGCAAAGATGTCAAGCAATACGTCCGATCCTGCCTAACATGCGCAACAACAAAAGCGGCAGCCCGACAGACACCAGTCCCTGCACAACCCAGACATCCAGAGACACCGTGGCACACGGTATCCTTTGATATCCTGGGCCCCTACCCGCCATCCAGAGGGAGAAGAAACAGGTACATCCTACTTGCCACGGACACCTTCTCCCACTGGATAGAATACCGATGCGTCCCGGCAGCCAAGAGCGTACAAGCAGTACAGTTCATCCGAGAAGAAGTGTGTAACCGCTGGGGATACCCGACCAGAATAATAACTGACAACGGCGCCCAGTTCAGAGGCGATATCTGGGAAAGATTCCTGGCGGAAAACCACATAGTGCAAGAATTCTCGCCCACATATCACCAGAGGGCAAACCCAGTCGAACGCCGAGTCCAAGAATTGAAGAAGATCCTCAGGACACAAGTCTCCAGTCCAGACGACCCCCGATGGGGAAACCATCTACCTGAGGCCATCTTCAGTTTGAGGACGAGGCCAAACGCGGCCACTCAAACAAGACCCGCCCAACTACTACTGGGCTACGACCCTAGGCGACCTGAAGAACAACCAGGCACAGGAACTCCGAACACACCCGAAGAAAGACAAGAACGCATAGAAACCGCCAAACGCAGGGCCACGGTATACGCAAGAAACTTACTTCCAGAGATGCAACCGAACTGCCCCAGATACGAGGTAAACGACGAAGTTCTCACGCGGAACCCGACAAGAGGCAACTTCGGCCAAACCTGGATTGGACCATCTGCAATCGCCAAAGTGCTGGGGCTGCACACCTACGAAGTGAAGAGAGCAGACGGGTCTACATCCATAGTCCACGTCGACGACATTAGACCTGCCCCACCCAGAAGAGAGACTCCACCACAGGACGAGAGGAACCCCCAGGCCACCTCTGAAGGGGACACAGAAGAGGAAAACTGAAGAAACCTCTTCATGTTCTATTGTATATATACAACTCTTTTATACCTTTCTGTACACACTAATTTCATTTAATAAATACAAGGCCTACAGTTCGATCTCCAAAGCGGGGGGGTGTCACCAGCGCGCATGCGCGTAGTTGCGTAGGCTCCGCCCCTACGAATAGGAACTCGCCACTGCGCCTCATACAAGGCGCAGGTGGGTATAAATAGAGGTGGCAAACACCGATCGAGTCAGTCTGAGTCCCGACCTCGAAGCGCACTGTTGATCCTCCAGCTCTACGAAATCGAACTGTTCGGCCAGATTTAAACTCCATTTACTGTGTTTCAATTCTGATCCCGAACCTTTGAAGTGTGAAGTTGAACGCAAGGAATTAATTAAACATATTATATTATATTTATTTATGAAACAAAAATGTCTTTCTCAAGACAATTGGAATTCGTTGTCAAGGACAGCTGCGGTTCCTCCGAACCGACAAACGAGTCACTCGAGGAAGCCAAAGGGGATCCTGAGGCCACTCCCCCTAGTTCCCTCAATTGTGAACAGCACTTTCAACAAAGAACTGTAATCGAATGAGCATTATCAGGATATGAGGGTTAATAAGTAAACGTCTAGTCAGACGGAAAACTGAACGGTAATATTTTTTTCTCAAAAAGACCCACGATTGAGGAAATTTGTATCTATTATCCCATAAGAAAGCATGTAAAAATGATGCATTTTAAGCTAATTGAGCAATTCTGACACTTTTTAACTGTAATATTTGAGGAAGATATGATATATTCTAGTAATGATTACAATTAACAAACAGTGATTGAAACAAGAAGTTTATGATCTGTATCTGCAGGCTACGATTTAGCTAGACCACAAATTCTATTCCGGCAACCTTCAGGACCATTGATTACAAGAAAAAATTATGTCACCATTCGACGAATTTCAAAAGAATAATAAATTACTTATAAATTGAAATCCTGAATTTGTTGATCACGAATTGTTTATTATTTTTCTATATTATCTATTTACCCATAGTTAAACATATACTATTATTTATTATCAATTTTTCATATGTGAGGTCGAAGGAGATTCTTTAATAGCTTTTAGGCGACAATTTTCTCTAATATGTGGAAAAACATACAGAAAATACTATACGCACTTAAGCTAATAGATAACCGCATGTTTTTTAGGCACGTCTTACAGATATCCTAGTTAAGTACTTCTCCCACAGTGTGGTAACTGGCGTATTTCTGTGTAGAAAAAAGTCGATCCCCCCCCGTTTTATACCCGAAGAGACCTCAATAAAAATACTTGTATAGTTAAGGAGAATCAATATTTTTTTCAATAAATAATTTTCAATTAAATCAGAATACATCTCAAAATTCATATAAAATTTACATATGAGGTCATAGGCACTCTTCAATAGCCTTTAGGCGACTCTACCCCATAACAGAAAGATACTGTTCATACATAACTCGAAAGGTGACAGCTCGGGTTGTAATCGAGTCTAACCGACACCCTAAGTTTTTTGTACTTCTCTCACAGTGTGGTACCTGGCGTATATCTGTGTAGAAAAAGTCGGTACCCCTTTTTTATAACTGAAGGGACCTCTTTGTATGCTATCAAAATTATATATCGCAACTAAAACAATAAATATTTTCGTAGGTAAATACTCAAAAGATACTTACTCGTTCACCTACTTCCTGCAACTATCATAGCGGTCTTCACTCCAGGCGCGAGCTGTTGTGTACCACACGTCATCGGTATTTTAGAAGAGCCCATCTAATTCGAACGTTAGACTAGAAATATAAATGTATTAGTCTAATATTTTACTAACCAAAATTTTCAACAATTAACTTTCAATTGAACTTTTTATATCTATATAATCACCTTAGAGGGGAGATTTTTACTAATCAAACTAATAATTATCATACACAAAAACATTAAAACTAGAGCCTCATTAAAAAATATCGAAACAAATTTGTTAAATTTCAGCTAATTACAAAATGTTTATTACTCTCTATATTTCATGTCAAGATCACACCCAAAAACAATTATATCATCAAGTTTACCTCAATTCACAAAATAGTTAAATATTTTTGTTAGTCGAAACGAAGACAGAATTACGAAATATTTATAAAAAAGATCTGAGATATTGAAAGCGCGCCTTTTCTAAGGTGGTGACGGCAAAGCAAGCAAGTCTCGACAAGATTTTAGTTGAATTTCGTTTTATATGACTTTAAGATCTACCCCCATCCACCGTACGTTTGAACTTTTTAATGACATTATTACTAAAAAACAATGTATACGGTCTTATCGTCATACATTAACTAATATTGTCTCGTTCAAAGCCATATTTTAACCCCAATCACATGTATACGTCTATTAGAAGCGAAATTAAATTTTATCATCTACCCCCATCCCTCGTACTTATAAACTTTTTAATGAAATTATTACTAAAAAACAAGCTATACACCCATATCTTCTTACATTAACTGATATTTAGTGGTTCAAAGATATATTTTAACCCCAAAAACATTTATACATCTAAAACATTTTGCGCTTAATACATTTAGATCCATCTACAAAAAAAAATTGAAAAACTAGATTTCTAGTAAAAACACTGTATTATAAGTTGACAAACACACACTTGTTGGTACTTACAGTAATTTTTAATCTTCGTTTAAACAAAATTGCAATTTATCACAATGCAAACACTTGACAGAGGACACGCTTGTGAGACGATACTGATAGTCACATCTGTGTTCGTAATTATATATATGCAGACCCTTCTCTATTTCTTATTTCGTACATCCTGTCAGGACTTGTTGGAATTCAATTAAAATTAATGGTTCGAAAAAATACACGGCATGGCATTCAAACAAAAGATAATACCGGTATCCTTCACGATGACGACAACGAGTCAAAAGTATTATTTTTTAGTGACAATCTCAAGGATTTTGATTAAGACTTCTAAATTTCAGAATGAAAAGTGCTTCGATCGACATACGAGTGTAATCAAAAGTTTATTTTTATCTCAATATTATACAAAAGCACCCTTGTGCATTTTCTCTATATACAGGGTGTAGTCATAAAAGATGCAATTTTATACAGGGTGTAGTCATAAAAGATGAGATTTTTATATACACAGAGTGTTGTCATAAAGATATCACATTTTTTATACAGGGTGTGGTCATAAAAGATGCCATGTTTTCTTTATATATACAGGGTGTAGTCATAAAAGATGCGATGTTCATATATACAGAGTGTAGTCATGAAAGAAGCCATATATACAGTGCGTAGTCATAAAAAGATGCGATTTTATACAGGGTGTAGTCATAAAGATACCGTATTTTTTTACACAGGTCGTAGTCATAAAAATACCGTATTTTTTCATAAAAGATGCCAAATATACAGGGTATATAAATATGTTATAAGGGCGTTACAATGAATCTCTGCTATTATTGCTCAAATTTCCATCGGACAAACCGCATTGGTAGATTATTTTCACATACAGGATATTACTAGAACGACAACGACAACATTAACGATAACAGCGACGACAACGATAACGACGACAACGATGACAACGACGACGACACCGACGACAACGACAGCAAATCCACTTTATTCGACAACAGAGGAGACCCAAATCTTTTGCATGTTTTGAGATTTGTTGCTCGTACGACTACATTATAGTGAAATATGACGTGACTTATTATATTATTAGACGGATAACACACATCAGACGTCTGTCAGACATATAGCAGAGGGGTAACAGAATGGATAAGAAACACACCTCAGACTCACATCAGTGTGACTGTGCTAGTACTAACAAATTTACTGCAACACTCGGTTTATATGAATTATTTTCCAAGAAACAAACAAAAGAGCAACATATTTACAGATACTGGTATTAACGGATATCCATCGTGATAGAAGAGGACATCTAAGACATCAGGCTTGCACCCAAGTAAATTAATATAATTAAGCTGCTCTTCAAAAAAAGTTATTCTTACTTTTTCCAGCAACAACAACCCAAAAAAACGGTTTTTAGAAAAAAAATCCTGTGTGTATCTCATCGACGTCGTCGTTGTCGTCGGCCACTTTTCGTTACATGTCTTGTTAGCACGATACAGCCTCCGGAGTGCCACAAGTCACCAATTTTATAATTGAATATTATACAGGACATGTCACGAAAAGTGGCCGACGACAACGACGACGTCGATGAGATACACACAGGATTTTTTTTCTAAAAACCGTTTTTTTGGGTTGTTGTTGCTGGAAAAAGTAAGAATAACTTTTTTTGAAGAGCAGCTTAATTATATTAATTTACTTGGGTGCAAGCCTGATGTCTTAGATGTCCTCTTCTATCACGATGGATATCCGTTAATACCAGTATCTGTAAATATGTTGCTCTTTTGTTTGTTTCTTGGAAAATAATTCATATAAACCGAGTGTTGCAGTAAATTTGTTAGTACTAGCACAGTCACACTGATGTGAGTCTGAGGTGTGTTTGTTATCCATTCTGTTACCCCTCTGCTATATGTCTGACAGACGTCTGATGTGTGTTATCCGTCTAATAATATGATAAGTCACGTCATATTTCACTATAATGTAGTCGTACGAGCAACAAATCTCAAAGCATGCAAAAGAATTGGGTCTCCTCTGTTGTCGAATAAAGTGGATTTGCTGTCGTTGTCGTCGTTGTCGTCGTCGTTGTCGTCGTTGTCGTCGTTGTCGTCGTTGTCATCGTTGTCGTTGTTATCGTTGTCGTCGCTGTTGTTATCGTTAATGTTGTCGTTGTCGTTCCAGTAACATCCTGTATGTGAAAATAATCTACCAATGCGGTTTGTTCGATGAAAATTTGAGCAATAATAGCAGAGATTCATTGTAACGCCCTCATAACATATTTATATACCCTGTATATTTGGCATTTTTATGACTACGACCTGTGTAAAAAAAATTCGGTATCTTCATGACTACACCCTGTATAAAATCGTATCTTTTCATGACTACGCACTGTATATATGGCTTCTTTTATGACTACACTCTGTATATTTGAACATCGCATCTTTTATGACTACACCCTGTATATATAAAGAAAACATGGCATCTTTTATGACCACACCCTGTATAAAAAATGTGATATATTTATGACTATACTCTGTGTATATAAAAATCTCATCTTTTATGACTACACCCTGTATATAGAGAAAATGCACAAGGGTGCTTTTGTATAATATTGAGATAAAAATAAACTTTTGATTACACTCGTATGTCGATGGAAGCACTTTTCATTCTGAAATTTAGAAGTCCTAATCTAAATCCTTGAGATTGTCACTAAAAAATAATACTTTTGATTCGTTGTCGTCATCGTGAAGGATACCGGTATTATCTTTTGTTTGAATGCCATGCCGTGTATTTTTTCGAACCATTAATTTTAATTGAATTCCAACAAGTCCTGACAGGATGTACGAAATAAGAAATAGAGAAGGGTCTGCATATATATAATTACGAACACAGATGTGACTATCAGTATCGTCTCACAAGCGTGTCCTCTGTCAAGCTTAGAAGAAACAAGTTTACCTCCTGTTGAATCTTTCTACAATAATCTCGAAGATAAACCCTGTCCACATAGACTTTATAGTCGGGCGCAGTGTGTCTGGAATACGTTTCAATGACCTTAGGAGAATATGTAGAGTTGTATATGAAGACCGATATCCTTCGTCTTGCTGACGTTTTTGAGCAGTTTCGTTCCAGTTGTATTGCTACGTATAATATCGATCCTGCACATTATTATACATTACCAGGATTTACGTTTGATGCTATGCTGAAACAAACTGGACAAGAATTGGAGCTTCTCACTTGTTCTAAATTAACCCCTTTACTTTGGGTTAATTAGAGGGAATGTAGTTTCTTTGTTGTAAATACGATGCACTCGAAGGACCAAATGGGTATTTTTCACGTTAGGAATGATGTATATGATTGTAATGAAACACTTATGTCACTTAGGTTTCATATTATCAGGAAGTTATAATTTATTTATTTTGCGTCGACAATTAAGACTTCACTTATTATTTTCGCGATAAAAGAGAGTATTTTGCACATACTTCGGTGATTTATTAAATGATTAAAGCTTACGGACACATGGTTGTTCCCCGTATCAACACGCCGGGTGGTTTTACGACGTGAGGTACCTTGTTGTACCACGTTGTAAAGAGAGCGCGAATGTAGGTTATATGTCGTATTTATATGTCTAGTGACGTAGGATCCACTTGGTCGGTGAAACAAAAACCTCTTACTCTCAGGGTAAAAATTATTTAAATAATTGAAAGTATTAAAAGAGAGTAGGTTCTTTCCAAACTGACAAAGAAATTGGAGATAACGGAGCCAGTTCTCAGGGCTCTGTTATCTGAAGGAAGTTTAATTAAAGAAAAAAAATGTGAAGAAGAAAGAGAAAGAGAGAGAGAGAAAAACTAAAAAACAGTAAAGTTACATCAATAGTAAGGGCGCCACTAACTTTGTTCCTAAACAAAATTAGAAAGAAATCAACCTCCTTAATCAGTCAACTCTTACCTGCTGTGCTCTGCTAGTTTTTAGACAATACTTATGCAAAAAAAAATGTACTGAAGGCTATTTCACAGGTCTTTCTGTATAATAAATAAAACAACAAACTACTAATATGTATGAATATAATGAATGAAAAAATATTTAAACGTGTTACATAGTTTGACAATAATGGGTTAGTAAAAGTGTGTATGTGAGAAGAAAAAGAAAGTATAAATAAAAACTAAGACAAGCTGTACAAATATGAATGGTGAAGCCATACAATATAATTTTACTTATCTTGAAGTAGCAAGTCGAAGTCGATTCTCCATAAAATCTTCCTAGGTAAAATAATTCTCAGTATAATACATAGTTGAGTATCTAGATCATGAATTGGCTCTTATGGAAACACCATTTCTTGTGAGTCAATGCAAATTGCCGACAAATCTTCACCTTAGTTCTTCCGTCGGGTGATTTTAGTTAAATTTACCGGAATAGTTAAATTATTCCAGGCGGTATCGCTACAAGAACACCAAGTGTGTTACAGATAGACCTTTTTTTAATTAACACGATAATTAGATATCTGTCCAGCGACATATATGAAACTGTACTTATCATTTTTTTACAGATATACAATCTAGTTTAATGATTTGTCCTGGACAAAAACCTTTATCAATTTACGAAAATATTACACAAAAAGAATAAAACCTACCAGTAATCCCTGCGAATTTGTTCTTAGAACAAGTTTTTTTAATAACCATACAGAATATTTAAAACTTTTATCAGGATTTCTGCGACTACCATTCTCTATTACAATCTCTCGTATAGTGCCGCATTCCGTATTTCTATTCAGGATTTTTTTCTGTGAGATATCTATACAGTTTATTCCACCAACATTTAAATAGTTGTTTAAAACATTGGCAAGGAAGGACGTGTGGTCTATTCCACCAATACATTTAACATGCATCGCTGAATTATTTATTTAAAACTCTATTAGAAATGTTAACTGCTAAGTGAACGTTTCATACCCCTAACAGCCAAGAAAAAAAATTTTCAAAAAAAATTTTTTTGTTATATAATTAAACTATTGAGACCAAAAAAAACGAGGGAAGAAAATTTAAAATAGAAACTTTAAAATATGAGAATCACATATGAGTAAAAAGGAAAATCCTTACTATTTTAAAAAAAAACATTGATGAAGTCAATATTAATATATATATACATACATATTTTGTACATATTTATACACCCCCAATAAAGTTCATCCCCATATTGAGACTAACATAAACTTTAAGCTTCTGTGTTATTAAGTACTTATTCAAAGGAACAGTCTACCCAATTAGTAACTGCTCTTACTTATCAACATAGAACCCTAAATCGAATATGAAAAAAATATACATTAGGAAAACCAAAAACCCAGATATGCATTTTCAGGGACTTAAGTACTGATACAATGGAACAGTCTACCCGTTTAGTAACTGAACTTACTCAAACCCTTAAAATACAGCATAACAAAAGAAAATTTTAGACAAAAAAAATGAAAGATAAAAAACACACCCTCATACATGTTCTGCACTGTCTGCATCCGATATCCACCGTCAGGTCAGATGCTGAGAATCCCCATGGCTCAATCTAGAAACAGAAGGTGTGCCAAGTTGTAAGTGATCACACAAGACCGAAATTGCGCAAACTTAGCAGCAAAGAGAGCCTCGTATTCCGATTCAACTGCTTCCACATTGCCCCATAACAACTTCAAACACCCCACACCGCAATGTAGCTCGAACGAAGACACTACACAACGTCCAGTTCAGAGTACTGCACACTCAATGATATTCTAGCATATCATTAACGCTAAAATAATAACCTGAAGGGTTATTAAATGATACCAAAAAGACAAAGTCGGGAAGAAACATAAAAAGATATAGAAAAAGATTAAAAGTTGGAAATTTATTAAGATGGTCCAACATTAACCACCCATTATATGAAAGACAAGTTAGGTATTTGTCACGAACCTTATTCACTGAGTGCATATTTGTTCTGAAGGTAAGGAATATAGGAAAAGACATTTGCCCAGGAGTGATATTTCAGGGTTGCCCCTCGTTATCCGTAGACCGAACTGCAAGCAACACTGGTGAGAATAAACTCACAAGAATACTACCCCAGATAAATTCTTTAAATCAAAAATAAAAGTTAAAATAAAATGATAATAGGAAGAGAAAAGAATAACATAATATGGCTCAGATAAATAGGTCGATAAAACTCATAACTAATTGTCGTATCCTATAACTAATGAAAGGAAAGAAAAGAAAAAAAATAAAAAAACTTACTATTCTCATTGAGAATATAGACGTCACAATCAGGTAAAGGAACATCAAAAACACTTCGCAATATTCACAAGAGGGAAGAAGTAAACTTTAAAGAAAATACAAATACTGTCACAAGGGAATGGACGATGATTCCTGCACTAACATATTTAACAACAACAAGTCATTATCTAATGGTGAGGTAACCAACTCCAAACTTATTCGTATCTACTTTTCGATATTGTGAATCATTAAAGTAAAGATATTGTGTTTTTAATGCCTAGATTAATATTATAATCTAGTGTATATGAGTCATAGTCAGGTAAAGAAATATCAAAAAGATATTTTGATGTTTCTATGTAGATAATAATAAGAATTCATAAGAATCCTAAATAGCAAACAGAGAGAAAGTAAATTAGAGGAAATACAAATACTGTCACAAAGGAATGGACGATTATTCCAGCACTAACATATTTAACAACCATATGTCATATTCTTTAGGTGAGGCAATAAACTCCAAACTTATTTGTTCTGTCCTCTCAAATTCCCTTACTATAAGATAAAGAAAATATGTTTTCTTGACAGATAGAAATTTTAATTTCTACGGTAGGATATATCAAGATAATTATAGATATTTTTGAATAGTGAAAATAACTATTTGTTAGATAGAGATAAGCGTTTAAGCTACGAACACTGAAAATTAAATTCCTTACAATGAACTGGATTTATTTGGAATCTAACTAGAAAAGATAAAGATACAAATTTTAAGATAAAATTAAACCAACTATTAAGTAACATAGATAGATCATTTCTGTGTTGCTGTGCCAAAAGAGGTAAGAGTCAAATTTGCTATAACTATTATAGCAAGCTAGGATATATACTATACAATAGATGTCTGGTGGGACAATATTTAAATGTACAGAAGACGCACGATTTATGTCTGCTGCGACACAAGATAAGATAAGGTAAAGATAAATTTTCGACACGAGATAAAATAAGGTAAAGATAAAGCTCTGTGTGTCATTCTCTCTAACACACAAAAACCCTAGGTAAGATAAATTATTTCAGTTTGTGTCATTTGACACAATTCAACTGAAAACGGTAAGATAAGATAATATTTTTCAGTATGTGTAACTACACATTTCGACTGAAAAGATAAGTCTACAAATTAGAAATATAATATGGAACATTCAAATTTTAGTGATACTAATTACCGTTCCAACATCACATAACTCTAATTCAGTAAACAAAAATAATATTAATTTCTTAATACTTTCTAATTCCAAAAATATAATCTACAAGATAAACCTAGGTTACCAACAAATTAATTTAGCCAAGAGATTATTTTTAACTCTCTGCACAACACAGAAAAATCTACAGTAAAATTACTTTTGCAGATAAGGTAAAAATGTGTTCATCTAACAAATGTTCATTCACTATCCGAAGATACTGAGTCAGGATTATTTTCATCATCGGTAGAGTCACTTGATTCATCAGTAGATAAGTTATATTCTTTTAGATCTTTAATATGCCATCGTCCTATATTTTTGCCATTACTATCTTTAAGTTCATAAATCAAGGGAGATATAACACGGTTAACAGTACAATGTATATATTTAGGCATAAATTTTGCAGAAATAAATTGAGCTTTATCAGATTTCTGATAATTCTTTTTCCAAACATGATCACCTACATGAAATTTAATATCGCGCTTACGAAGATTATAACGGTTACTCGATTTTATGTAAGCCTTGTGTAATTTTTTTCTAACATCTTCGAAAATTTTTGGCATTTCTTGAGTATCCTGTAAACGGTGTATTTTATCAGCAATTGCAGGCTGATTATTTGCATTTTCTGCAATATTCCCGAAGAATGACCCTGATACAGGTACGTTTCTAGCAAACACAAGAAAAGATGGTGGAAATTCTGTGACTTCATGTTTAGACAAACGAATTGCCTGAGCTATTTTCTGTAATTCTACATCCCAAGTTCTATTATCAGAAAAACAATATGAACGTATTGCAGTGACAATAGATTTATTCACACGCTCAGTATGATTGGCTTGAGGAGTGTAATTTGCAGTGTACCAAATACTTTGGACATTGTACTTAGACATCAAACTTTTAAACAACTGACTAGTGAACTGTTTACCATTGTCTACAGCTACTATTTGAGGAACTCCAAAAATTAGAAAAACATTATTTTCAATAAATTTCACAATCGCAGAAGAGGTAGCTTGTTTTAAAGGTTGAATTAAAACAAATTTAGAGAAGAAATCAACAATGACCAATGCACACGTATTTCCCTGGCGAGATCTAGGATATGGGCCTATTAAATCACAGGAAATTAACTGGAAAGGAAACCCTATGTTACGATATTTACCCATGAGACCAGCTTGTGGCAAATTTGTGGGCTTACAGGCAGCACAAACTTTACAACGCCTCACATATTTTTGTACACTCTGTCTCATTCTGGGCCAATAATATAACTCTGAGATTCTCTCTAATGTTTTGAAAACACCGAAATGAGCTGCAGTAGGATCATCATGAAATTTCGATAACAATTCAAGTCTGTTTTCCGTTGGAACTACAATTTTCCAGTCAGTTAAATTGCAAATATTGGCATACTTGTTAAAGACATGCTTATATAGGATATTATTTTCCACCTTGAAACTAGGATAACTATCCGGATCGGATTGAACCTTATTTATCATAATTTTATACCAATTATCAGGTTTTAGTAAAGATAAATCTAATACATTTATTTCCGGCACCCTTGATAGAAAATCTGCAGGTACGGTACCCGTTGCTCTACGATGGACTATCGAAAAATTGTATTGTGAAAGTTGTAGAATCCACCTAGCTAATCGTGGTGATGGTTTCTTCATGTTATTTAACCAAACAAGAGAAGAGTGATCGGTGATGACAGTAAAATGTCGTCCCAGAAGATAATAACGAAAATGATCAATAGATAATAGGACTGCAAGGGCTTCTTTTTCAGTAGTTGTGTATTTCTTTTGACATTTATTCAATTTTTTACTATAATAAGCTACTGGATGTTCCAACCCATCTTCCAACTGAAAAAGCACACTCCCAATACCTACATCACTTGCATCACACATTAGATAAAATGATTTGTCAAAATCAGGACTACAAAGTACAGGAGCGGTAGTTAAGACAGTTTTTATATCATCGAAAGCTTTTTGAGCTTCCGGTGTCCAACTTATTGGTTGATTTTTTTTTCTATTAGATAAAAGATCAGAAATGGGAGCAGATAAAGTAGAAAAATTATTTAAAAAACGACGATAATATGAAACAACACCTAAAAATCTACGCACCTCTGTAGTTGTCCTCGGTACAGGATAGTTAGTAATAGCTTTAGTTTTTTCACCGTCAATACTTAACCCGTTTTCATCCAAGGTATAACCTAAATAGCGAAGAGAAGGACGACAAAAATGACATTTATCAATATTTACCGTTAAATTAGCCTCTTTTAATTTCTCATAAACTTTAGACAAAATTTCAACATGTTTATCAAACTGTGATGTACAAACAATTATATCATCAAGATAATAAAAACAATATGGTTCTGAAGATGGACCTATTACCATATCCATTAATCGTGACATGGTAGCTGGACTTGAGATTAAACCAAATGGTGTACTTGTAAATTGAAATAGTCCTCTAGAACGTATTGCGAAAGCTGTTTTTGGACGAGACGACTTTTCTAAAGGTATTTGATAGAAAGCATGTTTTAAATCGATACTAGAAATATATCGCGTATCCCTTAGTTGACTAAGAATTACCTCGATATTTGGAATCATATACGAATCTGCTTTAGTTTGCTTGTTTAAAAATCTAGCATCAAGAAGTAACCTTATACTACCATCAGGTTTATGAGTTAAACAGATAGGAGAACAATAAGGAGATGTACTTGGTTCAATAACCCCTAATTTTAATAATGTATCTATCTCATTATTCACATGAACTTCCATAGCTTGAGGCAATGGATACTGTTTTATTTTAAATGGAGGAGAATTTCCTGTGTCGATAAAATGCTCTAAGATATGTGTCCTACCAATTTTATCCTTGGGGCTAATGCTTTTAAATTTTTCGATAACAACATCAAGTTTAATTTTTTCATCATTTGTTAAAGTTGTGACGTCCTTAACAGTATTGATGACATTTAAAGATAAGGCATTTAAATTCATAGTAAATTTAGAAAAATCTATTTTAATATTGAATGTCTTTAAAAAATCCATTCCTAAGATAACTGTTTGAGTAACTGAAGGTAAAAGATATAATTTTAAAATCCGAGATAACTTATCCACTGTGACATAAGTTTCTACAAAACCACCAACATCATGGTATGTACCATCAGCAGTCGAAACTTGAAACTATTCGGTAATAGAAATAGGTATAGATAAATTCTTAAGAAACTCAAGACCTAGAGAACCCAAAACACTCAGATTACTTCCTGTATCAATCAAACAAGAGAATGTCTTCCCAAAAATAATAATATCCACATAAGGCCTGTTATCATTATCTTTTCGATATAACAAGTCTAAAAAGTAATTACTAGATAATTGAGTATTTATAGAATTCTGAAATTTATTTACTTTGCTTGGTTTGTAAAACGATCTTACTATATTTAACCAAGCTAACCAATCATTTTTATTGAAATAAGATAAGTTAGTTTTATTTGAATTTTTAGATAGATTAGGTAAGGAATAAATTTCACTTATTGGTTGCTGGTTGAAGGCGTTATTTCGGAAACTGTTCTTGACTTTGATTGTTTTTTTGAATTTTTTTTGCTTTGGATGTGTGGATCCTGAAGGATTTTGAGGAGCGGTAGGTGTCACCAAAGCATTGACCTGACCGCTTGGTTCGTTTTTTGAACAATTTGGACATTTAGATTTTATAAATCCAGGATTTCCACATCCATAACAGAATACTTTTAAAGCGTATTTACATTGCGGATAAAAATGATTCTGTTCACCACAATTCCAGCAAACTTTATGTGAACTTACTGTAGACACTGTAGATAGATGCCTTGAATTATTATGATTCCTAGACCGATAAGATGAGGTATAAGTATTATTTAACTGTGGTTCTAGATATATTTTAGGTTTGCTCGAACTAATACTTGAATTCTGAGAATTCTGTGAGTAGGTAAAAGATTCTTCCAACTTTTTACATTTATCGGTTAACTCTTCGATACTGGTAATATCTAATAAAGCTAGCGGTTGAACATAGTTAGAAAGCAAATTTCTCTTAATGATTCTAATTTTTGATGATTCATCCTGTTTTATTTCTAATCGATTAAATAGGCTACACATAGAATTTATATATAACGTAACTTTTTCATTAATATTTTGTTTTCTATTTTTAATTTCATCCAATAAATCTTCCTGATAATTATATGGGAGAAAATCTGACTTTAATTTAGAAACTAACTCTGACCAATTTTGAAATTGACTTCTATTATTTAAATACCAATAAAATGTCTGATCAGTGAAGAGATCTGCAGCGCTAGAAAATAATTCGTTATCTGTTACCCCTCGAGAAATCTTTAAACACTCTACACGTTCTAAAAATCCTGCCAAAGATTCATTTTGTGCAATTCCTGAGAAATGTATTCCCCATTTATATATAGGTACTGGCTTAGAGAAAGTAAAGCTTTGGTTCTGACCCACAGGAGTTGATTGAGCCTGAATAGTGCCCGGTAATCTACCATCAAGTTCACCCTCTAACAACAAAATCTGAGTAGCAAACTGTTTTTTCTTTAATTCTTCCTCATCATTATTACATGACAAACGAGACACCCGATTATTTGCATGAGCTAATCTACATGTTAATCTGAGATATTCATTGTCCCTATCTGATCCTACAAATTCTGAAATTTTTCTGCTCAAATCAGATAAAGTTAACTCTATACCGTTTATTTCACTATCAAAATTCAATTGACTATTCTCATATAAAATAGAACTGCGACCGGATGCTTCTTGAGCTAAAATACCCCTCAACAATTTTCTACGCTCCGCTACTGTCGGTAATACTTCAACATTTCTATATGCCAATTCGTGTTCCAGCTCATGAGATAATAAATATTCGACCTTCAATTTATAAGGCAAAGACATTTTTGTAATTAAATTCAATACAGTTTTCTTGGTAATTAAAGTTAAGTTAAAATTTTATACTCTAATGATAGAAAAAAAATTTTGAAACAAGTACTCAACAACATTAATTTACAATTTGAAGGTCACTGAAAGGTAACAAATGAATTGATATAAAAACTGGGTAATATATGAATCGTTAAGCTTCACACCAATTATAAATATAATATAACATATATCATATAATATTTCAAACAACGAAAAAGATGTATATATTTATTACACAGGACCTGTTTTATAAAAGCAGAAAGCATAAAATATAATTAAAAGTTAAACAGTGAACATTATATCAAAGATATTTCCCCCCTAATAGCAGGAAAAAAAAATTTTCAAGTATTAAAATTTTTTACCAAAAAGAAATAGCAGATAACAACATGTAAGAGTTAATACACGTTGGGCGCCAATGAAACAAAAACCTCTTACTCTCAGGGTAAAAATTATTTAAATAATTGAAAGTACTAAAAGAGAGTAGGTTCTTTCCAAACTGACAAAGAGATTGGAGATAACGGAGCCAGTTCTCAGGGCTCTGTTATCTGAAGGAAGTTTAATTAAAGAAAAAAAATGTGAAAAAGAAAGAGAAAGAGAGAGAGAGAAAAACTAAAAAACAGTAAAGTTACATCAATAGTAAGGGCGCCACTAACTTTGTTCCTAAACAAAATTAGAAAGAAATCAACCTCCTTAATCAGTCAACTCTTACCTGCTGTGCTCTGCTAGTTTTTAGACAATACTTATGCAAAAAAAAATGTACTGAAGGCTATTTCACAGGTCTTTCTGTATAATAAATAAAACAACAAACTACTAATATGTATGAATATAATGAATGAAAAAATATTTAAACGTGTTACATAGTTTGACAATAATGGGTTAGTAAAAGTGTGTATGTGAGAAGAAAAAGAAAGTATAAATAAAAACTAAGACAAGCTGTACAAATATGAATGGTGAAGCCATACAATATAATTTTACTTATCTTGAAGTAGCAAGTCGAAGTCGATTCTCCATAAAATCTTCCTAGGTAAAATAATTCTCAGTATAATACATAGTTGAGTATCTAGATCATGAATTGGCTCTTATGGAAACACCATTTCTTGTGAGTCAATGCAAATTGCCGACAAATCTTCACCTTAGTTCTTCCGTCGGGTGATTTTAGTTAAATTTACCGGAATAGTTAAATTATTCCAGGCGGTATCGCTACAAGAACACCAAGTGTGTTACAGATAGACCTTTTTTTAATTAACACGATAATTAGATATCTGTCCAGCGACATATATGAAACTGTACTTATCATTTTTTTACAGATATACAATCTAGTTTAATGATTTGTCCTGGACAAAAACCTTTATCAATTTACGAAAATATTACACAAAAAGAATAAAACCTACCAGTAATCCCTGCGAATTTGTTCTTAGAACAAGTTTTTTTAATAACCATACAGAATATTTAAAACTTTTATCAGGATTTCTGCGACTACCATTCTCTATTACAATCTCTCGTATAGTGCCGCATTCCGTATTTCTATTCAGGATTTTTTTCTGTGAGATATCTATACAGTTTATTCCACCAACATTTAAATAGTTGTTTAAAACATTGGCAAGGAAGGACGTGTGGTCTATTCCACCAATACATTTAACATGCATCGCTGAATTATTTATTTAAAACTCTATTAGAAATGTTAACTGCTAAGTGAACGTTTCATCGGGTCTAACCAATGGGATACGAGTATTTTAAAACGTAACGTTCGAACAACAAGTGAATTTTGCAGTTATAAAGATGTTTTTTTTGGGGGTTTTCAACGGTTTCGTAGATACAGATAACAGAGTTTGGACGAGCATTTTTATGAAGAGATAAGATGTCGGGGACTTTGATATATTCAGTGGAATTTCAGAAAACGATATTTCTCTGTTTTTCTTAGGTGTTTCTAAGGATATATTTAGTTATATGTTTTGAGCATAATATTCGACTTGTAGTATACAGGGGAAATTGAAATAGAATCACGGGAGAATTTGGTAATTAAAAACCAAATTCGAACATATTGGGGGCGCGGGAAGAATGGAAGAGAGGTGAGAGATGGCTGCTCTCAGACATCGAATGCTGATGTTAGTGAAAGGGTGTGGAGCGTGAGTGTGTGTACAGTGTTGATGCAGGATTGTGAATGAAAGTGAATAATTTTGAAAGTAACTATGTAAATAGGTGTATAGGGGTTGTAAAGTAACCTAATGTCGGTGTAAAGTCTAATGTCATTAATGTAGCGAATGAATAAGATTTGAGGTTAGAGTGTTGTAAGGACTCTAACGTCATGAATGTAACGAATGAATAAGATTTGAGGTTAGAGTGTTGTAAGGACTCTAACGTCATGAATGTAACGAATGAATAAGATTTGAGGTTAGAGTGTTGTAAGGACTCTAACGTCATGAGTGAATGAATGAATAAGATTTGAGGTTAGAGTGTTGTAAGGACTCTAACGTCATGAATGTAACGAATGAATAAGATTTGAGGTTAGAGTGTTGTAAGGACCCTAACGTCATGAATGTAACGAGTGAATAAGATTTGAGGTTAGTGTTGTAAGGACTCTAACGTCATGAATATAACGAATGAATAAGAATTGAGGTTAGAGTGTTGTAAGGACTCTAACGTCATGAATGTAACGAATGAATAAGATTTGAGGTTAGAGTGTTGTAAGGACTCTAACATTATGAATGTAAAGAATGAATAAGATTTGAGGTTAGAGTGTTGTAAGGACTCTAACATCATGAATGTAAAGAATGTAAGCAATAGACTCTAGAAATGGACTAGAGTTGTAAACGATAAGAGTGTAAGCAATATAAAAGGAAGGAGAGAGCGTAAGTGAGTGAGTACATGATTATGTTGTAGAAGAGTAAGGGTTGGGTTAAGTTTCATGAGAAAGAAATATGAAGTAATGAGAGAAATAGGAAAGGGCCAAGCGGCAGTTTTTTTCGGGCCTACTGAATCTATGTACCAGCGCAATTCGCCACCGGCAGAGGCTTACCCGGTCCGATTGGGGCCTAGCGACTTACGTCACGCCAAGCGTCGACTCTAGGTTAAAACAATTGTGGTACCAGTTTGTTTAAGGAGTAACGGTCCAGGAACCTCGGGCATATATAAACAAAAAGGGGGGCCAAGTTGTGAAGGGGTGTGAAATTCCATGAGAGAGCATGGAAAGCTCATGTGGGTGTTTTTTCCAGGTTGTAATTGTATCAGAATGAATGGTGCTGGGTAAGAAAGGGAACGTTTTTCTTCGGAGAACGTTAAAACTCCAATGTAGCTTGCGCTACTCCCTTTCTACGCGGAGGAGTGAAGTGTATAGTGAGGATGATTGTAAGAGAGTAATGTTTGAAAGGTTAATGTGTGAATGATTAATGATGTGACATGATCGTATAAGTACAAGTAATGTGACCACCAATATAAGAGTAATTGTGAGAGAGTGTGCTCATGAGACTAGAGCAAGTACGAGTGCGTGCAACAACAAGTGAGTGCGAGTAAGTACGAATGAATGTAAATGCAAATGTAAATACGAATAAATGTGAAAATATTACGAATGTGAGCTTTGAGTGCCAATATGAGTATGAGTATAAGTATGATTAAGGTGCAATTGTATGCTAGTGCAAGTAATAATGTAAGTGTGAGTTAGCATAAAAGTAAATGTAAGGTAGTGACCACGAGTGTATAAGTATGATGAGAGAGTTTTTTCTAACTCTTTTGAGATTGTTTTTGTATATGTGTTTATGATTATAGATGTTTGTGTTAAGGGGACCCGACTTGCGGGTAAGAATGAGTTTTTAAAATGTTTTAATTAATGTAAAGGAGTTATTTCTGTTCTCGTCAAGAAAAGAAGGGTAAGATATGTATACAATGTTTTTGTCAAGTCGTCTTAAATTCAAAGTGTCGTCAATGTGATTGTTTAAGTAACATATGAGTAAGGGGGGATGCCGTTTTCTTTTAAACGTCACCCAAGTGTTTATATTATCCAAGTATCATCTTCTTCAACCATGGATCTTCTTCAACCATGCATCTTCTTTTTCAACCAAGTATCTTCATCTTTTTCAACCAAGTATCTTCATCTTTTCAACCAAGTATCATCTTCTTTTCAAACAAGTATCATCATCTTCAACCCAGTATCTTCATCTTTTCAACCATGTTTCTTCATGTTCAACCAAGTATCATCTTCTTTTCAACCAAGTATCTTCTTCTTCAAACAAGTATCTTCTTCTTCAGCCAAGTATCTTCATCTTCAACCAAGTATCTTCATTTTCAACCAAGTATCATCTTCTTTTCAATACCTTTATCCAGGTATTCACATAAGAGTAATGTTCATGTCAAAGTGTCTAAGCTTTTTTAATCGTCCAGGGTTTTAAATGTTGAAGTATTTGTTTCTCAATGTTTAAGTATAAGTTTAAGTTTTTCACAAAGTTTATTGTTTTTCTTAAGTGTCAAGTATATAAGTATCACTGTCCTCTTCCAGAGGACTAGATGATTGTTTTCTTGACGAGAAAGAGTTTAAGTAATGCATGAGTGCTATCCTGCACTGAAAGAGCGTTGAGTATGAAAGTGAATCGTTTATTCGAGTGTAAGTGTTGGTTTGAAATTTATTTATTTATGAGTTAAGAGTGTTTTGTGAATTAAGAATGTTTTTGAGGGTAAGTTGTTATTTGAAAGTGGTGTGGTCACACCAAAAGAATGAGTATGAGAGGGGTTATCCGTAAGGTATTGTGAATGAGTCTTGTCCAGAACAGTACGTTTCTTGACGATAATATTCTGGAGATTGTTGCAGTGGTGGTGAGTGGTTAGGGTTTATGTTCAAAGATCTCAATGATGTGTTTTGTTTGTGGGTGTGAGGGAAGTGAAGTAAAGTGTGGTGCTTGTTTCTGCAAATGGCACAAACACCGGTAGACGAGCAATGAGCGAATGTGTGTCTGAAACCCAGATATGCTGTGCACATTTTGTTATTTATTATATATTTTTTTCGGTCAAGTGTAGAGAGTGTTCTGAAGTGTGGGCAAGAATAAATTTTATGACCTGCTTTGTTACAGAATGAGCATGTTGAAATGTTGATGGGGTTAGAGCTACGAGTTGTACCACAACATAGCTGAGTAAAGGTGTCCCTTTCAAGTGAGTAGGGTAACGAGTGATTAGCGAGTGAATGTTGAGTTGAAGGTTGTGTTGCGAGAGAGTGTAGGTTGCATGGTTCATTTAATATGGAATGAAAGGAATAGGCCATGGTGACGGTCGGAGTATCATTTCTCTCGACAGGTCTTGTGTCAAGGTTTTGTCTAGGGGGATAATTGTCTAAATGGAGTAGCGTGTGATGTCTTTTTTGACATATGGAACATGATTTAACGGATTTACAGTTAGTAACTGTGTGTGTGTGGAACCTAGGCACCTGGAGCACATTTTATTGTCTATAATGTATTTACTTCAGGAATAGAAAGCCGTCCGAATTGGGAACATCCATAAATTTTATGGCCTGCTTCCTTGCAAAATGAGCATGTTGGAGGTGGGTTTTGTTCGGGAAGCGAATGTTGATTTGAAAGTAAAGTTACTCTATTGGGTGGTGTGGTCACATTAGAAGACTGGTTACGATGATGGGATGTATCGGGTTTGGAATCTTGGGTTAACAAGTTTTCCAAGACCGTACATTTTCTTTCCAAGAAATCAAAAAAGGTATCACTAGCAATTAAATTTTGATCAGTTTCTTTTTCCTCAAGAGATCTTTTTGTATTATAATCCAATTTTGTTTTTAATGTGTGAACGATTAGTGCATCAAATAACTCTTCCTTATTGATATTTAGATTTAACAATGACTTTACTATAGATCTAGCTTCGGACGTGAATGTTCTTAATTGTTGGGCAGTACATTTTGAAATGTTATTACAGGCTGTCAAACGGTTAAAATGGGCAGTAACAATCTGCCGTGTATTATTATATTTAGAATTCAGTAACTCCAACGCTACATCAAAATTGGTTTCATTTACCGGTATTTGAGAAATTAAATTGAGCGGGTCACCTTTCAAGTATGATTTCAAATAGTAGAATTTTTCAGTCTTGGATGTAAGCCGGGTATTATTCACTATTAGTGCGTTAAAAAGGTCTATAAAGGCAGTGTATTTAGTGCTATCTCCTGAGAAAATCGGTATTTCTATGGAAGGTAATCTAATATGAGTTTCACTCTGAGACTGTACAGGTAATTGGTTAGGTTGATTGAATTTAGGGTTTAATTTTTCGAAAGCATTTTGTAGCTTGCAGTGTAATGAGTAATATTTTTCATCAATCTGACTTCTATCATCGAATTCTACTTCAGTATCTACGGCTATGGTTTCAATTTGGTCTTGAATCTCAGAGTATTTAGAGTAATATTTTTCTAAGTTGACTATTCGGGATTTGAAAGCATACTTGTCCGACTCGTCCAGATTGTTATGGAACCAGTTGTAAATGCGAGTAATTGCTGCTTTGCAACTAGCTCGTTGCGTCTTTAATGAATCCATTTTGTTAATGATGTATTAATTATATAGTTAACATGAAATGTAAATGAATAGCTATTTTTGAACAATGCTTATTTTGTATTAGCGTAATATATTTTGCTACCAGCCGTGCCTGTTCAGTTTTCTACGGCTCGTTGCAAGTTAAAATGACACTGTAATTGTACCTGGTTTTCTCACACAACAATACCGACTAGTGTTATTATGGTTCCATGACAATCTTAATAGGTAATTATTTAAGACACTCTGTACAATGAATGTATGTTATATACAAATATGAAATTACTTTGTCAATTAGCGTTATTATAATCAAACACATCCATGTGTAATTATTTAAATCCCAATGTCTCATGTAAATTTCAAAAGTTCAATAATCAAATACAGAGTATGAATGTATGTTTTATAAGAAATATCAACGATGTTATTGTAATTAATCAATATTCAGGTGTAATTATTTAAGTCACACTGTATAATATAAATATAAATGTTTATGTTGCATGAAAAATATATCAAAAACTTTTATTATAAATCCAAATTAATATTAAGGTGAAATTATTCAAATCACACTGTATAATATAAATGTTTATATTGCATAAAAAATATCAAAGACTTTTATTATAAATCCAAATTATTATTAAGGTGAACTTATTTAAATCACACTGTATAATATAAATGTTTATATTGCATAAAAAATATCAAAGACTTTTATTATAAATCCAAATTAATATTAAGGTGAAATTATTTAAACCACACTGTATAATATAAATGTTTATGTTGCATGAAAAATATATCAAAAACTTTTATTATAAATCCAAATTAATATGAGGGTGAAGCCATTTAAATCACCCTATATACTATGTTTACAAAATTCTACGTTGGTTGATAAGCAAATATACCAAATCTTTTATTATCGATAAATACCTTATCTAATGAATGTTTTCTGCTGACTGAAATTCTCGAAGAGTTCTCGGGAACGCTGAGGGTCTATATTCTCTGGACTCCAAGGGCTGTTTCACTGCTCTCTCCTGGTCGCTAGGACTGCTTCACTTTCTTCAGGTTCTATCCGGTCTCGACAGGACCATGTTCTAAATTGACCCTTTTACTTTGGGTTAATTAGAGGGAATGTAGTTTCTTTGTTGTAAATACGATGCACTCGAAGGACCAAATGGGTATTTTTCACGTTAGGAATGATGTATATGATTGTAATGAAACACTTATGTGACTTAGGTTTTATATTATCAGGAAGTTATAATTTATTTATTTTGCGTCGACAATTAAGACTTCACTTATTATTTTCGCGATAAAGAGAGTATTTTGCACATACTTCGGTGATTTATTAAATGATTAAAGCTTACGGACACATGGTTGCTCCCCGTATCAACACGCCGGGTGGTTTTACGACGTGAGGTACCTTGTTGTACCACGTTATACGATGAAGAGAGCGCGAATGTAGGTTATATGTCGTATTTATATGTCTGGTGACGTAGGATCCACTTGGTCGGGTCTAACCAATGGGATACGAGTATTTTAAAACGTAACGTTGGAACAACAAGTGAATTTTGCAGTTATGAAGATGTTTTTCTGGGGGTTTTCAACGGTTTCGTAGATACAGATAACAGAGTTTGGACGAGCGTTTTTATGAAGAGATAAGATGTCGGGGACTTTGATATATTCAGTGGAATTTCAGAAAACGATATTTATCAGTTTTTCTTAGGTGTTAGTAAATTTAAATGACTTTTTTTAGTGAAGTAAAGAAATATTAACTGTTGAAAATAAGGATATATTTAGTTATATTTTTTGAGCATAATATTCGACTTGTAGTATACAGGGGAAATTGAAATAGAATCACGGGAGAGTTTGGTAATTAAAAACCAAATTCGAACATCACTGATGTAGACATGTTTTTGTTTGTTGAGCGTGGTATACGCGGTGGGCTTAGTCAAGTATGTGGAAAACGTCGTGTTCGAGCCAACAACAAGTATATGCCCACTTACAATCCGTCGAAACCAACGAAATATTTAATGTACTTCGATATAAACAATCATTATGGATGGGCGATGAGCCAAGCGTTACCATATGGGGGATTCGAGTGGTGCGATTCAAATATTGATGTTAGCGCAATTGCTGATGATGCTTCTGAGGGATACATGCTCGAGGTTGATTTGGAGTATCCTAATCATTTACATGATTTGCATAAGGACATACCTTTCTGCCCTGAACACCTCAATCCTAAGACCATGATGCCTGCTACAAGATCAAATGAGGAGACTAAGTTGAGGGGTACCATGACTAATAAAACAAAATATGTTATACATTACCGAGCATTGAAGCAGGCATTACAGAATGGGCTTGTATTAACAAAAATACATCGAGTATTGAAATTCAAGCAGAGTTCTTGGTTAAAGCCCTACATTGACTTAAACACCGAGTTACGTAAGGTTGCGAAGAATGAGTTTGAGAAGAACCTATTTAAACTGATGAACAATGCCGTGTTTGGTGAGTATTGCTAGTTTTATACAAATATTTCTATACTAATCACTGTTTCTAATTGTTGCAGGTAAAACCATGGAGAACGTGCGCAAGCGCGTTGATGTTAAGCTAATTTCTCAGTGGAGTGGTCGATATGGTGCTGAATCATATATAGCTAAGCCAGAGTTTAAAAATAGTATGATTTTTAATGAAAACCTTATCGCCATCGAATTGAAGAAGTTACAAATATGGTTAAATAAGCCTATATATGTAGAGATGGTAATTTTAGATCTGGCTAAGTTTACCATTTATGATTTTCAGTATGGTTACTTGGCTTGGAGATTTGGAGAAAATTACACTGCCTGTTACACGGATACTGACTCTGTGATAGTTGAAATAAGAGAGCAGGACCCGTATGAGATTATGAAGCTAGATTGTCATAAGTATTTCGATACTAGTGACTATCCCGATGATAACGTCTATGGAGTTCCTCGAGTTAATAAGAAGGTTCTTGGGATGATGAAGGATGAGAATAATGGTATTATAATGACTGATTATATTGGGTTACGGTCTAAATTGTATACAACGCGCTTTCCAACCTCTGAAGATGGTCTAGCGGAAAAACGAGAACGTTTTGCGGATGATGGTTATGACAAATAAGAAATAGACTGTCTTATTCGAAACGTTGGAGTAACTAAAAAAGCTAAAGGGGTAAAGTTGTCAGTTGTGAAGACCGTAATCACATTTGAAGATTATGAAGAATGCCTTGATACCTTCACACAGAAAACAGTTTCCCAAAATCTAATTCGTGCCGAGAAACATCTGGTTCATTCAATTATCCAAAATAAAGTAGCACTCAGTCCGGAGGATGATAAACGCTATATTGTTCATGGTTCCGATGAAACCTTACCCTGGGGGCACTACTCGATTGATTGTGCTATGGATGTTGATCCAGCCTTTGAATACACATTTTCATATTTTACATGTTTTTATCTATTTTAATTATTCATACATTTAGACTAGAGATATAATTTATTGGGTGAGCTGCTAGACTAGTTAATTATTAATATTATTAGATATCGAAATATCCAGCTGTATATCGAATTTTTGACCATTTTATATGCAATAAAAATGTTTGTTTATTCAGATGTTCTTATTTTACCTTCACTACCTCCCTACCCACAAATAAAGCTTTCATTCTCAGGACTTACTCGACGCTTAACAAATGACTCATACAAGCTAGCTGATGTCATTAGCATGATGGATGCGTACATGATGGTCGCCTTGACACATGCGCAGACCGAATTTGTGTCAAAAATGACCACTTTGGACCTTAACGATTTCCCATGTTATTTTACATAAGGAATGGTCTAGAACCCGCTGACATCTTTATGACTACATCCTGTATATGGTCTACCTATCACAATGGTGTTTATTCTACTTCAATCCGACCAATAATAACAGAGATATATGTTAGAGTCCCTATGGCATCTTTATGACCACATAATTATCGAACGTTAGCACAAGCTGGATGCGCACGCGGAACAAGATTGCTAACGGCCTCCTCATGATAGACGCATGCGCAGATCGAAATTGCGTCAAAAATGACCACGTTGGACCTTGGCGATTTCCCATGTTATTTTACATAAGGAATGAGCCAGAACCCGCCTAGCCTATTTACTTTCATCCAATAGTTTGAAATACAATTCATTTTTTAAAATAAATCTATTTTGAGGGATGATTACTTTTAACTGACTCTCACTCTGAATAGGTATTGGATACAAATGATATAGTTCTAAACCAAAAGGATATGTTACAGGTACATGTAAAATATATGTAATCTTGCTATTTACTATATAATAAGAGACTTTTATTAAATTTTCAAAAATTGGAATATTGTTTATTTTAAATTTTATGGGCATTCGATCTTTACTCACATTCTTGTATAATTCTTCCAAAAGTTTGAACAATTCGCTGGGGTTTATTATGCTTGGATGCATAATTCCCGCTTTTGCAAATGATATTGAATTTTCTATATCTTGTAAGATTGAAATAAGCATTTCGTACAAGTTTAAAATATGAAAAATTACGTCGCTTATGAAAGTATTTACCTCGAATTGAGATTGATTCCCTACATCGATCGTTGTTAATTTACGTTCTAATAATAATTGATTATGATTTATTTGTTGAATACTCTTATTAAAGTTATCTATCAGAGATATTGCTACCGAATTTTGAATTTTTATTTTATCAGACAATTGATTTTGATTTTGTTGAAGTTGTCTAATAAGGTTGTCGTAACGTTCTCCGTCATTGGAGTCTAAATTTCCGCTAATAGTTTTGACAATTGAACCGAGACCATTGAACAACCCTCGTTTGGTTCTATTTTCGTGAGGTAGTAATTCTGTTAATTTTAATTCAACTTTACTGTCTGCAAATTTTAAGAAACGTTTGTGATTAGTTATTTCTTCCTGACAAATTTTATTTTTTATAGCTGTGTTAAAAATATATATCTGTTTATCTTTTAATTTTTGAAATTGTGCGACAATAGGATTTATATCATAATAATAAAATATCGAGTGATAGTATTCGGTTACTTTTGCAGTGCCAAGTTTCACTGGAAGTAGACCTGGATTATCGTGGAGGTTTCTAAGTGTAATTATTTCTTTGAATCAGAGTATTCCTGGAAACCTGAAATAATAACTATGTGTCAAATGAATATATTCTTTTTAGTGGGCGTTTTATATTACTCATATGAATTTTTCCGTGTTTTGCTGATGTAACTACTTTGCGCTTGGTATTTACTGATTTAATACTAACGGGCTTATGAAATTTGTTCGCGTTTTTCTGTCTCTTTTTCTTTTTTATAAAAATCTTTTCGTTTGGTATAAACATCTCAGGACTTTCTCGGTTTTCATTTACTGTTTCTACTAGATTCTCTTATAGGTTTGATAAATCAGTATTGGTTTTCGCATACAATAATTTAGAACGTTCTTTATGTCTATTAACGTAATCATTGATTAAAAGTTTATTAATTGCGATATCAAATGGATCATTATCAGTAATATGTCCATTAATTATGTCCATAGGTTTTAATTTAGTAGCCGAATGTATTGTATTATTATATGCCAGAATAGCATTTGCCATTTTAGTTTTTACAGGTGTGTCTGAGAATCCTTGTGAGTTTAATAGCCTTAGATGTTCTATTATCGTCGAATGAAATCTTTCTACAATTCCGTTTTATTGAGGATGATCACCCTAATAACACAGAACCTTGCTGGTATATCCCACTAAGGTCCTACATATGTTCCAATGTTTGTGACTTAGGTACGATATGCTAGAGATGTTTGTGTTAGGACATCCCTCTTATGTTTTTATTAGGATGATCTAGGAACATCCCTTTTAATCTTTTCTCATGAAAGAAATATATTTTACTTATTACCTATTTATTTATATATATATATATATATATATATATATATATATATATATATCTACCAAATTGAAATAATCGCGAAACACTTGCATTAAAATTTATTCAATAAACAAAAACTCCAAAGAAATCGCGATTCCTCGGCGTCATGATTCTATATCCAAACACAAAATATCGAAAATCCCGCTATATCAAAAAATACACCAACTAACGTGCTATTCTGTGGCAATATATTTAGTAAATAACCCAACCGCGAGTCTGCGCGTTTACGATAGTTGATGGTTGCCGATCTCGCGATCGCTTGCAAAAATGCCTGTTTGTTAAAAAAGTTTATGTATTTTCAAAGCTGTAGAGGATATAAATCATATAAGAAATATGGTGTTAATGCGTCACGAGGTGTATTTTATATGAAAATGTGAAAAAACTGGCAATATTGCAGCAGATCAGAGCCTCTGTCGGGTTATTGGCGGGATGCTGGTTGGCGCTGTTTGTAGGTTACCTGTGGTGTTTTTGGGCCGGTGCTTCTGTGATTTATTTTATTTGGTTTATGACAAAAAAGCACGTATGATTAAATTTGTTATTTTCAATATTTTGAGGTAAGTGGAACATATTTTTTAATTATGGAGTCTCGAGAAAAAAGAAAGCTTTTAAATAAGTTCGAACAACGATTTAAACGCATCAACAGAGGTGAAAATTCTAAAATTAACCTAAAACTATGTGTTGAACCCTCTACTTCGGATAATTCAGTTTTAGTGGGCCCAGCTCCAACTCACATTTCTGAGCCTGTAACTGATTGTAAACATTTAGATAATTCCGGAGATAATTCATCAGAGCATTGTATCTCTATAGACAGTTGTACATCTAGCTCTAATGAATGTAATCTTAATGCTTGTGTTGAGAATAATCAACTTATTTTACCTCCTACTTTATCAAATGAGACTTTGGCATCTTCTTTAGGAAACTGGGCATTTAAACATAATATTAATCATTCCGCTTTATCTGATTTGTTGGACATTTTAAAGCAAAATAATCCTGACTTGCCAAAAGACCCAAGGACTCTTCTTAAAACACCCAGACACACTGGTTCGCAAATTAAAATAGTTGAACCAGGATTCTATTACCACTTTGGGTTATCACAGTGCATCCAAAAGTTGTTAGTTGAGTTTTTAAAACATAATGTAAACAACAATGTCTTGGAAATTTGTGTTAATGTTGATGGCTTGCCTCTTTCAAAAAGTTCGGGAAACCAAGTTTGGCCAATAATGGTTAATTTTTACAAAAATAAAGGTTTTGTTCAGATTTGTGGGATTTATCATGGCAATGAAAAACCTAAAAGTAGCAATGATTTTATGTGCGACTTTGTAAATGAAGCAGTAGATTTAATCGAACATGGTTTTTTGTACAACAACATGAATTATACTGTTAAAATACTTGCTTTAATATGTGATGTTCCTGCTAAATCATTTTTAAAATGTGTCAAAGGACATAGTGGATACATGTCTTGCACTAAATGTGACATTGAAGGCACGTATATAGGTAACCGCACATGTTTTCCAGATTTCGAGGGTTTTAATTTAAGGACAGACATAAGTTTTCGAACAAAGGAACAGGAAAGTCATCACATTGAAACCACTATCTTAGAAACTATTCCAGGGATAAATATGGTAAAATCATTTCCACTAGATTACATGCACTTGGTGTGTCTCGGTGTTATGAAAAAGCTACTTAATAACCTGTGGCTTGGTGGAAAACCACCATATCGTTTTTCATCTAAACAATCAAGAGATATTTCAGATCAATACCTAGCATTCAAAAATCAAATGCCAAAAGAAATACTTCGGAAACCGAGATCATTGTTGGAAGTAAAGCGGTGGAAAGCTACAGAGTTCCGTACATTCTTACTCTACTTGGGTCCTGTTGTATTGAAACAAAATGTACCAGAAGAAGTAAATGAAAATTTCTTATGTCTGCATGTAGCAATATCATTGTTTTCAAAAAATGAAAATTTATTATATGCTCACCAACTAATAAAACATTTTATAAATACTTTTTCTATACTTTATGGCAATGAACATATTTCCCATAATGTTCATAATTTGTTACATATTGCTGATGATGTTAAAGAATTTGGTAGCATAGAAAATTTCAGTGCTTTTCCTTTTGAAAACCACATGATTTTTATAAAAAAACTAGTTCGTAAAGGCGACAAACCACTACAGCAGATCATAAATAGAATTTCTGAAAGATCAATAATAGATTTTGATGCAAATCCAAACTCATTCAATTTTAATACCAGATTTAAAAAAGAACATTCTGATGGACCAGTTATTGACAAATCTTTAGGTGTAAAACAGTATAAACAAATTTATTTAAACAATTTTTTTTTATCTTCAAAAGATGGAGGTGACAATTGTTGTATGCTTAAGGATAAAAGTGTAGTCTTGATAGAAAATATTATAGTTCATGAGGAATCCACTAAAATAGTTGGTAAACGATTTTCAATAATAGAAAACTTTTATATGTCACCTTGTGAATCATCTAAATTAAATATATTTTTGGTTAGTGGTTTCAATTCAGTTCTTCAATCCTGGGATTTGAGTCAAATTGCATACAAATGTATTAAATTAATTTATAAAAATAAATTTGTTGCCTTTCCCTTACTTCATACTATTAAATCAGAATAAATATTACAAAAAATGATGTATTCCATTGCATTTTTAGGTTCTGCAGAGAATATCCTGAAAAAATATTTTATATGTAATACCCTAGCTATAACTATTGTCTGCTGTAAACTACTATATTTGAACCAAAATTGAATTTTTCCAACATGGTAGTTTTTAACTGCCAGAAAATTATTGGACATACATAAAATATTCTTATCGAGTTTTTCGTAGAATCCAAAATGCAATATAGTTACTAGTGCTTCATTTAATATAAATGAAAAAATACATAACTCTTTTCCATATCTGTTTTTTTTCTAAATACACCTAAATTGCCATAAAAATCTTATCAAATTTTATATTGAACACTTTCATTAAATAACCCTAAATATTTAAATATTATTATTTCAACATATTGAGTAACATTGCTCAAAATTTTTTGTTGGTATTGTTTGTTTTATTAGTTTTAGTTCGTGTCAACAGTATCTGATCAAAAATATGTCTTCGCCTAATAAAACATGGACTGTTGTTTGCTTCATTGCTGACGAAACTGTTGAAGCAGTTCCTACTAGATGGATCAATGGGGATGAATGTCTGTGGCCTGCTGTCACACAGGAAAAACTGAATATTCTAATTAAAAAATGTGAGTTCAACTCTTGCTGGCCCTCTCATAAAGTGAGAACATTTAGAAATGCTACATATGGTAAGGTCGATTTACTTTACACTATTTAAATATTTTATATATTATGCATTTTGTAGGTGTCTATGGAGTCGCGAGAGCAAAGGCATCTAAAGCTGAACATACTAGTGACTTGAATACTGATGAAGGAGATGAAACTGCAATACCAGATAAAAGAATTCGAAGAAAAAAGGTATTTTCTTCTTCTGAATCAGAAGACAATGAACCGATGATGGAAACAAAAAAATATAAAATAAAGAGCACAAATTTGCCGCCTCCCCCAATTTGGACTAACGATTTGGATGAAACAGGAGAAAAAAATTGTAATGATTCTGAAGGTAATTCAATCGTTATTGAACTGTTTATTTTTGTTACAGATGTTAACTTATATATTACAGACTCACAGCCAATCACAAGCTTCCCCAGGGCTTCATTACTACTAGAGCAGCCAATAAGTAGTCCTAGAACTCCTGTGCAGATTATTAAAGAAAATATAAGTAAGTTCAAATGTTTAAATTGAATTAATGTCTTCAATTCTAATTTGAATATATTGCAGATAAAACTTCAAACAGCTGTTGTCGCAACCAAAAATTATTATACAATATACAATCCCTGCTGATAGAAATTAATTCAAAACTCAGCAATGTCTGCATCAACCGTGCAAATGTAGAGGCTGAATCTCATCTGAGCATTTTGGAAAAATCTCAAATTAACTTTCGCATTACAACAATGGAGAATTTGAAAAAAATCGAGAATTTCCTATCAATGCCAGAAAATTTCACAGCATTGGTAAGTAAATATTTTTCCTTCATTAATTTAGCCGTACTACACAGCCCTTTTGTGGGCATGATTTATATTTGTTTCTCTATTATTTCTTTTTAATTGGAAATAGAAAATGCATTCAGAAACCAAAATGTGTTAATAATTAAATGCATTCATCTAAACTACTTCTGTGCATAGCATGATAGGCTTATCTTCTGTAGTTTGTACAAAAATGAAATTCCGAGAGCATATCCAGTAATTAGATATAATTTTAAAATTTTAGGTCCTGTTTTTTTCCAAGCTTGGTGGAAATAATACATACGAGTTGATAAGACGTTGTATTGCACCAATAATTGAGGACTCGTTAGCAGAACAGTTTTCATTTTTGGGAAAAAAAGGAAAAAATTCGTTTGGAATCACATATTTTGCAAAAGCAGTGATTGGTAATTAGGAATCTTATTTAGTACTTACAGTTTATATTGTTTTTTAAGACCATTGTCAAAAAATATGTATCAAAACACTATTCGTTAATATAACATTCTGATTTATTTTAAAAATTAGTGTGAAAAAACTAAGCCCTGTATTTTCATAACATAAATCACCTAACCAATTCAACACCTAAAAGTATTGACAATAGAAAATTCGTTTTTTAACTAAATAATTGAAGATTAAGAAATTGCATAAGAATTTCTTGATCTGAATTTTAATATCGTATAACCTATAGATTTAACTAGAGTTTAAAAAGTGTTAACTTTTACGCTTGAGTTCAAAATTAAAGTCTGAAGAAATGTCGTTTCTTATGCCACTAATTTATGTATAATTTTTTTAGAAGGTGCACAGAAATCGGGCCTTGCTTCTAGTAATAAGGAAACAGAGCAAAGGATTGGCGATTGGCTGAGAAGAGCGAAGGAAAGAAATATTAGGGCCCGAATAAAAAAGAATGGGAGTGGAAATTAGTTTATTAGAATTTTATATTATTTTTAGTTTTTGATTGAATTACGATGTTTTTGTAAATAGAAAAATATTGAATTTTATATTAATTTTCAGTTTTTGATTGAATTAAGATGTTTTTTGTTTGTTTTGTTTAAATTGAAAAATATTGAATTTTATTTTGATTTTTAGCTTTTGATTGAATTAAGATGTTTTTTGTTTTGTTTAAATAGAAAAATATTGAATTTTATATTAATTTTCAGTTTTTGATTGAATTAAGGTGTTTTTTGTTTTGTTTAAATTGAAAAAATTGAATTTTATATTGATTTTTAGATTTTGATTGAATTAAGATGTTTTTTGTTTTGTTTATATAGAAAAATATTGAATTTTATATTGATTTTTAGTTTTTATTGAATTAAGATGTTTTTTGTTGTGTTTAAATAAAAAAATTTTGAAACATTTCTGTTTAATTTGTATCCCTCTTTAAATAATTTTATAGACATTCTAATAGTATCCTAAGGATGTTTTATAGGTGGTACCCTGTATGTCTTTAGTACATCCTGTATTATCCCACATACATTCTGCAGGGATGTTTATAGGACATCGCAAATGCTGACACGGATGTTGCCTGCAACATCCCTAGAATGTCCCAAGGAAAATTGGGATTTCCCAGAGATGTTTCTAATGTTTCATGTGGATGTTTCTACAATGTCTTACATATGTTATTGTGTTATTAGGGCAGGGGAGCAAAAATGAATTTTAATTTTATGTAGTCCTAATAGTTCTGTGATGACCGTATTTTTAAATTCGGTGCCGTTATCGCAAATAATTTGATTTGGTATACCGTGATGAGAAAAGTAAGTTATCAAATTGTTCGCTACTTCCGTACCAGAAAGTGCATTTAAATGGTATGCTTGGGCATATTTAGAAAAACTATCAACTATCGTCAAAAATTTTCAAAAGTAAATGAATCTATATGAATGATTTCAAACGGTTTATTTGCAGTGGGTGTTAAATTAATTTTTAACTTTACTGGATGTGTATCATATTTACACTGTTGTCATATTTCGCACTCATTAATGAATGTTTGAATTGATTTTTTCATGTCCGGTCAGTAATACTTTTCTTTAATTCTTTGAAGAGTTTCATTAATTCCGCGGTGGTTCGTTTTACCTTCGTGGTAGTTTTTAATCATTTCTTTAATATCATCTTTTTTTATAACATCTAATAGTTTGGTAGAACATTTTTTGAATTTTATAGATGACGACTTAAAATATTTCTGTAAGCAAACTGAGAATGGTTCGTACAGGTCAGGATCTTCGAAATATAAATAGTACTGAATATCTGGAACTATATATTCTTTAACAAAATTGATAACGTCGTTCTCGAAATTATTTTTAGAGAGCTGAACTAAAAACCGTTGTTTATCGCTGAATAAAGTGATTCTTTTTAATTTTGCAGGTGATTTAATAAATATTTGATTTTTACCATAATTTACAGCACATTCAAAAGACGGTATGCCTATAATTGGATTTTCATCGACATTTGAGTGTATAGTAATATTGTCATCAGTAATATTTCCGTTTTGTCTACCGCTAGTATTATTTTGTGTCTCTTGATTTTGCTGCTGAATGTTGTCATCTGAAATTGTTCCGTCAATGTTAACTATCATTGAAAAATTGTCATTGTCGGATGTGGTTGGAGTGTCGCTGATTAGTTCATTAGCAGTTGGTGAAGGGGTATTTAAAGTTTGATATGCTTGTTCGGATGTATTTGGATTATTATGGTAGTTTGATGTTTCATCTAAAATTTCATCAATACGTTTCCAAAATGACTTATCGTTCAAAATTGAATTTGTATCTTTAGTGTGAAATTCTATTCGCGATAGAGAATCTACATTATTAAATTTCTCTTTTCTATAAAAAATTTTATAGTCAAATTCTTCTAATTTAATTCGCCAACGTAGTAATTTCGAGTTTGGTTCATTTAAAGAGTTTAACCACACGAGAGGTTTATGATCTGTTATTATATTGAACTGACGGCCATATAAATATGGACGAAAATATGTTGTTGCCCAAACTATAGCAAGTAACTCCTTCTCAATCGTGGAGTAATTTTGCTCTGAGTCGTTAAGCGTTCTCGAAGCATATGCTACAGGGAGATCTTGTCCAATAGGACCTTGGGATAAGATAGCACCTAGTGCTACATTAGAAGCGTCGGTGGTAAGATTAAATGTTTTATTGAAGTCTGGATATTGTAATATCGGTTCGTTAGCCAATAAAGTTTTACAAGTCTCAAAACATGTTATGTATTCTTCGTTAAGTTCAATTTTTGCACCTTTCTTTATACATTTCGTGAAAGGTTTGGTTAGTCGTGCAAAGTCCTTGATAAAACGCCTGTAGTATCCAAGCAATCCTAAGAATCCTTTGAGTTGCTTGGGTGTTTTAGGTATCGGATAGTTGAGTATTGCATACATTTTTTCGGGGTTTGGTTTAACTCCGTCAGGTGTCACTACGTGACCTAGATAAGTAACTTCTTTCCTTAAGAACTCAGACTTATCTAGCTGAACTTTGAAGTTTGCTTCTCTGAGTGTCTGGAAAACCGTTTTTAGGCGCTCTAAATGCTCTTGTAATGACGTGGAATATACAATAATATCGTCTAGGTATACTAAACACATCTCATTTTGTATACCCCTTAGTATGTTGTCAGCGACGCGCTGGAAATTTGCTGGTGCATTTTTCAATCCAAAAGGCATGCGCAGGAACTCCCAATGGTCATTTTCGGTGTTAAATGCTGTTTTTTCGTTGTCAGTTTCTTCTATCTCAATTTGGTGGAAGCCACTGGCTAAATCTATTGTAGAGAAATATTGACAATTGCCCAATTTGTTAAGTAATTCTGTGATATTTGGTAGAGGGTATCGATCGTCCATAGTCTTCTCGTTTAGTTTCCTATAATCGATGACCACTCTCCATTTTTGTTGATTGCTGGCATCTAATTTCTTGCTTACCTTCCAAATTGGGTAAGTCCATGGTGAATTAGATGGCTGAATAATTTTTGAATCTAACATCTTTTGGATTTGATTAGCAACTTGCTTATGTACGAAAGGATACCGATAAGTTTTTGTATATACAGGTATTTCATCTGCCGTACGTATATTATGTTTAATTTTATTTGTAAATGATAGTGGTTCACCTTCTTTATAAAATATATCGCTATATTCTTGACAAAGTTTTAATATTTTTTTCTTTTCTTCACTATTCATGTGATCAGTTCTAATTTTATTAAGGTTTAAGGGTATTTGATGTGAATCAATATTATGGAAATCAATGTTTTCTATTTCATTTTCGTCAAAACATTCTACTTGAAATGGTTCTGAAAAATCTAGTGATACGGTACTGTCAGATTTGTTTAATATTGTAGTAAGAGCATAGCCGTTTTTTGCAGTGCTAAGGCATTGTGGAATTTCGCAGTTATGAAACTTTTGATAAGGAATAAAAATATCTCCATGTGTAACATTTGTTTTTATTTTAACAACTTGTTGCGATCTAGAAGATACAGTTACAAGATTAAGGTCAGCGGTAACCTCGTGGTAATGAAGTTTTATTTTACTAGAAGGAGTGATAAGAAATCCTTCTTGGAAATTCAGTTTGACTTGTAATATTTTTAAATTATCTAATCCAATTAGACCATCAAAAACATTGTGAAAGTTATGTCTACAGCCTTATCTGAAGAACACCTGCAAAAGTGCAACTTCAACACTTCTATAAAAGTTATATATACTGTCTGTAAATAATTTGAATTACTCTTCAGTTACTCTTCAGTTAATTTTCATTTACCATTGTTAAACTCTGATATATGTTTTGTACAGTTCGAAATAAACTAAAAATTATATATTGTCCTTTTAAAAAAGAAATTTTCTAATAAGAAAATAAAAGTGGCGCAGTGAGTAGGATCCAGTACGAGTTGTGATTAAAAGAAACTGTCCAGTTCGAGTGAGACTTTTTCGTGAATTTTCATAACTTTTAATGTTTTAACGTTTTAAGTGCGGATCGAACCTTAGTTTTGAGAACATTTGTTACATCGTACCCAGCAGAGTTCCAGAGTGCCCGAAGAGTCAGAGGAAGAGGACAAGACACAGTTTCTTCAGAAAAACGTAAGTGCCAAATAATTCCTTTTCTTGCCTTCCACGCCATTTGTAGGTCTTGAAAGATATATTAAGTAAAAGTAAATAAAACTATTTATGAGTGATTCTGAAATCGATAATATTTTAATAACCTTGAAGAATATTAACTTAAGTGATACAAATAACAGAAACAATATGCCGAATGCATTTAATTGGGACCTCTTAAAACAAAAAGTCAACAATATTAAACCTTTCAATGGTGATTGCGATTATTTAAATAAGTTTATTTTAAAATGTGAAAATTTAATAACTACTTATAGTGCTTATAATGATCCTGAACTAAAAGCACATATTTTTGAATGTGTACAAGAAAAATTAGAAGGACGAGCGGAAGTTATGGTAGGAAATAGAATTGAAATAAATAATTGGGATAAATTGAAACAAGGTTTAATCCAATGTTTTGCTGATAGACGCAATTTAGCCTGCTTAGTACAAGAATTGACGCGAAGTAGACCTCTTAAAGGAGAACATTTAATAGATTTTGGAAGTAGGTTACAATTAATTAGAAGTAGAGTATTACAAAGGGTTAGTAATGATATAAATATGAATCAATTAGAAAAAGAATGTCAAATAAATCACTATAATAAAGTTGCTTTAAACACGTTCATAGCGGGATGTAGCGGTATATTAAAAAATAATATGCATTTGAAAAAACCAGAAAGTTTAGAAGACGCAATGGGTTATGTCACAGAATTCGAAAACTTTGAAAAAATGTACGGAAATCTCAACGACAGATTTCATCAGCCAAATAGAACAAATGTTAATATGCAAACATACAATCCTAGAAATAATATCCCCAACAATTCTCAAAATGCTCAGTCTTCAAACAACAATTCATTAAATCGAAATTTTAATAATGGGTCATATTCCAATAATAATTATCGCCCACCTCAATCTAATTTCAACAATAGGTCATATTCTAATAATTATCGTCCACCTCAATCCTTTCAACAAAATAACAATAATGGCACACAATTCCCCAGCCAACCAATTGATATTCAACCAATTCCACAAAACCGAAAATTCTTAACGAATCGTCAAGTATTTGGTCCACCTAAAAATGTCTTCAGACCAAACCAAATTCCAGAAAACCAATTGCCAAATCCAGTACCAATGTCTACAATGTCAAAAAACCCTTCATTGCAAACGAGAAATCGTTTCCAAAATAATTATTTTAGAAATAATACGAATCAAAGACCGAATTTTATATCCGAAGAGTTACACTCTAATCAATATAATGATCCCAATTCACAAAACGAATATTACGAAGCAATAGAACCCGATAATAATCACGAAGTAGAAAACGAAAATTTTTGTATACCAGGCCCATCCAACGAGAGCAAGTAACAGAAATTAACATTGTTTCCAATAACGCCTTGCCATATATAGAAATTAAAAATCCAAAATTAAAATTACTTATAGATACTGGCAGTACTAGATCTATAATAAAACCGTCAATAATTGAACAATTCTATCCAGAAACGATTTATCAAAGTGATATTACTTTATCAACCACTTTAGGAAGTAAAAATATAAGATACCAAGCACTAGTACCAGCATTTAATGAGCTTAAATGTAATAATTATTTTATAGATTTTATCCTATATGATTTTCACGATTTTAACGATGGAATCATCGGATTACAAGATTTAATTAATATGAATTTGAATATAGATCTTATTAATAAAAAATTAGTAAATCAATACGTAGAGATACCTTTTAAATATAGAAAATTTGACGACGTTCAATTTTCCTTTTCCGTAAACGCAAATGAAAGAACTATTAAGAGACTTTCAGTTACTATTGATAACGGTGAAATTTTGATAGATGGCCAAATTATAGATAATGTTGAAATCCCCCAAACACTATCAGTAGCAAAAAATGGATTTGCTCCTGTAGAAGTCCAAAATTACACTGATAAATGTATTTCTATTACTTTAACAAAACCAATAAAAGCCAACCTATTCAACCTAAGTCAATATGAAACGGTTGAGTTCGAGAGCTTCAATAACAATTTTGAAGAAAATAAAATAATTAATTCAAAAAACGACATTTCCAAATTAATTCGCACTAGTCATATGAATAGCGAAGAAAAACAAAAGATCATCAATCTGTGCAAGGAATTCTCTGATTTATTTCTCAAACCCGGAGATAGACTAACCTTTACATCTAAAATTAACCATATAATTCGAACTAAAGACGAAATAGCAGTCCATTCAAAATCCTATCGATACCCTTATGTGCATAGAAACGAAGTAAGACGACAAGTCCAAGAAATGTTGGACAAAGGAATAATTAGATCATCATGTTCACCATGGAGTTCGCCAATCTGGATCGTAGATAAAAAATTAGACGCTTCTAACACACGAAAATGGAGACTAGTCGTTGATTATAGAAAATTAAATGAAAAAACTATTGACGATAGATACCCGTTACCGAATATCTCTGACATTTTAGATAAATTAGGCCGTGCACAATACTTTAGCACTTTAGATTTAGCGAGCGGCTTTCACCAGATTCAAATGAGTGAATGCTCTATAGAAAAAACTGCGTTTAACGTCGATGACCGTCATTATGAGTTTCTCAGAATGCCGTTTGGACTAAAAAATGCCCCGTCTACCTTTCAAAGAGTAGTTAATGAAGTCCTAAAAGACTTACAAAATAAAATCTGTATGGTTTATATGGATGATATAATCATTTTCAGCACAAGTCTACAAGAACACATACAAAATTTAAAATTAGTCTTTATTAAACTACGCGAAGCACGATTTAAGATACAATTAGATAAATGCGAATTTCTTCGCAAAGAAGTAGAATATTTAGGTCACGTTGTAACACCTCAAGGTATAAAACCAAACCCGAATAAAATCAACGCAATACAAAATTTTCCTATCCCTAAAACAACAAAAAATATCAAATTTTTCCTAGGTCTTCTCGGTTATTACCGAAAATTTATAAAAAACTTTGCAAAATTAACAAAACCACTAACGATGTGTTTGAAGAAAGATATGAAAGTTGAACATACGACTGAATTTCTTAAATGTGTTGACACTTGTAAAAATATTCTAATATCAGAACCAGTCTTAGCATACCCAGATTTAGAAAAACCATTTGAACTAACAACAGACGCATCAAACTATGCAATAGGTGCCGTCTTGTCTCAAAATAATCATCCGATTTGTTATGCCTCTAGAACCTTGAATTCTTCTGAAATTAACTTTTCTACAATTGAGAAAGAATTGCTAGCCATAGTATGGGCATGCAAATACTTCCGACCCTATCTTTTTGGTAAACGTTTTACAATATTTACTGACCACAAGCCATTACAATGGTTATTTTCCCTCAAAGAACCGAATTCCAGATTAGTACGCTGGCGATTAAGACTTGAAGAATTTAATTATGAGATAAAGTATGTAAAAGGAAAAAATAATCAAGTAGCAGATGCTCTTTCGCGAAATGTTCAAAATCTAAACGCATTCGAAACCGAATCCATAGCTGTAAATTATGATGAGAACGATTTAAATGATATTGACGAAGTTTTGCAAATTAATGTTATTCTTCCGAATTTAGATGATATAGATCTAACAGATGAATTACAAATTTTTGACAAAAATCAACAAAACAAAAAAATAAATATCATTTCTGACATAACAATACCTAGAGAACAAACCAACCAAACTATAGATACAATTCATACAGCTTTAGAAAATCCAATACTAAATATTCCCATTTCAGAGAAACCTTTAAATATGTATAAAAATCAAATTTACCTCACGCTAGGAGAAACAATGAATTCTCAAATTACGCGAGAGAAAATTTTTGAAAATTTTAGATTATACGTAACGATACCAAAATTCAACACGGAACAAAATATAATCAAACTTATTAAAGAGTACATTGATCCCAAACAAAACTACGCTTTATATTTCCAAAACGAATCCTTAATGAAAATATTCGTAGTTACTGCACAAAATACATTCAAAAATTCAGCACTTAAATTTATTCATTGTCCGAAAGTCTTAAAAGACGTAGAAACCACTGAAGAGCAAAAAGTAAAAATTGAATACAGTCACATTTATAAATCAGGACACAGAGGAATCAATGAAGTAAAAAAATCACTTAGTTCGCTATATTATTGGCCAAAAATGAACGACGATATCGAAAAATATATTAATAATTGCGAAACCTGTTTGAAAAATAAATACGATAGAAACCCACCAGTAATCAAATTTAATTTAACACCCACATCATCAAAACCTTTTGAACATATACATTTAGATGTATTTTATATAGCAAACAAATCATATCTAACAATTATAGACTCATTTTCACGTTACGGTCAAGCTTATCCATTAGATAGTATAATAGGAATATTGGTAGTCGATAAACTACTTGAATTCATTTCACACCACGGTTTACCCAATAGAATCACAACAGATCAAGGCACAGAATTTAAAAATTTCGACCTCCAAGATTTTTGTAAATTACATCATATTCATTTACATTTTACAACTGCAAAAAACAGTAATTCTAACTCTCCAGTTGAGAGATTTCATTCGACTCTGATTGAACATTATAGATGCCTACAAGAGAAAAACAAAAATATGAAACCCGATCAGTTAATTAAAAACGCAATATTTTGTTATAATAATTCCATCCATTCAGTTACAAAATACACCCCTTTTGAAATTATTAAAGGTCATATTAACAACTCCGATCCTTTCGATTTAGATGATCATTTAATAATATCGTCATATGTACAAGACCACAAAGAAAATAGCAAAAGATTATATGAGAAAGTCAAGCAAAATAATGAAAGTACAAAAGAGAAAATAATTCAAAAATTAAATGAAAAACGTGAAGATCCCCCAAGTTTCTCAACCCAAAAAACGTGTTATATTAAAACAAAACAAAGAAATAAAAAATTACCTAAATTCAAAAAAACAAAAGTTCTTGGTCAAAAAGGTGTTATCATTAAAACCAGTAAGGGTACATATTATAAAAATTTAACCAGAAAACCAAGATCAGTAACTAAAAAATTATTACAGGAATCAAACGATGAACCTCCTGATATTGACAACGACATGCATCCTGATACTTCAGACATACTGTGTTGAAGAAGATGTATCGACTACGAGAATTGAAAACCTAATCCTCCCTATCCAATTAGGAAATTCTCGAGTCATATATAATAAGCATACATTCTTACATTACATAGATTTAGAAATAATATTTAAACAAGTTAATAATTTAGTCAAACTTTTTTATATTATTAAAGATAGCATTAGACTATTTAATAGCAGTAATCCTATATCATACCATAGCTCAGCGCAAAGTATTTTAATAAGAACAGAGTCTCTAATTAATTCCTTAAAAGAAAAATTAAATAATCTATATCCCCATGTTAGGAGTAAAAGAGGACTTGTAAATGTAGTCGGAAAAATCGACAAATGGCTTTTTGGCACGTTAGATTCCGATGACGAAGAACGATATAATAAAGCAATCGACACATTACAGAAAAACCAGAAAAATATCATTCAAGAAGTAAATTTACAAATTTCTCTAAATACAAAACTCATTGAACATTATAATAAATCCATTAGTATTCTAAATAATAATCAAGAAATATTAAAAAATAACTTAGAGAAAATACAAGCATCATTTTACGATAAAATAGAAACTCTCGAAAGTTACTTAAGCTTTCAAGGAGTTATTTCACAAATAAATTTAGATTGTCAAACTACAATTACCTTATTAGATAATTTAGAAAACGCCATAGTATTTTCCAAACTAAACTCTTTACATAATTCTATAATTTCCAGTTCCGACATATTCGAAATGATTAAATATTTACATAATATATACGATTCTAACCAAATTCCCCAATTTAAGAATCTACTGACTTATTACCAATTCTTAGGAACCCAAGTATCGATATCAGACTCTAAATTAAATTTTGCAATTCATGTACCTATTCTTAAAGACAAGACTTATGAATTTTATCATATTTTCCCCATTATCCAAAACCACAAAATGTATACTCCTTTATTCCCTTATTTGGCACACAAAAACGATGACAACCAATTCGAAAAAGAAGAATGTCCTTTCTTAGAAGAAACATACTACTGCAGACAAAATCTAATATCCCAAGACAACTGTACTATACAATTACTCCGAGGAGAAGCTCCGAAATGTTGCCACATCATGGAAGTAAACGTTCAACGAATAATCATAGAACAAGTTACAGAAAACGAAATTCTAATAATACCAGAAAAGCCTCATCAAATATTTTCCAAATGCCGAAGTAACCAATATATTCCAGTGACGACTCCAGTACTGATCAAAATTCCAGATTCATGCGAAATATGGACCAATAATCAAAAATATATTAACAAAATTCCGATAAGCAGAGGAAAACCATTTATATTACCTAAAATTGAAACAGAATCATTGATCGCTTCCAGAAACTACCAGATACCGAATATAACAGAAATTGACTTTGAAGAACTTAAGGAAATCAGCAGAATTTCAAAACAATTAAAACCGATCGCAGAAATCGAAAACAACCCGTATAAAGCAAACACAATAGGAACAATCATAGGAATTACAATCGTATGTGTTTTAATCTGCATTTTAGTTAAATATAGAAAGCAAATATTCAAAATCTTCAAGAAGTCAGAAGAAAATCCCATGGAAGAAAATGAAATTTCGAAAATCCACTCCGTGTTTCTCGAAACCTAAAGACGGGAGGAGTTATGTCTACAGCCTTATCTGAAGAACACCTGCAAAAGTGCAACTTCAACACTTCTATAAAAGTTATATATACTGTCTGTAAATAATTTGAATTACTCTTCAGTTAATTTTCATTTACCATTGTTAAACTCTGATATATGTTTTGTACAGTTCGAAATAAACTAAAAATTATATTTTGTCTTTTTAAAAAAGAAATTTTCTAATAAGAAAATAAAAGTTGAAATTTAAAGAGATAGAATTTTAATTTTATTGGATTCGGGTGATTAAATACGTTTGAAGCCAGGATGTCGGCTCGGTATTTATGGGCAGATTTTTGAAATACTGTTGTTACTACGAATGGGTCATTTTTAATATCACTAGAATAATATTTGAAAGCCAAGTTGGGATTTATAAATGATCGACTTGATCCGGTATCAATTAGAAATTTTAAATTATATTCGGGTAAAATGATATAGGGTAATTCACTTGATTTGACGTTATTAAAAGGTATTATTTTAGTATTGTTATGGTAAGGTGGATTTTCCGAGGCACTTAACAAAAATTTTCGTTTTTGTTAACTGTGTCATTATTATCACTAATATCGTTATTAGGATTTGAATTATCTAAATACAGTTGATCAGCAGTATGATCAGAGTAATCGTAATTATTATTTAAATATTCCCAATTTTCGGGTTCATAGTTTTCTAGGGTATCTACATTATAAAGTTCTTCCGAAGTGTAATTCGGACGTTTATTTTGTCTAAAATTATTAGTAGATGGCGGCGGTCTTTTATATATTGGTTGATTTTGATTGTGTGTATAGTACTTCGGGTGCTACTAGACATGGGCGTTGGTTTAGGTAGGTTAGCGTTTGAATTTGGCCTGAAAACATTCATATTTTGGTTGGGCCTTTTGAAAACTTGTGAGGCTCTAGGAAAATTCTGTTGAGTAGGTCATGGATTTATTGGGATTGGTTGTGAGGGGAAATTGTTCTGTCTTGCAAAAAAATTATTTGGAGTTGTAAGCTGGGACTGGGTGAGTTAAAATTAGTATACTGATTTTGAGTAGGTGGTTGATAATTAGATCTGAAATCGTTCGTTGGTCGAGAGTTATGTCTGAAAGGTTGTGTTGTTCTATCATTATTTTTTGATGAATTTTGTAAATAATGCGCATTTTCCTCTTGTAAAACAAATTGCATTGCTTCGCTTAATGATGTCGGTTTCATACAACGAATTGTAGTTCCAATAGGTTCTTTTAACCCAGAAAGAAAAGTTTTTAATGCTAAATTTTGATATAATTGTCGTTTTAAAATTTTACCATCTTCTGTTGTTTCGTGTAAATTTACATAACTACAAAGTAAGTTCAGCATGTGCAAACACCTATTATAAAATAATTGCGGACTTTCATTAGAGTTTTGTCTTAGCATTACGAGATCCCTATTCAGACATACTTCATCTCGTTAATCCGAGAAGTTTCTCATCAATACGTCTTTTAATTCGTTCCATGTGCTACATGTCTGAATATTAATGACTGTTTTAGCTTCACCTTTTATTTTAGCAATTATAGAATTCAACAAATAAATGTTTTGAAGATTATTTGGATTTGCCCTATCAATAAAATTATTTATGAGTGATTCGCTAACAGAAATAAATCTATTTAGATCGTTTGGATTCCCGTCAAAATCGGGGATGCAATTTGAATACTCCCATTTGAAAGATTGTACCGCCATATCTATTTGGTTATTTACTTTACTAATTGAATTTGTCGGGTTTGAGTCAGTAGTGGTTTCTAACAATAAACTATTAAATGCACGAGTTAGATCATTAACAGTTACTTCAGAATTCATGAATTGTACTTACAGAACGTAAAGGATGATTTTAAACATGCCTAATAAGCTATGAGAATTCACAGCTGGATCCTCGCAGATTTTGGGCAATATGGGTCCCAGATCTCGTTGAATGTTTGGTAGCGGCTCGAACAGGTCCTCGGTAGACGGAAGAGTAGTCCAAAGATATGGTATCTCGCTGAACGAATGTCCTCCACAAACTTCAACAATATAGTTTATTGTTCGATTTATTTCGGTAAATCGTTAAAACGAAATCGCACATACGATATGTTCGACCCGAAATATCCTAATGACTGCGCCAAATAAATCACCGGAGATGAAAAGTCTATTTTTAAAATATTTATTCATTACCTTTACACTTAGAATATTACCGACAATAAATTTTACGTCTATTTTACTTAAAAGTTAACTACTGACTGCTGAGTAAAATGAATTTATAAAATAAAGTGAACTAAAACGGATCATCAAAATTATACAGTGTCAGCATCTTCATATCATCTTCTATACAAGGGGTGACATAATTCATGGCTTCCATAGCAACCACTTAGCAACTGTCAATAGACGTAGCCATTTTATTCAAAATGTATTACTTAGATATTTGATGTTGAATTTTATTCTATATATAAATGGTAGATAACATTTATTAGATATAAGATTGCATTTAATACTACGAGTTATTTGGAATTATATGATAATTGGTTCCGTTTCATTCAATCCGCATCTTTTAGCTGTCTGAATGTATCTCATATTAGTAGACAATAGTATATTATACACCAAGCGACTAAAGTGGCCCATTTAATCCCGCGGGTGGTGTTTGATTCCTGAGGGAAGTAATCCACCTAAGGGATTATTGTCACTATAGTTGAGATGTGTATACGCTATTTTTTGCAATTCCGGTAATTCTACATACATTTTTGATAAAAATAAATACTACTTAGAATGGACTTTTACGAAACTTGGCTGGGCATCGAGGATGGACTTTTATGAAATGGAACTTGGCTGGGCATCGAGGATGTACGTTTTTATTTGTACTTTAAATCCCCTAATAAGATTATCAATACAAGTAAGTCGTAGGTAAAGTATAGTACGTAACACGTGCTGTAATGCATTTTACGCACTCACGGAATTACGCACTCGCCGCTACGCGGCTTCGTGCGTAACTTTTCCGTTCGTGCGTAAAATGCTTCTTACAACACTCGTTACGTAATATACTAATACACTCCAGATGCGGTATATCTGAATTTATAGGACCAGTTATACTAGCTCTGTTGAGCTGAAAATAAATAGGGTTCATCTGTGAGACATCCTGAACAATATCCAATCACAAAATTGGTTGGTTGCATACACTCCGGAGGCTGTATTGTGCTAACAAACCGAAATTCCTTCAAGAGCAATACAATTTGACAGCGCTTTGTAAACATTCCAATACCTTTCTTGAAAAACTCATCGGAAATATAATTTTGATTCGGAACGCACTTCTCGTTAGATTCAAACCTCTTTCCAGTAGGCATTTTTTTAAATTTGCGAACAACTCAAAGTCTCTGGAGGCTAAATCTGGCGAACAGGGAGGGCATGGAAGCAATCGAAGTGTGTGTGTGGAGGAGAATGACATGGAAACAAATTCATTTGCCACATATATTCAAGTGTAATCGTGCAATTTTTCCACCGTAGTCAAAGTCTTGTCATAAGGAGGCGTTTTCTTTGGAATTTCTTCGTTGAAACGATTCAATTAGCTGTGTTGCCTTTTCCAAGGTAGTCTATAAACAAAATACCGTATGCGTCTCAAAATACGGAACCTTCTAACCAAACGCAAAAGGACATGCTGCACTACACGAAATATACAGGGTATCCCAAAATTGCTGGGACACAGAGCTACTACGTGTAATACAGGTCAAAATAAGTTGATTGGACCCAATTTATTCACATACCAAATTGCACCGTTTGCCCGTGAGAAGAGTTCAAAGTTTACATAAATACACCGTTTTAAGATTAAAACTAACTTTTCCGCACTTATACACTCCGGAGAGTGTAATTGTGCTAAGAAACCGTATATCTGAATGTATAGGATCCGTTGTACTGGCTCTGGTGAGCTGAAAATCAATAGGTTTCATCTGTGAGACGTACTGAACAATATCCAATCACAAAATTGATTACTTGCATACACTTCGGAGGCTGCATCGTCCTAACCGAAATTTCTCCAAAAAGTACCAAAAATGTTGTACTTCAGGTACCGTAGCACCCGTTGTACTGGTTGCGATGATCTGCAAATCAATAGGGTTCATCTGTGAGGATCCCTGATCATTATGCAATTATAAAATTAGTCACTTTCATTCACTACGGAGGCTAACAAACCGGAATTTCTATAAAAATGTATATTTGAATTTGTAGGACCCGTTGTACTGGCTCTGGTCAGCTGAACATCAATAGAGGTAATCTGTCTGATGCCCTGAACAATACCCCGTCATCAAATGGGTGACTTATATGCACTCGTGCTAACAAGACATGGTTCAAAAAGTGGCCGACGACAACGACGACGACATACACCATAGATATAGAAATAAAAACATACTCACAGGTTTTTGTTTGTTTCATGGGTTTCTCGCTAAAACCCTAAAAAATAACTCAAAATATTCCAACTTTTTTGGGGTAAACCAATACTTTTCTCGCATCCTAGCTGTGGTTGGGCGGAAAAGTAACAAAAACTGTCCATAGACAAGTAAAATGAGTTAATAATACATTGCAAATATATAATACAAAGTTTATATGCACTTTTTCACAAAATCAGTATGCACTAATTTCTAGAAATTCTCATAGAGTACCTGGTTATAAAGCTTAAATATCGTATAAGAAAATGTAGTTTTGAGTTTAAAGGTTCAATTATTGGGAGGTGAAATATACCTTCTGAACCGTGTAAGTATATTATGTAAATCACAACGGAACTCAATTTTAATATATAAATATGGTGGATATTTGTTCATTATGATGTGATAAAGCATTACCATATGTAAATGCTTTCTCTTTTCCATGCTTAACCAATTAGCGTCCCTCAATTTGTTGCTTATCCTCCGAAATTTTCGTAGTCCGTACATAAATAATTTGAATATAATATGTAAAATCAACTTAGAGAGGCTAAAACGTAATTGATAAGGTTTCCTTGAAACACAAAAGTTGAAACTACGAGACCTTTTCATTGAACTTACCAATAAAATGTTTACTTACTACTCTCTATTTGCTTATATTAGAAAGTGGTATGTTTTCAGTGGAGAACGGGAAAATCCATAAAACAGGGTAGACAACTTGAAGGTTATATTGTAAACATCAATGATATTTTCAAAATATTCCATATTATATTTATTTAAGACTCAACCCGAATCGGTCCTCAATTCTTGAATCAGGATTATAGAAAAACTATTTCGGCGTTACAATGGGTAGTTTTTCAGAATAATAAGTATAATGATCATTATTGATGATTGTAATTATAAAGATAGGCATATACATGATATATCAATTATTCTTATATGAAAATTGGGATAAACATCAATATTTTGAAAATCTACTGCCAACTGCAAGACCTAATTTTCTTATTTTATAATATTTATCGTTCATTTCTGCTAAAAACTTGTTGTTTTTCTTAAATATGATAGCGATTTATTTGTTGAGATCTTGCTGGCTCGTTCCAAACATACCCATCCAACCTTTGAAATTCCGTATTGTTATTTTAGAATTAAGCAGACAACGTAGCTTTCAGAGAAGGCAACCCGATAGCTTTTCAACAGGTTAATATTGAAATTATCTATTTAATGAGAGATTCAGTATTGATTAAACCATTACAAATTTAGTTTTGAATTACGTAGTTGAAAATAGCTGAGGAAATCAGGGATATAATTTTCAAAGCAATCGAATGTATTACAGATGCATATGTGAAACATATTCTGTGCTATATAGGATTATTTCATTTTATATATTTATATATAACATGTGGGTTGCTGGGTTTCAAGCGATATAATAAATTTGGATAGATAAAACCGAGAGCTAAACACCTGGACGAAATGTGTACACCATAAATTCGAGGAAATCCTAAGGAATACTTGCATTTACGTAGAGATCCTTGGAAATACCCGGAAATTCTAGGAAGTCTTTTGGAAAATCCCGGAAACCCTTGGAAATCCTCGGAAACCCTAATAAATCAAAGGAAATGCTCTAGAGGCGGGTAATATCCAAATCTAGTTTTTTGTAAATATATAAACATAATTTAAAATTTTCAGAATATCTTTCGAAAAAAAATAAGGTGTACGGTTTGAAACTTTTTTTCATCTGAGTAACATTTTTCAGTTATGAAAACCTCGATGAAAACTTATATAATAATCGTACGTTTTTTGGAATAGTAACAAACAAGAATAAACTAAAAAATAGACCTCTTACAAAAATACAGAAAAACAAACTTTAGATTTAACATTAAATTGATATAAATAGATGCGTTATTAAGAATAACTACCAAGAGTTAATGACTCTGGAATTTAACTTTCAATTGGTCGGCATATTTGGCCAATTTTTAGAAAATCTGCCTCGGCCAATTCATACTGCTCCTTTCTACCATTAAAAGTAATGGACCATAAAAAATAAAATCACTCTCATCCGTACAAATATCTTTACGTTTCGGCCAGTTAAAAATTTTATCAGATCTTCCAGCTTTCTTGAGTCTTGAGAAATTGTATTTTGAATATTTTATCTTCAATATTTTCATTAATCTGTCCCAAATACCATCTTTGTTCATAATACGAGTATATTGCATAATATTCGTTTACAAGTCGGTTTACAACTATTGGTAGAATACGACTATTATTTCCTTCCACTGATTCCTTCATATTTCGTTCTTCACTCTCTATGTTACTGTCGATTTCAATATATTCAGTGTCAGTACTGACATCGTATTTTATAATCTCATCCAATCTATCGGAAGATTCCGACGAACTAATTTCACAATATCTCTTTTTGGTTATATTCTTAGTAACATTAGCAGCTCATTTATTAGACTTTCCTTTTTCTTGGTGTATTTTGGGGCTATGTTTTACCTTAAACCTTCGCAATCGGTCTGTGTTAACCTTATTCTCTCTGATTGGTCGAGTAGTCAGCATAATGAAGACTTCTTTATAACAACTATCTTATTTTCTACTGCAACTCGAACAATCGCCCCTTAAACGCAAGCAGTGTGATCGTCTCGATCGCTATCGAACTTCGAAGAATATTTAAAGTTCCACCTAAGCCCAGGGTAGAAATATTACCTACAGAACACATTATTTACTACCATTACATCAACACTCACAATTACACTGTCTGACGAAGGTAAACAGTTTACCGTCAGTCTCTGAAGACAATAGCTTGGTTATCGAAACGCGCGTCAGACAGTGTAATTGTGAGTGTGTAGTAGTAGTAAATAGTGTGTTCGGTATGAATATCACCAACGGTTCCAGTAATTCCAACTTAGAAGTATTACATAAATCTGAAAAGTCACTCTTGGGATTATATAAATCGACTTCACTACATGGTGACTTGACAGGAAAATAATTAAATACATTTTTTGTTTGTTCATCTGTATCAATAAGTAATACCAAGTTGTTATCAGAATGTTCGTCTGATTCTTCTTCCTGCTGATTTAGAACATCAGTAGCTGATAGTATTGGCACATAATACCAACTATTTCCTTCGGCAACAATTCCCAGTTCCTCCACTGTATCTCGCAACGCACTTCTCAAAGCATTTTCTACTACCGTATTCATACAGTCGTCAGTTACATCTTATAAATTTGAATTCCTTAAGCTAATATTTCTCGCATTGTCATCCCTTTTTTGTTGACTGGGAAAAATAAGGACGTGTTTAGAATCGTTAGAACATTGTTAATTGCTTTAATCCTATAATGTTTATGAATGCTTCCGTAGACTCATATTACGTCACCTGTTACCACTACGGCTGCTCCAAGGAAAAACACAGTAACCAACAAAAAAATCAAAATTCACTTTTCTACATGTTACCACATACTTGGTCCTTACGCATGTTATAAGCTGGATTTGAATGGTCTATCTGTATTAGAAATCATAGTTTGACCACCCTCAAACACAGTATCTACATTAATTCTTTAAAAGTACCAAAGTAAATCACAGTATATACCAGTTACTAAGTTTTAATGTGGTTATAAGTAGATGCTGTGTTTTAAGTTGGTTTAAAATTATATCTACTATTATTATTATTGTACAACCAGTCGCAGACGAGTCAACAGCCGTTTGAAACTCCCTTTCTCTATCGTGATTCATTATCTCACCACGTGCGTGATTTTGTTACCGATTTAAGTGTTTCTCTGTAAATAACAATGTCCAATACACGAATACGACGAATACTGGAGATGTGCAATAGACAAATGTAAGTAACTAACTGATTTGTATATTAGTTTCAAGTTATAAGACGTGAATCTAGAGCCGCGTTGAAGTTTGTATCAATTCAGAGGCCTCAATAATGTTGCTTCCCAAATTTCTGTACCTCACCGAAAAGATTACAAATAGTCAAACTACTAAAAAAAGCAAAATATTAATGTTTTAGAACTATTTGACTGTTTGAAGGAAACGGTGGATAGTTTTTCCAAAGGTGGATATTTTTTCCAAAGAGGAGTATACTTCGGATGCAGTTAGTAATTGCAGCACCAGCATTTCAATATCAAACGACGACAGTGTTACAGATCCCGATTTTCAAATGGAGTTTAACACTAGCTATAATAGTGATCAGGAAAATGTGCATACTACTCCAAATGAATATCTAGAGATGCCTTACGAAATGCCTGAAAACACTGATGGTATAGTAGTACCAATAACTACACGGGGACCTATTATTGAAGATTATGACATATTAGAAGATATCCGAGAAGTTGCTACTACGGTAAATATATTACAAGGCAAGACTATAAACGGCACTGTAAATACTGCTAGTAATGAAATAGTCCAAGTAAGCGGAGGAGGTAAAAATAGAAGGCGTAAAGCGGCTGTGAAGAGACCTGTATTAAGCAATGAGCAAAAAGCAAATAGAGAGAAGAAAAAGCACCCGATAAGGCCATTCTGCCAAGGAAAATGCCGAAAAAGCTGTCAGAAATGTACACAAGAAGAACGCAATGTAATATGGGATACTTATTGGCCCCTGAATTATACAAATAGACGAAAATGGATGGCAAAAAACGTGCATCTGACATATATTAAAAGAAGAACGACAGTCCAAGCTAATAACGATAGCTATAAGAAAACATGTAGTCGTCTATATTTTCTGCCACATAATAATTTCAGTTTACCGGTTTGTCGCTTATTTTTACTTAATACCTTGAGGTATACAAATGATTCTGTCTTGACAGAATTATGTCATGCCATGAAAAAACAGGAGGGATGTGCTGCAGTGAAGGAGAATAGAGGAGCTCATGCAAAACCTACTTGTAATCGTGAACTAATAAAAGAACATATGGATAGCTTCCACTCAACTGTAGCTCATCATAGAAGACATAATGTTCCTAATATAAGGTACCTACCACGAGAACTTACTGTACAATCGATGTTCCAAGATTTCAATTCAAAATATCCCAATGTGTGTAAAAAAGAAACTTACAGAAAGACTCTAAAAGATATGCATATATCTCTGTGTATGCCTACCTATTTCAGACACTTGTGACGAATGCCTCGCCTTGGAAATGCAGGTGAAAGAACCCGAGGCAGTAATAAATAACGACGCAGCAGTGAAGAATATAAAGGAAAAATTGACTCTACATGAAACTAAAGCTATCAACAAATACACAAACGACAGTAAAATTACAGACAATCCAACAATAAAAATATACTCTATGGATTTGCAAAAAGTATTACTATTTCCAAATATGCCTTCAATTAAAGACAGTTATTTTACAAGTAGACTTGTTGTATTTAACGAGACTTTCGCAGCACTACATAAGAACCCAATCAATAATAGTTATTTGTAAAACAAGTGTCACAATGACTCGTTTTGTAGTACGAATGAAGTTTGCACAACTCAACGCTTCGCGGTTCGTTTTGCAAATCACGACTACTACAGAAAGTCATTGTGGCACAAGTTTTACACAATATTTTTTATAATTTGCATTTATTAAATTATTCAAATACAATATTATTTCATATAATCCCAGTTTTTAAACTAGGAGGAGTGGTTTAAATTTAAATTGGCAATTCTGTTGGTTCCTAATTGGTCAGATCACAGATGGTTTTATTCAGCACTTCTGACTTTTGACATATAACCGAATAATTATGTAAATTGTAAACAAACTTTCATTTAAGCAAAAAGAGGATGATTATTTGTTTAAAAAAGAGCTTCATCGTATATGCTTTTGCGAACTATTTATGTTATATCATGAACAGAATTATTTCTGTAATACATCTTCACATAGATATCTGGTAATTTATCCCAAAAATGGAACGTTTTGTATACCTATATATATTGATCCTATACAATGTAAAAATAAACAATTGACAAATCATTGATAAATAAACGTTAGCGTACTTTATTCATTAATATGTTTAATCACTCTAATTTACCTTTAATATAATAATTTGCTAGCTAGAACAACGCTAGACCATTTTATTTGCAATGTGTGTTAAGGTTAAAGTAAAATGTCAAATAAAAATATAACTAAATACATTAACCAACTGTACACTAAAAATTACTATAACAGTGTTCAAAGAGCTTCATTGTGACACTGTAAACAATGTTATAATGAAGTCTCTTTTATACGCGAATTGTAAAAAAATTATTGTGTAATGTGACACAAAGGTATCGCCGGTCGAAATGCACATAACATTGTAGATTCCGTTGTGGCAATAATAGAATCAGAACGAGATACCACCCACTTTGTATTTTGGGTCGATATCTCCACGGCCCAAAACAAAAAGAGGATTATGCGTACGCCATTTGTAATCCTTGTAAATTGAGAACGAGGTCTTAATAGCATTACTTTGAGATGTTTAACTAAAGGTCACACTCATACGAGTGCAGATGGTATTCATGGCCACATTGAAAAACATCTAGCACAGGTCAGAGACGTATATGACTTCAGAGATATAAAAACTGTAGTTGGTACGTCTAGAAAAAATGTAACTGTCGTAGAGCTGAATAACTTTTATGAATGGAAGAAGAAAAAAAGAACTGCACCTCGTAATAAACCAAGTGATCCACTAAATATTGTTAAACTCAAGTCTATCGTAGAAATTAAATTTGAGAAGGGATGTCGTTCCATGAAATACAGGACTGATTTTGACGGCGATTTTGTGACACTTGATTTTTTACAAAAGAGATTTAATGCATCAAAACGACCTGAATTGCTCCCAACACACCGATAAATTCCAAAAAGGAAGAAGAATGATATAATCAAGGTACTTGGGCCCTTAATTCCTGCGTCAAGGAGAGAATTTTGGACCACCCTACGAGAAAACGATATTGTTGAAGATCTTAATTCGGAATATGGTATAACCGAGGATGTTGATGAGCTATAAATTAATTTATATGTTATATAAAATAAACTATAATCAAAACTACCACTTTTTAATAATGTATAAGTAAATTAACAGGCAATTTAATTTCGTAAATCATTCTAATATGCCAAGCAAGAACACGGCATACACATTGCTGTGTATTTGTTATTAAAAGTTACTAAAAAACACCATTGAAAAACACAGTATATGCTATAAAACACGAAAAAATTACCAAATTTAACCTTTTTGTTTTCATTTTATACTTAACACAAAATAATCGGTATGCAAATATCTATTCTTGTTAGCAATAAATGTCACATACAACAGAATATACATTTTCGCCATTTCCCGGTAATTTTGTTTTTACACATACTGTGTTTTTCCTTGGAGCAACCGACCAGTAGAGAAGCTTATAATAGTTCATTTTGACGCTCCAAATTTCATCAGTCTAAGTATCACCGTTCAAAATAAAAGAGGGGAGGGGGACTTTTGAGAAGTGCTGTATAAGCTTTAATATTTGTAATATCATATCTTCTTCTTTTTTCTATTCATATATATTAAGTAAATCACAAAGTAGGCCACTTCTTGGTTTAGCCAAAAATAGTTAGTCAGAGATCAAATTTTCCCCCTTTCAATAGGTTTCCAAATACGTTTATACCTAAGCTATACCGTTCGTTCGCTGATGCTTAAAACGGACGGATGGACGGACATCAGAAGCCAAAATATAAGACTTCGATTTTTTCGTCGACTTTATTGACTTGTGTCGAGCATAAACATCGCTATAACAAAATGTGAGAACTATACACGAACCAGTGTACTGAACAAAACATGCAGTTTGTAAAAAACAGTAGATACTGACAGATTTTTGTTCCCGAATTTAATTTTGGCTATGGATCTCCAAAATCTGATATCTGCAAAGTTTGTAATGCGAAAGAAACAAATGACGAATATGTTAGGCGGTATAAAAAAGCATTTGTATAACAAAAACAAGACAGAAATTTGTTACCATTCTATACATACATTTAGATATGAAAAAACATCACCTCTACCAAAGCTGTCCGGCAGTGTGGCCTTTTATCTAAGACAAGTGGGGATATACAATTTGGGAAATAATTGTGTAAGTAAAGGTGACGCCTTTGAAAAGGATTGAAGACAAAGGTGGTAGAGACCCAGTAGAAATAGGAAGCAGAGCTTTATAATTCCTAGAAAGCATTAATAACGAAAATGACCATTTAGTAGCCTGGAGCGATTCTGCGGGTGGACAATATAAGAATTTTTCTATTATTTACTTATGGCACTACCTACTGTACCAAGGAATTTTTAAAACTGTTGACTTTAAGTTTCCGGAGGTTGGCCATAGTTGCATGGATATTGATAGAGACTTTGGCGCTGTCAAAAAAGTTATTCGAAAAATATTTATACAGTTGATCAGTACATGACGTTACTAAGGGAAGCTAGAAAAAGGGATGCGTTTGTATTAACTAGAATGGACGATACATTTTTTGACCTAAAAGAACTGCCTAGAACGCTGAACTTACAGAAAAAATGCAACAAGGTCAAAATTACTTTTTCGCAATTTAAGATGGAAAAAAGTTGATATATTTTGAAATAACGAAGTATAGATATTCACTAGATGAGACAGAAGAGTGGAAAGAAGTAGATATTATTAAACACAAACCAACCCGAACCCCAGGACAACACGAAATTTTTTATTGTTTGATTAAATCCCGACTTACAGGAGTCAAAAAATACAGAAGCAACTTCCATTTATTCCAGAAAATTCAAGGATATTTTATATGGACTTAATTTGATCTGAAAGTGATTAGTATTACCTATTTTTGTGTTTTTTCTATCAATAAATATTAGTTGATCCTAAATGAAACTCACGGTCTCTTGTTAATTCCACAATATAATAAAAGTTATTGAAAATTCTAAAAAATTGACAATTATTTCCATAAATCAATATCGAAACAATTGTCAATTTTTTAGAATTTTCAATAACTTTTATTATATTGTGGAATTAACTAGAGACCGTGAGTTTCATTTAAAAACATATGAGCATATTCCACGAAGTAAGGGTCGAGACAGTTAATTTCATTAGTTGATCCTTTCTTAATATGTTATTATTTCAATTAAAATAGTAAATGGTTGCGCATAAAGGTGCGAACTCAGTTTTTTGTAGAAAACATTAAAAAGCCTATCACAAACCACAAAAAATTATAAAAGTTGACCCACCGTATTGACGTTACTTCTATTGACTAAGTTTTGACTTAATTCGATTATAATTTCAGTTTAAACAGAAAAAGCTCCAATAACATTACTTCAACCCTTAATATCTCAAAATTGTTAAATAGTAACTTAACACCTTCATGCACTAATAGCTTCAATTGAGCATTCAATTATTTTGTTGCTGTAAGTACTGGAGGAACCGGCCCATTCCAATATCATAATACATAATTTATTCGAGTACAGTGGTTTTTATACGTTGCCTTACAAGAATTTACAAGGGTTTATCATGCCCATTATCGGCAGCTGAGTTCGAAAGAGGTCGAATTGTTTGTCTTCGGGAAGCTGCGCTGTCGTTCCGAGAAGTTTCTGGTAGAATAAACAGGAGTGTGAATACGGTTCTAAGATGTTTTCAGGCATGGCACCAAGAAGGCTGAACACGGAGATCCAGAGGCACAGGACGAGTGAGCAGGACAACAGAGGGCCAAGATCGTCGCCTAGGGTTATTACCTCTAGGAGATCGTGTCTCATCGATAAGGACAATATATCAACTCAGTGGTTTGCAGAGCACGGAAAGGTCCTTGGAATACGAAGTGTTTATAGAGAGATAAGAAGGTTTAGGCTTTTCTCATACCGACCTCATTTGATATCATTTTTAACTCTGGAACATCGAAGAAATCAACTTCAGTTGTGCTACGAACGACTAGTGTGGAATCAGGAATGAAACACTAGCGTTTTCAGTGATGACTCCCAGCTCTGCCTAGACATCCATGATGGTCGAGTGAGAATGAGGAGACGAGACGAACGTCGTAGCCCTCAATTTTTTGTTGAACGCCATGTACATCGCACTGTTGAAGTTATGATATGGGGTGCAATTACTTATTGCTCAAGGTCACCTTTAGTCTTCATCAGGGGCAATATGAATGCACATCGATACAGTCAAGAAATGTTATAACCACATATGATTTCTTACGTCAAGATACTTCAAAGTCCAGCTTTTCAGCAAGATAACGCTCGACCACATATAGCCTTGTACTACTTTTTTTATTAAAAAAGAACCGCGTCAACCATGGAAGGTTATTGGCGGCGGGACAATTGAGAGTAAAGTATTAATCGAAGTTTACAAAACAATTAAGCACTATATTAATTTGTAGAGATTAGTCAATTTTAAAAACTTAATCATTTCATCACTGTTGACATGATCCAGCGCACTTTTCATTTCACGTGGAAGTTTACTTTCTAATCATTCCTGATGGTAGAGTGGACATTCGACAAAAATATGTTGTATTGTCAAAGGAGTATCGCAGGCAAAGCACAATTTTGGTTGCTCTTTTTTCAATAGGTACTCGTGGGTTAACTTGGTGTGTTCTATTCTCATGCGATGCTGTATCACTTGATCCCGTCGTCTTTGTGACATTTTCCCTTTTGGTAGTAGATTTGGGTTGACACCTTGGAGTTTATTGTCTTCAAGTTTTTCCCATCTGTTTTGCCATATTTCCGTCGAATGCTGTTCAATACAGCTTCTGATGTCGAAATGTGGAATTTCAGGGGGTCCATTATCTATTCTGTTGATACTGCAGGCATCTTTAGCTTCCCGATCAGCTTTCTCATTTCCTATTATACCGACGTGGAATGGAATCCACACAAACTCGACTTGTTTATTCATATTGTGGAGTGCTTCAAGGTCGGTTTTAATTTGGCATAACATTGGGTGGTTTGGGTATACTCTCAATATTCCCTGTATTGCACTTAAGGAATCACAGAAAATGACTGCCTTTGATTTGTACTGTTGTAATATATGTTGCAGGGCTTTGGAGATTGCTAACAATTATGCCGAATATATGGAATAATCCTTGAGTAGCTGATAGGTGGATATTTCGTAGACGAAAGCTGCGCCTCCTGCTTCCATTTGAGATGTTTATGATGCATCTGTGTATATTTGGTAGTGGCTTTTATACTTGTTTTTGATCTCTTGAAAATTTTGTAAATCAGGGGAACGGAGTACTGGATTTAGGGTACAGTAAAAGATTTGTATTGCATTTAGGGATTTTTATGGTCCAGGGGGAGGATAGATAACCTTGTTTGATATAATTTTCGGGAAATTGAAATCCATAATTCGTTTACTAAATGATGCGGACAGATTTGGTCGAAAATCAAATGAAAATGATCAGAGAAGGTATATGAATAAGTAGGATTATTAGGATTGGCTCCGATTTTAGCTGCATATTGTAGACTCAGTTTGTACCTTCTGATTGTAAGAGGAGGTTCGTTAGCTTCCGCATAGAGGCTTTCCACTGGACTGGTTCTGTAAGCTCCAAGTACAAGCCTTAATGCAGTGTTTTGTATGACGTCCAGTACGCAACCTTTGGCTGAAGAGTACACTATAGAACCATAATCTAGCTTACTTCGAATTTGTGTTTTATATAGTTAGTAATTGTGTGGTATCGGCTCCCCAATTATGATTTGCTAATACTTTAAGAATGTTCATATTTAGCATGCATGCTTTTTTAAGTTGATGAATGTGGTTGTTCCAAGTGAGTTTTGAATCGGGTATCATTCTCAGGAATCTGTCTTCTCTTACATACTATAAATTCTCGTCGTGTAATGTCAACTTGGGCAGGTTTATTTGACTGAAAAACACATTGCTTTAGTCTTGTTTGTAGAAAAACGTAGGCCTGTCTTCTCTGACCACTCTTCTAGAGACTGGATGGATTGTTGTATTATAGTTGTGGCCGTGTGGATATTTCTGTTACTAACATAGATGACAAGATCATCTGCGTATAAACCAATTTGTACCAGAGTATTAATATAGTCTACTATTTGATTAATTGCTACTAAGAAATGTGATGCACCGAGTGTTGATCCCTGGGGAGTTCCATTATCTTGACTATAGGAATTTGAAAGTTGATTATTACATCTAACTCTAAAATGTCTGCATAGACAAAGTTCTCTACGAACGCCAGTAAGCTTCCATCAATACCCCACCGTTTCAATTTTAATAGGACATTATATTTCCACACAGTATTCGTAGGCTTTCACTATATCGAAGAAAACAGCTAGTACTTGACGGTTACTCGCAAATGCTTCTTCTATGACAGATTCCAGTTTAACTAAGTTGTCCATTGTACTCCTGTTTTTTCTAAATCTCTTTTGTTGTTTACATATTAAATTGTTAGATTCCAAAAAGTATTGCAGACGTTTGTTTATTATTTTTTCTAATAGCTTGCATATAGTGGATGTTAAAGAGATTGGTCGATAAGAATTCGTATCCGACTTATCGTTGTTTGATTTTAAAAGAGGAATTACGATTGCTGTTCTCCAAGATTTAGAGAATTGCTTCGTACTGAATAGAAAATTGTGCATGTCCAAAAGGTATTGTTTAGCATTTTCTGGTAGATTCGTAAGGAAGCTATAGGGGATTTCGTCAGGTCTTGTACTAGAGTTTCTGACATCATGAAGTGCTTCTTCTAGTTCACTTATATTTATTATTAAATTCAATGGATGATTGTTTTCGGTGATGACTATCTCTTGTTTTGGGTTGTTCTTATTTTCTATGAATATAGGGTCGTACATAAGTCACTGGAGTGTTACTGAAATGAAGCTGCTAAGGCGTTTGTTATTTGTCCTTCATCAGTAAAATTATTTCCGTTCATATTGAGAGAGTGTATCTTGTGGTGGCATGAAATACCTTTGATTCTGAGGATCTTTTGCCAGACGGGGTAGTATCATCAGTTATTGAATAGATATTATGTTTCCAAGACTCACGTTTACTTTTTTTAATTATATATCTCTCTTTTGCTCTGTACTTTTTAAAATTAACTAGGTTTTCCTGTGTATGGTGCTTTTTCATAAGATTGAAGGCATGTTTGCTAAATTTCAAAGCTTCTTGACATTCAATATCCCACCATGGAACTGTGTGTTTACGTTTTGGTTTGCTTGTCTTTCCTATAGTTTCTTCCGCAGCTTTGACCAGCATTGTAGTAAATTTTTCGACGACAAGGTCGATATTACCTTCCAATGTCCCTAGATGCGGTAGGGAGTTTTTAATAATGTTTTGATAAGATTCCCAATCTGCATTTTCTGTCTTCCATTTTCCTAAAAAGGATATTTCGGTATTTTTGGATTTGTAATTTTTAATTATTATAGGCCAGTGATCACTATCATAAGTATGCGGTAAAACTTCCCAGTTTAGGCTTGGAGTTAAAGAGTATTCACATATAGATAGATCTATGGCAGAATGATCACCAGTTACTGAATTAAAGCGAGTTTTTCCACCCGTATTAGGTAATGTAAGATTGATTGAGCTTAAAAGATGTTCTATGACTTCACCTCTTTTATCTGTAGACATACAGCCCCATGCTATGTGCATTAAAATCACCTACTATAATCCTTGGTTTTGGAATTTGATATATTAACGATTCGAGTTGTTTGGAGGTAATTTCCGTATCTGATGGAAAGTATATGTTGCATAGAGAAAATTGTATTGGGGACTTTATTTTAACTGCGAGACAACTTCTAAGTTTGATTGTATAGGGATTTCTTCTGATTCCAAATTTGAGTCGACATATATAGATACGCCACCACTGGCTTTACTAGTGTTGGTTCTGATTTTGTGATAGGTTTAAAAATGTTTTAAAGAATATTTTTTATTTATTTTGAAGTTTGCCTCTTGTAGGCAGATGACTTGTGGAAGTGTTTGTTTAATTAAAAGTTGAAGCATTTCGACATGTGTAAATACACTTTGAATGTTCCACTGAATAATAGTCATTTTGTTTGTTTTTGCTTATTTAGTATGTGCTATCCTGTGACGTATCGGTGTCTTCCGACACGTCAAACTGGTTATTTAAGTCTTGTTTTATTTTATTAAGAATTTTCTTCTTGGATCTTGTAATCCTGGCTTTTATTACTCTTTCTTGCAACTTGGGATATATTTCTGTCAGCATGTGCCTTGTATGTCCTGTGTGTACTCCTGACCAATTTCCAGAGGGGTGGAAGAGCCGTGTACGTCTTCTAAGAGGCTTACTAATTCGATGTAGTTTAGTACATATGGCGGTGATGCTTTCTGAATCAGTTGTTTAGTTGGTTATAATAGTGACTCAATATTAATGGCATCCGAAGTGGTAGTGGCTGATTTGATAATTTTTTCTTCTTATTTTGTACTGGTTGAGGTTTTGTAAATTCTACTTTTCTGTATGAGTGGAGCAAGCTGCAGATGTTACTTCGGAGTGGGAACGTTTATTTATGTGATTCGGATTAGAACTTTCTTGAGAATCCATCTCTTCCTGAGTTTCGTCGGTTGAGTGTATTTCTTTATTCTGTTGGGAACTAGGGGCCATGAATTGTGAACAGGAATATTCCTGCATTTGGGAGGAGTTGCTAGCAGGTTGGAACGTATGTTGTGGAACAGTAACGTGAGAGGGAGTTATAGTACAAGCTGATGATACGTGACCAGTCTGATGACACGTATAACAAGTTAATTCATCGGGGATTGGAAACGTCCATATGAAGTATTATCGAAATCAATTAGGACTGAGTCAGGTACAGTATTATTGTCTAATGGTGCATAGTATACTTGCCTTCGGAAATTAAGCACATAGCTGTATTATGGGTCTTGTATTCCAGCTCTAAGAAACGAAATTGGGGACATTAATTTAAAACCAAGTTCGATTAAACACTTTGCAATTGTATCATTAGGTACGGATGGGCAAACGTTAGAAAGAAGTAATCTATTAGCTGGTGTAATTAGTTTGCGTGCTTTTATAGTGTGTTCTCCTATTTTAATGTCTCCTTGTTGACTCAGAAAATCGTTAACAACTTGTTTACTTGAAAGGTAGATGCAAATACTTCCATTTGACATTCTTGATGAAAACAGTAGGTACATTTTTTGGTTGCACTATGGTTCCTACTGCAATGGTATACTCTTGTAGTTTTATTGTGTGTACCGTCGGAAAAATTATTACTTGGTCCTTAGTTGGAAATTTTGGAGATGGTTGTTGTTGTGTAATTGTGGAATATGTGAGAGTTTGCTTGTCATTTTGTAAATTTAAAGTAGCTTTCTTTGTTTTAAATTTGAATCGAATTGTCATTTCTACAATAGTTTCAACCTGAATCCTACTCTGTTTATTTCTAGCGAAACCGATAGGTTTGGCTATTAATGATAGTGATAGTAGCTGAAGCCAGTTTTTTGGTTAATTGATAAGCAAAAATTTGTTGGTATTTTATCAAAAGCGATATTTTAATCGATCTATGATTACTGGAGGAAAAAAAAGTATTTACTGCACTTAAAGATCACTGTAAACTACTTTGATTTATCGCGTTTTACTGTTTTAATTTTTAGTATTTCTTGCGAAAAACGGTAAAGACTGAGGATCACAAAATACTTCGACTTATTTGCCTGGTATTCAGATACTACTTCCACCAGGCTCAAATACATTTCTCACCTTGGCTCCCAAGATTCCCGGATTTGTCCCCAATTGAACATGTGTAGGACATAATCTGTAGAAGGTTAAGAAATTTGCAGCGCCGTGCTCAAACTCTGAACTCTCTTCGAAATGATATAGAGATGGCGTGGAGTGAGATACTTAAGAGGATATTGTCTACCTTATTATGAGTCTGCCTAGATGCTTAAGGTAATGTGTAAAAAGTCGTGGAGCTTCAACCCATTATTGAAGTTGGTGAGCAGAAACAGTTTATTCTCACCCGATTGGAATGATATTATCAATTTTCTACATATTACGAACTCTCTGATATGTATGCCAAATATTACCGAAATAAAATCATTTTTACTGGGTGTTCGGATTTCTATGTCACTGAGTATATTAAATCTTACTTTTTATCGTAAATACGTTTCCAATATATTTTTACATCTGAAAGAAACAAGTTACCTTACTCTATAAGTAAGCTAATTGCTTTTCACGAGTTATACCAAAACTTTTTTAAATATCCGATTTAATATTTTTCTGAATGCTCGTTAATTAGATCAGTTTTCTCGTTTTACTAACGAACTAACAGAAATTAGTTTGCAGAAGTTTCAAACTCCCATCAAATAAGTACATTCGTGAGTTAGTAAAACTTTTACAGAATGTAAATGCTGCTGATGAAGTGAAAATTATTGCACTCTGTTTAACCTCTCCTTACACAGTAAGGGTGGAACGTGAAAATTTTCATTTTCTCATATAAAATATTTATTGCACTTATCATAAAACAGAACTAATTTAGCTGGCGTCGATAAAAAACTGTCACCAAACCAAAATTTTTTTGAACTTTTATATTACTAGTTAATTTCACATATAACGACAACACAGAAGCTAATTTAAATTTACAGAACTGATAGTGAAATATACTGTTTAATGGCACGCGTTTTCTCCCATTTTCATATGGACAATGTTTCTAACAACGGATTTTCTCTAAAAAATCTTGCTTACTTATCATAAATCTTTCGAAAACAGTGTCAGAAAATTTTGGTTTTAACTTTATAGGTATAGATTTCAATATCAGAGGTGTAAAACCTATCATTATCTTTTTTTTTATTTTCTGTTCTATTTTCAATTTATTTCATTTCTATCACAGGCAACGGCAGTTGTCGAGTGACGCAAGTACACCCCCATACAAACCACTACACCGAAAAAGCCCAATACAAACTGTTTACTGCATGTAAATGTCAAACCATGAAAAGTCACTCTATATACATAAATTTTGTTTTCATACAAACTATATACTTTCAAATGGCCGAAAAAATAGGAACGTGTCCACAGATCACGATCTGTCAGTTGACTCAGGGCGCTGAGGTGCTGCTACAGTACAATTTTCAGCCTCCTAGCTGCACTCAAAGGTGAGATACAGGTACCTTCGTTTTAGGCAGTTTGTGGGTATATATAGTCTGTCTAGAAAGTATACAGAAAACAGACAGCATAATTATAATTTTTCTGTATATACTTTTATTACTTAAATTAATACAATTATAACAAATAATTAATCTTATCTACTTATACAACCTCCATTTAATTCTAAACACTTAATTAAACGTTCAGGCAAACCCGAAACTAGGTCAACGCTATAATTTTCGGTGATGGTGGTCCAGACCTGTAAAACTGACCGAATCAAATCTTTTTTATTCCGCAGTGCTGCTCGTTCCCCTTCGATCTTCATTAGTCCCCATATGATTTCAATGGGACTAAGATCTGATGAAAATGCTGGCCTTGTAAAGTTTTGATCTGCCGTATATTCAGAATTATGGCATCTTGCATTATCCTGCTGTAACCGCCAGCCCTCTGGATACAAAGCATGAGCCGTTTCAAGAAGAAAACCATTCAGAATTCCACAATATTTTTCACTATTAACGCTACCCTCAACTGTACAAAGAGGTGTAGCACCAGGCACAGATATTGCTCCCCAAAACCTTACTTTAGCGGAAAATTTGGAAATTTGAACAGTAACTTGTTCTCGTGATAGGATTTTTAGGTGATTTGCACCAAGCTGGAAACAACTTTCGTCGGATATAAAAACATTACCAAGTTATCTTCTCGCAAACATTAACAAAAATCTATCCTTCATTGCAGGGACTTGCTTTGGTTGCCTTGATATGTAGCCCTGTTTTTACAGTGATTTTCGGACAGTTTCTGGACACACGTTTACTCTTCGTTGATTTCTAAATATGTTAGCCTATTTCGTATTTTGTCTTCCCGAAACTGGTCCATGCCTCATATCTCTCCCATTGCTTATCCTCTCTATTGTCTCATATACTTCACTTTTTTCGAGATCCGTCAATTTCACTAATTCTTTAACGTTTTGAACACCTTTTCTATACAAATATTCCACCAATTTCCTTTTTTCTAGTTGTGACATTATTACACAAAACTTAAGCCTGCTTGCAATCCACAATATGTGACAGATGGTATTGTTATTTAATTTTGGCCATGGCCTACTACCGGCACAATCTAGTTGATGCATTACTTTCGTCTTAGGATGTTGCAAAAAAGAAATATGATAAAATTAGGAGAAATATTAAATTCCAGATACTTTCTAGACGGGGTATATATTTGTGGCAACTTTGTAATGGCTCTAACGATTTTGATGAAACTTTGCAGGATGATAGAGCTCGAAAAGTTATTACGATCGCATCATATCACGATCCCTAAAAAAATCCTGAAGGGGTCCTAATGGCCATCTAAAATTTCGAAAATATGGGTATTTTAAGCATTTTTCTATTTATATGTTCTTTAACCTCAGATAGAGAAAAAACACACCAAGTGTTTTTTATATTATGTTCAATACCTTTCCAAAGGTATGCAATATTTCAGAAATTTGGTGTGCCCTTCTGGAGTTATTGCCAAAATAATTGGTTCACCTTTTGATTTTCTTCGTTTCTCCCAATTTATACAGTTTTTGACCCCAGATCAAAATTTGTTTACGAAAAAGTTTTCCTCAATTACTGTATACCTCTAACAAATTATTGAATAAAGCTATATCATTTTTCTTAAGTATATGATAATTCAATTTAAAAGCTGTACAAAAAGTACTGATATCATTCTAAAAACCTCTTGACGAGGTAAAAATAGGAGATGCAAGTACACTTCTTTCAAAAGATGTGATATCAAATTATACGATGTATAGGGTAACACAAGTACTATATCTACTTATAATCTTTTTAAAATAAAGGTAAGCTATGGCTACATATATTATTCACACTTTATTCCTTATTAATTTGAAAGTTTCCAATAATTCATGTACTGGCGTTCAGTCATGTTTAAATAATGTTAGTGTTCTTCCCAGTTTCATTTTAAGGCATTTTGTTTTTCAACCGGTCTTATTGTAGTAGAGATAAAAAAAGCTTTTCGTTTACTTTGTAGTTCTGACAAATGAAGCGAAGCAGACGTGGTCTTTGCTTTGTAATGCGTTTCGAAATTATTATTCGGAGCGGGCCCTTTCTTTCTAATGTGTCTTTCTTTGTTATGTATTTTGATATTGCAATTCGGATGGGGCCATTACTATGTTATGTGTCTTGGAATTTTATTTGGTTTGGGCTATGAAATTAAACACTTCACTAGTTGTTGAACGTTTCGTATATTATAATCAATAAACTCAAAAATGAATATTTCTCAGGCCAACATTCAGGGAAAGATCCCGTACGTCCCTTTGCCCAAAATTTGCTGTCTTAGAAATCTGGTGATTTTAAGAATACAATCATAAAACAGTACCGTACCAGATGAGGTCGAATTACTCGCAATAAGCTTTAATTTTTTTTTCGTTTTTCATCTAGAACAACACGAAAAACAATTTTTAGGAACAAAATCTTGTGTGTATGTTGTCGTCGTTGTCCTATTGCTTTTCAGCACCCCAGAGCCAGTACAATGGGTGCTATGATACTTGCAGTGCGACGTTTCTGTCATTTTTGGAAAAATTTCAGTTTGTTAGCACGATACAGCCTCCGGAGTGCAATAAGTCTCCAATTTTATGATTGATTATTGTACGGGACATCTCACAAATGAACCCTATTGATTTTCAGCTTACCAGAACCACTACAACGGGTGCTATGGTACCTGAAGTACGACATTTTTGGAGAAATTTCAGTTTGTTAGCACGATACAGTCTCCGGAGTGTATACAAGTGACGAATTTTATGATTGGATATTGTTCAACATGTCTCACAGATGAAACCTATTTATTTTCTGCTCACCAGAGCCAGAGCAACAGGTACTATGGTACTGGAAGTACCAAATTTTTGTAATGTTTGGAGAATTTTCAGTTTGTTAGCAAGATACAGCCTCCGAAGTGTACAAAGTTACCAATTTTATGATTGGATATTGTTCAGGGCATCTTTTATATGAATCTCATTGATTTTCAGATCACTAGAGCTAGTATAACGGGTGCTATAGTACCTGATGTGCCACATTTTTGGAGAAATTTCGGGTGTTAGCACGATTCAGTCTCCAGAGTGTATACAAGTGAGCAATTTTATAATTGGATATTTTTTAGGGTGTCTCACAGACGAACCCGATTGATTTATTTTCAGCTCACTAGAGCCAGTTTAACGGGATTTATAATCGGAAGTCCCATCTTTTGTTGATAGAAATTGTTATTAAATGAAAAATAAGTGTTATTATATAAGTATTTGACAATATCTGAAAAATCTCGTTTTTAAATATCCCTATGTTGTTGTATAAGAGCAAAATGTTAATCAAAAATGATGGTAATTAAGGCTAATGGAATATTAGTAAACAGAGATACCACATCAAAAGAAACTAAGACAAAGCCATCAGGAAGTTTATAATTATTTATCTTTTCTGAAAATACAAAAGTGTCTTCAATTCTAAATTTGTTAAAGTCACTGAAGGCCTTGTCAAGTATTAACAATATGAACTTAGCTAAAGGTTGTGTAGAAGCACCTATACATGATACTATCGATCTAAGTGGTATATCCGCCTTATGCACCTTTGGTAAGCCATAATATTTAGGACAAGTACCGTTATAGGTAAACAGGGACTTTGCATCTAAATCAGTAATATATTTTTTGTCTTTCAGTTTTTTTATCAATCTATTGCAACTTGTTTCAAGAGAGTTAGTTGGGTCTTTATTTATTAGTTTATATGTGTTCTAAAGACTTTTCAATATATGAAGCCTTGTTCATTACAACTGTAACATTCCCCTTATCAGATTTCGTTACTATCAAATTTGGATTGTCTTTTAAAAAAAGTTTAGTTTCAATTTCCAGTTTATAGGTTGGAGATGTAGAGTTAGAGTTGTAATGAACATAATTTGTGACTAAATTAGTAGCTTTTGATCTAACTATATTTTGTTGCTTTGTCGGCACATGTGAAATAATCGATTCTATCTCTGAAATTAATTTAGAAATTTTAATGTCTTTTGGTGTAACTGGTAAGCTAAACTTCGGCCCCATTGCTCAGGCACTTGGGTGTCTGAAATATTCTAGATCCAAGCTGCACTAGTACTATTATATAAATTCCTATTACTGTTAATAAGTACTTTAATCTTTTTTAAATTTATATTCTTTATCCCATTAAAAACTTTATTATAACTCAATCGTTGCATGTAAAAGAAGTCGTCTGAAATGCCATGAGGTAAAAAATTGCATAAATCTGATATGATGGTTTTGTGGTTTCTATCTTTAATGCAGACGCCATTTTGATTAAAGTTGACTGTTTGGCCACTTTGTTGAATTCTGCGGACAGACAACAGGTTGTAAGGAACATCGGGACAGTAGAGCATGTCATCTAGAGTACCATCAAATCCTTGGTCGGAGATCACTTTGATTGTGCCCTTTTTAGTAGCGAATACTGTACAATCCTTCTTTGTAATATCAATGCTTCATCGTGGAAAATGCGTTCATCGTGGAAAATGAACTGAACACTTCATCACTATTCACAATGTAATCTGTTGCACCAGAATCTAGAATGAATTTGATTTCATTGTTGATGCAATCTGCCTTCGTCCTGCCAGAAACGCGAAACTATTTTCTCCTGATGGACAGTCTGGATCAATTGGATGGTTTGACTTCTACCTTCACCTTTCAACCGTTTATAGAAATAGCAATCCGTTTTTATGTGATTTCTTCTCTCACAATGATCACACTGTTTATTTGAGTTCCTTTTGTTGCTATTTGGGAATGGTTTCTTTTTCCAAGAGGGCTGCTACCATTCTTCCTTTTGTCTTTGAAATTTCTTGGATTGAATACTTCTTTTTCAGTGTAAAGTGCCTTGTTGTTCAAATTTTCCTGCCTTAATTTTACCTCGTAATCCAGCAACCTTGTGTTTACGAAGGCAAAATTGAGGTATCTTTCTCCCAAGGTTTCGAGAGCTGTGATTAAACCATGAGGCTAATGTTAATAATAGGTGTCCATTTGCTCCAGCAGATATAAGTTCCGTCACTATCTTATCAAAATGTATAAAATGCTCTATTAAAGTTTTATTACCTTGCAGCTTCAGGCTCAATAATTGTTTCCTTAGGGCTAAATGTGTAGCTACACTTCTTCGCTCATACACTTGATCCAAATTTTGTAATATAGATTTTGCTACATTATTATCTTTAGTAAAACTAAGAAACGCATCATTAAAGTACTCTAAAATAGTGTTTCTTGCAAGAGTGTTTTTCTTATTCCATTCGAGAGATGGTTATTCACGAATGCCCTTATCGATAACGTTTAACACATTCAATTTGATCAGTAGTGTCCTGATACGGAATTTCCACGCATTGTACTTCTCACCATTGAACGCGATGTTTCTTTTAGAATTTTTATTGTCCATTTTTCTTTTAGGGAATTCCACAACACAGTGAATTTAATTTTTGTCTTTTCCGTTAACTATTAACGAACTATTTAACTATCTATAAACACTATTTATAAGCCAACGTAGACTGGGCCCATAACCTATTGGAAATCTATTTAGTCTGGGTTATGAAATTTAACACTTTACTCGCTGTTGACCGTTTCATGTATCAGAATCAACTAACTCAAAAGGGAATATTTCTCAGGCCACATTTCAGGGAAAGATCCCGTACGTGGCTTTACCCAAAATTAGCCGACTTAGTCTGAATCCACATGAGTACGTGATTACAACGGATCCGTGATCACGTACTCATGTGGATTCAGACTTAGACATCTAGCGATTTTAATAATACAATCATAAAACAGTACCGTACCAGATAAGGATGAATTACGGGCAATAAGCTTAAAAAACGTTCAAAAACTATTGTAAACTATTATAAGAGTTTATTTATCTTATTTATTGTTTTATTTTGATTTCATGTTCCAACAGATAGTACCTATAAATCGGACGGAGCCTTTCTTTGTATTGTATTTTGGAAGTATTGATGGAATGAAGCATTTTTATACATTGTAATCATATATATTTTTGGTAGTATGAACTGAATGGATACTAATTTGCACGTCCGTCTAAAATACATACAGACATTCTAATGATTTGTGGTAGAATTTAAAGAAATAAAAAATGCAGCTTCAAATAAACACTAACAATATTTAAGCAGTGCTAAACGCAAGTACATCAATTATTTGAAACTTTCAAATTAATAAGGAATAAAGTGTGAATATGTAACCATAGCCTGCCTTTATTTGAAAAAGATTATAAGTAGATATAGTACTTGTGTCACTCTATACATCGGATGATTTGATATCACATCTTTTGTAAGGGGTGTATTGGCGTCACCTATTTTTACTTTGTCAATAGGTTTTTGAACTGATTTTTATCACTATCAAAAGGTCGTCTACCAATTTTTCTCAGTTATTATTATGCTCTTCGATTACTTTATTATATTTCAAATCTCTTGTACCTACTCAGCTATTGAAGTGTCCCAATTTTAATATTTTTCTGTTAGTAAACCTTTCCTTTTTATCTTTCACATTTACGTATATTAAACATGTTGCTTCCCTGTCTTGAGATACCTCAATGTACACTAATACACATTATCTTTGTTTCCACTATTCCCGCATCCTCTTTTTTGTTTCTGTACTGCTAATACGGTATCCGCCAAAATAAACAGTACCGAAACAGAGAGTGCTGTGGAGTTGTTTATGTAATATGGATTTGTCATATTTGACTTAATTGTCATTAGTTGATATATTAATAGTACGCTGCAGTTAAATTTGATTTAAAAATGGTTCTAACAACAGAAGAAAAAGTTTTTTTGGTAGAGCATTATTTTCGTTCATACGGAAAAGGTCGTAATGATGGTCCAAGCTTATAACAGGTGTCAATAAAATATCAACAAAAATTTAATAAAGCAGCTTCTAGTAAAAGTGTGATGTTAGCTGTTGTTGAAAAATTTCGTCGCACTGGTAGTGTATTGTGTCAACGTAAAGGTTCTTCAGGTCGTCGAAAAACAGTATGCACTAACGAAAATGAAGGACGTGTTTTTAACCAAGTTGTGCAATCACCTCAAAGAAGTCTTGTAAGAACTGCATGTAACCTCAACATTAGTGAAACGTCTTTACGTCGCATGTTCAAATCAATTGGTGGTTATCCATACCGTATTCAAGTTGGACAACGACTAAATGCTGCGGACAAACGTGCAAGAGAAATTTACTGTGGTCGCATGTTGAGTTTAATTTACGAAGATCCCGAATTTTTGAAAAACATATGGTTTTCAGATGAGAGTCACGTTCATCTTAGCGGCTATATTAATCGACAAACAACCAGATTCCTAAATAACTTTTGCCGTGCACGAAATCTACAGTTTCGCACACAATGGTTCCAACAAGATGGTGCAACGAGCCATACAGCTGTACGCACCTTAGACTTACTCCGTCAGCATTTCGATAATAGAATAATTTCTCGGGGAACAGACTTCGAATATCCTTCTCATTCACCTGATCTGACGCCACCTGACGCATACATTTGGGGCATAATGAAGGACAAAATATTTCACTCGGAAAATCCGCCGGCGAATATTGCCGAACTACGGGTGTTTTTGATTATATTTCTAGTTGAACTTCGTCAACTGGCGTGGACATTCAACTAAATAAATAATCTTAATTTGACAACGTTTATGTCGAAATTAATAATTTATTATGTACAAATTTACAAAATGTTACAAAGTTGGGTTGTGAACGTTGAATTTCTGTGGTTTCAGATCGGAAGACACTTTATGTTTCGATTTGATGAATTTTAAACTAACTTTGTTATTGAGCGTTGAGCTCGATTCGATGAGTGTGTAAAACTCGCGTCGATGAATGTGAAACTCGCGTCTAGAAGTGTAGAACTGACGAGTGAAGAACTAACTTGGTTGTTGAGCCTTGCGCTCGTTTCGATGAGTTAAAAACTAACTTCGTTGCTGAGCATTGCGCTCGATTCGATGAGTATAAACTTGATGTTGAGCGTTGCGCTCGTTTCGATGAGTTTGTAGTACTGATTTCTTCACGATGTGAGACGTGTTAAGTAGAAATCTGAGAGGGGTGTGTTTACACGTGGATTGGGTTGACCAAACGAAAATAAATATTTCCTATTGGCCAGCATCACCTGACTTGTCGGTTTTTTCCAGACAAGATTCAACTATGGGTTCCGCCAATATTAAGTTAAGTTTCTATGGAATACAACAATAGCAATTGTAACCTATTTACTCAGAAAGGTAATTCAAAAATGTTTTTTCATGTCTTCCGAACCTCGACCATAAAATACATGCAGAGTTGACACTAAAATTAAGGTTTTTATAATCCAGTATACAAATAGGGTGAAACGTGCTTTTTTCTCACTTCTTAACTATAGGACAATGTCGACTTTCAAAAAGGTGTCATTCATCTGCCCATACAAAAGAATTTACAATCATTGTTGGAAAACGTGATATTTACAAAACATTCTGAAAATAAAAATATCCTTTTAATTTACTACAATAAAAAGATCTTATCAATTCTGCAACATATTTCTACAAAGCTATAAACTAAAATGAATTTACGCCTTAAATATATACAATAAAGAAAGGAAGGCATACAAATGTCTCACATATTTTAAATGTATCTTAACAAATAAATTTCAAGATTTCACAATCTTGAACATACTCCTCCCGTTGAGAGAATACGATCAATTATAAAGTCTATGAATGTTCATCTTCAGCATTAGTCGGTAGAATCGGAAGTAAAGCTACCGTCTTCACATTTAGGACAACTGAAGATTTCGCGGTTTTCACTAAAACAGTACGTACAACACCGTCACTACCGGGATAGCACTTCATGATTCTTCCCAGGGTCCATTGTGAGGGTGGAATGTTATCTTCTCGTAGTAAGGCCACAGCCCCTTCGTGGATTTCAGGACCGGCCTTTTCCCATTTGGTGCGAACCGTCAACTCGTTCGGGTATTCCTTGCTCCACCGCGTCCAGAAATGCGGTTTAACCTTAAGTATGTGCTGCTCATCGTGAGACATATGTTTACTGGTAGTCGGGGGGTAATCACGACTTTGCAAGTTGGTCAATAAATTACCTATTAATAAATTGTTAGGAATAAGGGTGATAGGATCGGTAGGATTAGAAGAAATATTAGTTTCGTTTTCGATAATTAACACATTGAATCGTCCATACGTAAATAACCAGTCGCGACCGGCGACTTTGTACAAATGCCTTTTAAACCCTTTCAATGTTGCTTCGCCTAATTTCCCAACGCGGGGTGGCTGAGGAAACTTTGCCTTGAAGCATGTACAACACAGTTTTATATGTGTATACATTCGACTACGTCCGTCAATAATCACATATCTACGGCGTATCGAGCATAAACTTTGCTGAATTACAGCTTGCAAATATTTTTTCAGAAAATACATCATAACAAAAATGATCACATGTCTAATTTTAAACAAGATAACGGAGTGTTTAGTGTCAAATATTAAATTAGATACAATCAAACGGTAGCCTGTCCTCATTATCCCTTCTTTGTCCCGAAAAGGATTTATCAATCGCCGAGGAACAGCTTGAGGCCAACGTAATGAAAATTCATAATCGGACCAATAAAAAGTTTGAATATCTTTTCGGAGGCCCGTATTTACAATTTCCATGAATGTAGACAAGAGGTGTGTCCCTAAGAGCTCTAATATCGGTATGGTTAACTTCTTGATAGGTACAACGCGAGACCTAATACATGATAATTGCTCTTTAATTTTTCTCAAGAGATATAGTGTGCGTAAGTAAACGCGTGCGTCGGATGCCATTTCAGTTGCATCGGAAAATCCATGTAATTGAACGCCTTCAACATCGGCGATAATTACGGTGCGTCGAAATAAAAACAGGTCATTTGACGGTGATGGCTGGCAATATGTTTGCCATTCAATATACAATATAATAAATAACGATTCGTTCCAATCGAGATTATAGATCCACAAGTATTGTAGGATTATTCTCCCGAGTACGACCACGGAAACCAATAATCCTAACGGTTCGAATAAATTGAAAACTCCGAATAGTGTTATCCGTTTGGAAACATTAATCTGAATAGATTTCAGTATATACATATTCGTGTCATTTCGCACGGTATATATTTTGCATTCATCTATACTTAATTGAGGTAAACGTTGAATTGCTAGATACAAAGCACATGTAATATCGAATATGACGATACTAAATTCAAAAATTTGTAAGTTTTTCATTTGATCTCTCCAAATGAGACATTGAAACTTACAGTATTCGTTTCTAACTAACAATGGTTGACACATTCGCTTTAAATCTCCTGCAATCACGATAGGTTTTTCGCGATCTCGACTAGAAGTAGTTAATAAACTGGGTTGACTATTATGACCGATATACAGGGCGTCATTCGACGGTACGCCTGCAGAAGTCTCTAGAGAACCGTCGTATACCACACTTACTTTCTTAGTTGGACTCATTTCCTTACTGATTGCGTGATGAGATAAATAGTAACCATCTGATATCAACGTATTGTCCTGAACAGGGAACATGTGAAGTTTGTTCGATTCTTGATTATCAGGAGCTGCTAATTTGCTTTTTTCCGCAGACATGGTAGCCTCTGCTTCTAATAATTTGTCGACCGGTGTAGGTCGGTGGACATCTGGGTCCGTTAATTTACTTTGCTCTACAGGCAGTGTATTACCTGTTCCTATTAATCTGTTGACCGGTACAGGTGGATGAAACTCTGGTTCTACTACTTTGGTTCGTTTTACAGGCAGTGTGGTGTCTGTTCCTACTAATATGTTTTGTTCTACAGGCAGTGTAGTGCCTATTCCTACTGATATGTCGACCGGTTCGGGTCGATGAAACTCTGTTTCTGCTACTTTGATTTGTTCCACAGGTAGTCTTGTGCCTGTTCCTACTAAGATGTCAACCGGTTCCGGTTGATGAAACTCTGATTCTGCTAATTTGATGTTAGCAGGTAACTTTATCTGCTCACGTTGGATCGATTCATGTGACATAACGTGAGAGATTACTGGTACGTTTACAGCGGCGGATGTCTTTTTATCAGCGTTTAAACGTGTTTTGTTGGCCGTTTGCACGGTATCTACTTGTTGCACTGCACGGTATGTACTGCATGGTAGAGCTGCGAATTTATCGAGAAACCTTTTAGCACGCGACGTTTCCCGCATAAAGCTCTCTTCGTAGCAGCTACGCTGATCAATTTCCTCTCGATCTAACTCCTCTATGCTATCTTGAATTGAATCAAATTTTTTATACGTTTTAATTGCGTCATCTAACGTCAATTGAATCAAATGCTTATGGAATCCCGTAGCCTCATCGTTTGCTTGGTCGATGAGTTGTCCTAATTTCGTAATAGTAGTTTGTATATAACCGCGTTGCCGTTTTAGTTTAGTAAGCTCAGCCAAACATGATTTGTTGGTGGTCGTTTGCACGGGATCTACTGATTGTGCCCTAAATGTACTGCATGTTGAAGCTGTGAATTTATCGAGAAACCTTTTAGCACGCGACGTTTCCCACATAAAGCTAACTTCGTAATAGCTACGTTGATCAATTTCCTCTTGATGTAGCTCCTCTATCATATCCTGAAGTGAATGAAATTTTTCAAATGCTTTGGTTGTCCTTTCTAATGTCGATTGAATAAAATATTCATTGACGTTCGCGGGTTCATCGTTTGCTTGGTCGACGACTCTTCTCAATGTCGTAATGGTTGTTAATATATAATCGCGTTGTCGTCTTAATTTCTTAAGTTCAGCCATTTTAAATACAGTTTATGCGTGAGTATGGTAAGGAATTTCAACAATATTCATACGATACTAATATGGAAACAGGACGGATAATTGGCACATTTAAATAGATAACTGACCAACTTACCTTGATTATCCTGGCTGCTGTTGTGATGAATCCTTGGAACTGCTAATTGAACTGCTAAGTGGGCTGCTAATTGAACTGCTACACTGGACTGCTAATTGAACTGCTAACTGGGCTGCTAATTGAACTGCTAACTGGGCTGCTAATTGAACTGCTACACTTTTACTATGATTTGAACTGCTATACTTCGATTTGAACTGCTCTCTTGATACTGGCACTTTACAATGTTATATAACAATACTTGCTATATCCGGTTTACGAAGGACCAATGTTTTATAACAGTACTTGTTATATCCGGTTAACGAAGGACCAATGTTTTATAACAATGCTTGTTATATCTGGCTAACGAAGGACCAATGTTTTTGATTATATTTCTAGTTGAACTTCGTCAACTGGCGTGGACATTCAACTAAATAAATAATCTTAATTTGACAACGTTAATGTCGAAATTAATAATTTATTATGTACAAATTTACAAAATGTTACAAAGTTGAGTTGTGAACGCTGAATTTCTGTGGTTTCAGATCGGAAGACACTTTATGTTTCGATTTGATGAATTTTAAACTAACTTTGTTATTGAGCGTTGAGCTCGATTCGATGAGTGTGTAAAACTCGCGTCGATGAATGTGAAACTCGCGTCTAGAAGTGTAGAACTGACGAGTGAAAAACTAACTTGGTTGTTGAGCCTTTCGCTCGTTTCGATGAGTTAAAAACTAACTTCGTTGCTGAGCATTGCGCTCGATTCGATGAGTATGAACTTGATGTTGAGCGTTGCGCTCGTTTCGATGAGTTTGTAGTACTGATTTCTTCACGTTGTGAGACGTGTTAAGTAGAAGTCTGCGAGGGGTGTGTTTACACGTGGATTGGGTTGACCAAACGAAAATAAATATTTCCTATTGGCCAGCATCACCTGACTTGTCGGTTTTTTCCAGACAAGATTCAACTATGGGTTCCGCCAATATTAAGTTAAGTTTCTATGGAATACAACAATAGCAATTGTAACCTATTTACTCAGAAAGGTAATTCAAAAATGTTTTTTCATGTCTTCCGAACCTCGACCATAAAATACATGCAGAGTTGACACTAAAATTAAGGTTTTTATAATCCAGTATACAAATAGGGTGAAACGTGCTTTTTTCTCACTTCTTAACTATAGGACAATGTCGACTTTCAAAAAGGTGTCATTCATCTGCCCATACAAAAGAATTTACAATCATTGTTGGAAAACGTGATATTTACAAAACATTCTGAAAATAAAAATAAAATATCCTTTTAATTTACTACAATAAAAAGATCTTATCAATTCTGCAACATATTTCTACAAAGCTATAAACTAAAATGAATTTACGCCTTAAATATATACAATAAAGAAAGGAAGGCATACAAATGTCTCACATATTTTAAATGTATCTTAACAAATAAATTTCAAGATTTCACAATCTTGAACAACGGGAAAGAATACAAAATATTTTTCGGCAGTTACATCAACCACTTTTTATAAATATGTTTATTGACTTACAAAATCGATATGAAGCTTGTTTGCGTCGAAATGGTGAACATTTTGAACACTTACATTACAGAAATTAAAAATTAATTTTTATTTTTATTTTCGGTACTGTTTATTTTGGCGGATACTGTAGGTAACTGCAATCTGCTCTTTTCAAATTTTTCTTCTCACTGTTGCTCTTTTCCCATTGCCGATTTTCCAGATGTGTTTTCCTTTCTAGTTTTTCCTATTTACTTCGCTTTTATTCTTTTTTTATTCATATTTCAGCATATAGTCGCCTTTCCCTTTGTTTCTTTTTCCTTATCTATCGTCTTGTCGATATCTATTTTGATACGTTTTCATTTCATTTTTCTTTCAGTCCTCACCGTTCTGACTTTTAAAGTCATGGTGATGATTCACTTATTTGCATGTAGTATTGCCATTTCTATTGAAGGTTGAAAGTAAACGAAAAATATTATCAATAAAGCCAATTGTTTTCTACTTGTGTTTTTCTCTGTTTATGCTCTGTACATGAACATATTATATTAAGGAATTAACTCGAACAAATTTCTTACCTCATCCAAGTTGATTTTCTTTCACTCCACCCTGATCGGACGAGTTTTAAAGTGAGTATAAGTAGTCTGTTATGAACAAACAGTAAGAAAATATGAAAACTTTTAATAATCCATCAGACGAGAGTTTGTACAAGATCTCGAAACTTCAGGACAACTTATATTGTTATTACAACTTCTTGACAGGATCGTAACAGGACTTTAATGACTATTTGTATCAGTTGCGAAGGACTCGGTAACCATGAACGAACCCTTTGATGGAATTAAATCATAACAACCAATGGACGCTTCAGATTAAAAAGGACTTTGGAACTTATTCGAACGTAGTCTCGAGTATGCTTAAATCATCTCATGCAAGAGGTAAAATTTGTAATCAACGAAGATAACTTTAGTATATTGCAACGTGTAGAATGGTGATTTAATTATGTATCATCATTGGCGTCCGAAAATTATTAACTTTTGATCATAAAAGGTGCTCCATCATTAGCGCAAGATTTGAATTAAATAAAAAAAACACAACGATTTTCTGAATTGTCATTTTTTATTGAATCGTATGGACTAGATAATATAGGTGTGGGATAACTCATAGAGCAAATGGTAGAGTATATTAATTTGAATTGTCAAATATAGCACAGTAAGGTAAAATGGGTGATTACCGGCTCATGCAAAATCGTAAGGTAATGCCGGCTTAAATACGTACATCAACTTTACTCATGATTTATCTATATTTGCCGTAAAAGAATCTGAATATAGCACCCACTCTATGATAGGATCTTTATCCGCCAATCAAATTATGCATAGAAAGTGGGGATGCTGGCACGCGCCTAAAACAATTGCCAGTCTTAAGTGAGATGTGCAACGAAAAAGTGCAGTGCTGTTGTTATTTGCTCTATATTTGGTAAGTGATTTGACTTCACCTCTTAAGGAATTCTGACCAATAACTCCTAGAATTAAGGCTGTTTAGAAAGGTTTTGGATTTTGTTTGATTCATAAAGGTCTAATAAATATACTTTTCACATTTTGTAAAATACATTTTATATAAAAAATGGAGAAAATTGCAAAAATAAAATAGGCCGGTATTAGACTAAGATTTTTTATCTCCATCTAATTGCGGCTTATTGAGCCGGAATTGCAAAGAATTGCAATTATTTTTAAACATCTTTTTTACACATTTGTAACTAGAAACAAGAAACTTTCCGAGTTTATGTAACATATAATTCGAAAAATATTTAAAACTAATTCCGGCTCACCAGTTTCTGTACAGAAATAGGAAAAATATGACTTTTATTACCCAGTTTTAGTGTTTTCAAGACAAGATTCAGTGAGAAAAAAAATGTTTTTTAGGCAACCAGTTTTTCAATAAAAATGATAGAATTAAGAATGTTCAGATATGTTTTTGATTTTGCTTGATTTATAAAGGTCTATTAAACGTAAGTAGGTAATACACGTATGTTCTGTGACACTTTATCGGATGAACAGGCGGATGGCCTATGGGTGGTTACCGATAGGAAGATGTTTCCAGAGGGTTTACAAGAAGTAAAAGAAGTCTCTAGATGGTTAGCAAGTAATGACGGTAGCGTCTACGGGGGTTATGCAAAAAGTAAATAAGTGTGTATGTTGTTACGTGTATAAGGTAGAGGGTGGTTTAGAAGAAGCGAAGGGGTTTTTAAGGGTAGCGTCTACGGGGGTTTGGCCTGGGCCAATTGTCAAAATTTTTGGGATAATGACGGTAGCGGCTACGGGGGTTATGCAGAAAGTAAATAAGTGTGTATGTTGTTACGTGTATAAGGTAGAGGGTGGTTTAGAAGAAGCGAAGGGGTTTTTAAGGGTAGCGTCTACGGGGATTACGCAAAAAGCTGACGGCCGCCGCATGCGCAGATCGAATTGAGTCAAAAATTACCACGATGGACATTGGCGATTTCCCATGTTAATTTGCATAAGGAATGAGCCAGAATCAGTGCTGCGAAGAGGGTTTTAAGGGTAGCGTCTACGGGGGAGGGGAGCGTCTACGGGGATTACGTAAATAAGGGTGTATACAAGAACGGGGGTTATGCAAAAAGTAAATAAGTGTGTATGTTTTTACGTGTATAAGGTAGAGGGTGATTTAGAAGAAGCGAAGAGGCTTTCAAGGGTAGCGTCTACGGGGGGTTGCGTAAAAAGTAAATAAGGATGTATACAAGAAGTAATTAGAAGAAAGAAAATATATGGAGGATTGTGTGTGTGTGTGTGTAAGAGATGAGGGGTGGTGCTTACGAGGGGGAGGGGCTATGCAGTTAGCTGATTTTTTAAGGGTTCTATATTTTGAAATTCTCAAAGGAATGTTATTAGATTGATAACCAACATTTTTTTTTAAAACGGATATGTGTGTGAATTCATATCATTTTATAGAAGGTTTTTTATATTGTAATAAATGAAATCTCGCATTATTATGAATACATCTAAGACAAACAAACAGATTACAGCAACCACATTAGACGTTGCAACTTAGCAATAAGTGATGGGGATCTAACCATTGGTACAATATTTTGAAATTCTCAAAGGAATGTTATTAGATTGATAACCAACTTTTTTTAAAACGGATATGTGTGTGAATTCATATCATTTTATAGAAGGTTTTTTATATTGTAATAAATGAAATCTCGCATTATATTAAATTCGCTTAGTAGGTAATATTTATGTGTTATTTCTATAGCTAGCAAACACGTGCAGACCAAATCATTTATTCAGACAATAGCGAACTTGTTTCAAAATATGATAAGATTGGAATGTCATGATAAGGGAATATTACTTCATATTACGGAATATTACTTTAGTATCTTTTAAAAAATATATGATATCAACTTGATATTGTATTAGTCATTTACGATAAAATCTAAACTGAGTTTATTCATGAAACAGCAGAATCTAGTTTTCTATCGAATTAATAAAAATAGATTTTATGTTGCAGTTTTTTTAAAATCATATTTAACTGATGTCTTTTTTTTATACGGGGTATTTTGAAAGTCTTGAAAGCATGTGCATGATTTCTTTTATAATAAATGAATGAGAGAACTGAGTGTTTGTATCACAATGTCTCGGAAGAGTATAGACGCAAATTGGAGGAATTTTCTAAAAGCGTTCGAGAATTGAGTAAAGATATTTCAATTTATGAAAATAAGATCAAACTGATAAAGCAATTGGAGCGAATGTGCTTGGAGGATAACGTCTTCAAAAATCGCCGCCTACAAAAAAATATCCACAGAATTGAACCGGCTACAATATGATGAATAATACAATTCGGGAACAACAAGATGCCATCAAGGATGAAATTAATAATGTTTTTGCAATGACATGTATAATTTTAACATCAGTATTTATTTTAATATTGAAAATTATATTGAATATTGTAAAACGAAAGTTTAAGGCTTCATGTAATATAGACATAAATGAGTATACAATGTGTTTCAATGAAACAACTCATCAATTTTTTCTTAAGAAATTCAACGAGAACTTTTACGTTTTGGATACAGAAGGTTCGGGAACAACAGGATGCCATCAAGGATGAAATTAATAACGTTTTTGCAATGACATGTATAATTTTAACATCAGTATTTATTTTAATATTGAAAATTATATTGAATATTGTAAAACGAAAGTTTAAGTCTTCATGTAGTATAGACATAAATGAGTATACAATGTGTTTCAATAAAACAACTCATCAATTTTTTCTATTTATTTGAGTGAAATTACAATGGTATTACATTTAAAAACCAACATCGTAATCGTTCTACATTAATTTGTGTACAATTGAAAGCCCCATCGGCATGACAAGCATTCGAATATTTTTTTAAACTTTCCATGGCTGAGGACGTTCCATCAAACTTGCAGACATCAACAACAGTTGTCGTAGAAATTCCATATTCTTCACATTTCTTTTGTAAAAATTCATATTTCTGATTACCGCGAACGTAAATACAATCGACATTAGACATTGTACTTTTCAAAATCTCGTCCAATTTTGAATAATCAACATCGCCAGAAGAATACTTGATTCCATGGATATGGTGTTCCAAAAAGTTGTTTGTTATTTTATCTTGATTGCTTAGCAAATGAAAGGGTTGTGGCGGCTTAAATATGTAGTGTCTATGTTTATATCCGATTTCGATGGACAATTCCTTAGGATGGAATGTACCCTCGATAATGAAGCCTTGAATGTCAATGAATGCTATTCTCATCGTGGTTTATTTGTAACTGTGTCGCTGTGTATTTCAACACTGGTATTATATGATCGTTTTGATAATTTCCGTTAGGGGGTAATACTCTAATAAACAGTCATGTATAATTATACAATATGCTCTAGTATTTGCAGGAAATCCTACACCTACTTCAATTTCCACTTTTATATCAACTGTCGATGCCCTCATACCCTCCTCCTGTTTGGAACAGTCTATGACAAAGAGAGCACGATCTTTGAATGCTTCATAGTCCAATGTTGGATGTACTATGCTGGAATTGGTATAGCTTCTATAGAATGAGGCGTAATTATGATAGGCAAGAGTATAGTCGTTTTTTCCGAAATCCATCTTTAATCGTTCGGTGGGCCAAAAATCTCCGTTCAAAGCCAATCTTACATTGTTGGTATTCAAATGATCGAATTGCGAAGGATCGTTTGTCTTCTTGTTGCGTCTATCTATTTGAAAGCATACGATAACATATCGAGGTCTCTCGACAGACGAGCTCGTTTTAACTGACCAAATCTCATTTTTAGCGTCTTTCGTTAACGTAGGCAATACACAAAGTTCCCATTTCCTGAACGGAATGAATATTGGTCGATCACTTTTTATTTGCTCCATCATACGTAATTTTATTTCATCGTTAGGATAGACGTGTTTAGCTTTCAATGCCATGCTATCTATAACAAACTTTATTGTAGTGTTAGATGTCGTAGTACCTGTTGTTACTTCATTTACTATTACAGCATCGTTATCATGACGAGCACGTATGATTCGATAAGTTTGTTTTCCATATGTGATTTTAGTATAGTCATTGAATACATTGAAAATGTGTTTTAGAGGAATCAACAAACTAAACGATTTATCAACATCATTCAATAGCGGTTTATTGGGATAATTCCAGCCAGCTAAAGCCATTTCTTTCGATTGTGGATTATAACACAACAAACTTCTTGCGGTAGTTACTATACCGGGATCTTGTACTATTTCTATTTCCTTTCCACTTTGAATGTAGGAACAAGAATCGAAGAGGAATGCACCGCAATTTGGCGTTAGATTAACATGTCCTCCTCCGCCACTAACTTCTAATTTTCCCTTAATTTCAAGTTGAGTTTCGTACATGAGAAAAAATGCGTCAGTTTGTTGTATGTCAAATTCCACAGAATCGCTGTTATTGAATGATTTCAAATAAGGAACATAGATGTGAATATCTTCTTTTCTTATCGACTCTTCATATTGTGGATCTCGGTAAAGGTCAAATATCGAAGATATTTTCGTTGATGGTGGTGTCCTATCAGAACGCACGTACTTTCTTTTTAGTGTCATTCTTCTTCAACTTTAATCCGATTGCTTTGAGAAACGCCCGATTTGCAGGAGTTAGATGAAGCTTCGTTCTTTTGAACGATCTGCAAGAGACTAATTTTGTTGTAGATGATGAGGGACTTTTATAATAGTCGTTGTTGATAAGTAGACCCATTAACGTTCCAATAGATGTAAAAGTAACGTGCTTTTTTCTCCTCGAACATTTACTGGTTCGAGATCTTGATTCAACACTCTTACGGTAATGTTGGTGATTTCGTTTGTGCTGCTCACAGCTAAGTAAATCGGATTGTTCGGTCGTTCGTTGATTGCATAACCAGGGTCCACTGTAATTGGGAAACTGAATATTGTATGAGCAGGCTTATCTCCGTCAAACGATCCTTCGGCAATATTGCAATCGAATAGTAAAGTTGATATTTTACAAATGTTAACAGGTAGATCGGAACGGTGGACTTTACCAGGATCTAGTATCTTTGGAGAAAATCCTAGTATTTTACTCAAACTATCAGAGTATTCAAAATCGATGGCGTGCTGTCGACTGTAAATTTCACACTGAAGAGTGTTGTTGTTGGGCTTCAAAGATATATCGGCCACAGTTGTATCCGTCTTCAATTTGAATTGATCGATGAGATAAGCTTCAATATCTGTGATTTCGTAACATCCTGACGGGAAGTTAATGGTGATGAGTCCTTTCTTACGATCATTTTTATTGTAGAAATAAAATTTCTCACCATCGATATTCGGTATAGAATGATACGAATGAAACCCCAACACACCAATAAAGTATTCTTTTTCAGATTTCAATATTATCGGTGTGGGAGGAGTGAAGGAGAATTCATTCGATGTGGACGTTAAGTTCAACAGTTGAGACATGACTGTGATGTTTATGGGAGTGGTGTATTTAAATAATATTACTAGATTAGAAAAAACAATTTTATTTTTTCAAATAATAATTACATGCATGACAGTTGCGTTGTGAGCTAACCGGGCCATCGACATGAGTACGTTGATCCGGTCGATTGTAATGCACAAAACAAGGCAAGCAAATTTGCAAGTTGAAATTCGATTGATATTCTTTTGGTAATTTATGCCAATTGTCTAATAAATCCCAAGGTTTAACTCGCTCTACCAAATACTTTAGAGGAATAGTTCTCAATTCGGCACTTGTAAAAGACGACAACAATTGTGTTTCGCCAACCAACCATGCTTCAAACATTATAGAGGAATTGCAAACACAAATGTCCACAGTTGATCTGATTGTAATTTTGGTATTGCTCGTAATTGTAAAATATTTTACTGCCAGCAAGATAAGTGACAAGTTCTCTCGGAGGCTTCAGTCTTCAATGGTAGTTTTTTTTCAAGAATAATCCATATCCACCTTTAGCGTTCTTTCGCAAATACAATCCTTTACCTATAGGCTCCATAGCTTTATTATAACGATGATCTTCTTCCAATTTCGTTTGAGCATTTTTTGCATCGATCACAGTTTTCGCAATTCCCGCAGCACCGCCTGATAATGCTCCCAGAGCTGAAAGTCCAGCGAAAAGAGGTATTAGAGGTATTAGAGGTAAAAATCCTCCAGATTTAGCTACAGGTATTATTCTAGGTATTGGAACATGTTTTCGGCCTCCGAATTTTTGAATAAGAGATTTTGCTGCTCGCAATGCAAACATCGCTGTATATGACAGCGAAGATCCCTTTTTCATGGATTTCTTCACCTTCATAACAACATCACGATGAAAAGATCTACGACGCTTCGGCTTCATACCCATTCCCAACTTGCGTTTGACCTTCATTCCAGTGGTAACGAGCCAGGCGGCTGCCTTTTCACCTAATTTAGCGTCTTTTGACTTTACTCGCTCCCAAGCGGCGTTTTCTAGTACCAAATCAGCTTTATGACGATCTGTGAGTGACTTGTTAGATGCGTATGCGATATCGTGATTTTTGCAAGCTGCGTCGAGAGCGTTGACACCTGTATCTCCTCGTAGTAGCCGTTTTTTCAGACGCGTTCCAGCTATATAAATAGAGGATTTAATATTGTGAAAAAATAAAAATAGTAAATCTTACGTCCACAGTATTGGTAGCCAGGAAAATGAAGCTCAAAAGCAAATTGTTTATGAGTGAATTTAGCACACCTTCACCTTCGTGAATCAACATGAAGACTGACTATTTGTTCACGATGGAACCTATAATTATAGCTGCACTGTTTGAAAAGTATCATAAGATGGAGATTGTTAAACAAGAGCAGTCATTACCGATTGAAAATTTCGATAGCGTTTTGGAAGATAGACGTAGCCGAAAACATGGACTTGTATTACCTGATTCGTTTCGTGCTATTATTTGTGGCCCCAGCGGATGTGGGAAAACAAATATTGTGCTATCATTGCTGTTCAATCCAAATGGTGTAAAATTTAAAAATGTCTACGTTTATTCTAAATCTCTATATCAACCAAAATACCAACTGCTCGGAGAAGTATTGACTGGTGTAAAAGGTGTGGGATATTATCCGTTTAAAGAAAACGATGAAATTGTAAGTCCTACACAATCCAAACCGAATTCGATTTTCATTTTTGACGATGTGTCATGCGACAAACAACAAACAATTCAAGAATATTTTTCCATGTGTAGGCACAGAAGTATTGATGTCTTCTACCTATGTCAGACTTATTCGAAAATACCAGAGCAGCTAATACGTGATAACTGCAATATGATTGTAATGTTTAAACAGGATGAAATTAACCTTAAACATGCCTTCAACGAACACGTTTCCCCCGACATGTCATTTGAACAATTCAAGAAAATGTGCTCTGAATGCTGGAATGATAAATATGGCGCTTTGGTTATTGTTAAAGACTTTGATTTACAAGATGGTAGATATCGTAAAGGATTCGATATGTATATAAAAATATAATAATTATTTAACCATTCATTTTTCATTATGATGTCATCTGATGCAGACGCTGTGCGAAAACGAAAAATTGCAGATCTGAAACGAATGATTAGAAAAAAGTATTTATCTTTTAAACTGAACAAAACTGAGCATGATGAGACACTAAATAGAATTTTCAAACCTATATCTAATCCACTCAAAGATATCGTAAATATTATGAATACATCTAAGACAAACAAGCAGATTACAGCAACCCTACCTCCACCACCACCACCACAGCCCACATCATCTAAAGAGAAAAAAGAACATGTCCCCAATTTTATCAGTGATGAAGAATTATACAGTTATGATCCGAAAAATGAATCAGTATTTACGGATGATGATGATGATGATGGTGAACCTCAAGTGAATACTAGTGAACATTTCTCACCACGAACAGTCAACGAGTACATCGAACAATATCCTACAATGGGTCGACAATGTGTCATCGATTTCTTTAACGAAGACTCACAAATCGATGATTTGTACGGTCCAAAGTATAATGCTGAAAACGATCAGTGGACTCTGGGGAATAAACGCATAAACTTTGACGCAAAAAACGGAGATATATTCGTAGAAGGAGATAAAGGATGGGATAGAATACCTGCTACTCCAGGTCTTTACCAATTACTTTTCTACCAACATCCCAAATATATCGAAGATGATTTACCTACATACAAAATATTATTGGAACGAACGGGGTTTCATTTGAAAAAAGATAGAACACTAAAAGGTTCTCAGCGGTGGAAGTATATTAATATTATTAAAAAGCAATTTATTATAAGACGAAACACTACCACTAACATCGTAGGTAAAGGATTACCTGATCACATCATGACCTATAATGATAAAGATATAGATTACGTTTACTGGGACGATGTAAACGAGATTGTTGAAAGACTTAGAGAGTTAATAGCTTCCAAGGATGCAGGTAACACTTCCAATGATAATGAGATTGTTGCCATTATACATGAACTTCGTGAAGCCGATTATATACATTAACCATCGATTGATTTATGTTCATTTTCAAAATGAGTCTCGACAAGTTTGGTCGACATTCTGACGCATATAAAAAGAAGTATGATACAAATCTCGAAGCACGATTTAAAAAAATCGAAATAGCTCAATTGTCGTTGAACACAAGTATTCAGCAAATAAATGATAAAATAAAATCCTTGATAAATAATGGATCAACTCAAAAGTATGTGGATAATGCAAAAGAATCAAATAGAAAATTTATAGTAAACATACTTGACAAAAAAATGAAAGATACATTGGATGAAATACATAGAAACTATGATTCAAGGATTGCTACTATCAATACAAACATTCCGATAAAAAAATATGTCGATAATCTCGTTTCATCGACAAATATCAGCAGACAGATACACCAATTCGCAGAAAAGTATCACACAAAGTGTCTAATCAGCTTTAGGGGCACGAAGAAATTCAACAAGAACTTTTACGTTTTGGATACGGAAGGTACGGCTTTTGTATTCCCTTTTGATTGTAAAATTGAAAATTGTAAACATTATGCTTCTGATGGCAGTGTTTTATTGAAGAATAATATGGAATATCAGTATCAACAGTTAAACGGCCTTAGCATAAAGAAGAACGATAAAATAGAATTCAAATTGGGTAGTAGAGATTATTTTTGTATGGATCTTCTCGTACAGTGTAATTTAGAAGAAGAACAATAATTGACCTTTAGAAAATATATATATAACAAAATAACCTTCTTTGTTCACTATACATCATGTCTGCAGACTGGATTCAACTTGTTATAGAATTGCATAAACCGATTCGACGAAATTATCCACGTCGACGAACAATAATCAAAGGTCTTGATGACTTATGGCAAATGGATTTGGCCGAAATGAGACCTTATGCAAAGCATAATAAAGGATTTAAAATGATTTTGGTGGTTATCGATTGTTTCTCGAAATTCATGTGGACTCGTCCACTCAAGACGAAAACAGCCGAAGAAATAACACGAGCATTTTCGAGTATTATCAGGAGTCGAACACCAAAAAATCTACAATCAGATCAGGGAACGGAATTTTACAATAGTAAATTTAAATCGCTAATGAAAAAACATAATATCAATCATTATTGTACATTTAGTACGAAGAAAGCTGCAATTGCAGAAAGAGTTATTAGAACGCTCAAAACGAAACTCTATAAACATTTCAGCTTAATTGGGAAATACCAATGGATCGATATTTTACCTCAAATCACAAAGGAATACAACGACACAAAACATAGTAAAACTGGATACAAACCATCAGAGGTGAATCGAAGTAACGAAAAATTGATTTTAAATAAGAAATTCAGTTATTTGAAAATCGCCGGACCCAGAAAATTAAATGTGGGAGATATTGTGCGAATAAGTAAAGCGAAACATGCTTTTGAAAAAGGTTACACTCCCAATTTTACAACTGAACTATTCAAAATTGCGAAAGTCAAAATAACGAATCCTGTAACGTATTTGATAGAAGATATGACTGGATCGCCTATTAGAGGTTGTTTCTATGAAGAAGAATTACAAAAAACCAAAAATCCCCACATTTATCTCGTTGAAAAGGTGTTGAAGAGGAAACGTAACAAAATGTACGTTAAATGGTTAGGATTAGATGAAAAACATAACAGTTGGATTAACACTGATGACGTAGTAGTATAGATCACCAGCAACCAATCAACTTTAATTGAGTGGAGGACAGAGATAAACATATAAATTGATCGACATTAGTCTAGAAGTCATCATAATGAGGAGTCACGATTCTGGGTATTATAGTGTTACAATGTCATGTAGTGATAATAGTAGTTATGATGAAGAACCAAATTATGATCGTGATTTAGATCAAATTGTACTTAATTATGAAATTGCAATAAGAAAAGAAAGACATTATTTATTGCATACAGTTTTCAATGTTGGTCGTCGATTTGAAGATGGATGTTGCTTGAGTCCTGTCAGAACTTTTGCACCTGCCATCATTTTATCATCGTTTATCGTGGAACCTTCAAAAATGTCATTCAATACTTTAGAATGGGATGAGATCATAGAAGTGCTGCATAAAAGTAACGAGTTATTCTTCAATTCTCCAGATGATGATGTTGTAGATTCTAATCGCATCATGTTGTACCAAGATTTTTGTCAAATAACTAAAGTTATTTATGATAATCAAAAATTTGTGAAAATTCAGAAAGATGATGTAACAGTTTTCCTCGATGAAGAAGAAGTTGTAGAAATTCAACGTGTTCATGAGAATTTGCTTCAACATCACATTTCAATTTTAAATAAAGTGAACTTTTGCGATTTTTATTATAATATCATTAATTTATTAAAAACATTTATATCGAATCCAATATGTGGCTTTTCCAATTGTTTAGATTTAATGTATGCTGTTTGTGATATTTATTCTTATGACAACAGCAGTTTAATAGGAAGAGCACTTAGAGAATATCTGTACTATTACAAAGTCCATGTAATCAATGATTTAACATTATAAAATTATGAAAATATTCTTTGTTTCATTTCACCTCTAACACAAGTAATGCTGATGATGAAAACTTTTATGTTGATTTGGAATCAGTATTGAACATCGAAAGTGAAGGATGTTTCTTTTACTATTAATAATAATTCTACCTTTAGTGGCATCTGAGAAAATTGATGTAAATTATCAAAAGATTTGGATATGTTAACAAGTCGGAACATGATATCACAAATATGTCATCGATTTTAAAAGCTTTCCAAGAGAAATTAAATTTTCCTGTAGATGGCACTCTAAATCCTGCAACTATTCAACTATTAGAGCGACCTCGATGTAGTGTAAATGAAAACGATCATGATGGTGAACATTCATATCGCGTTAGAACAAAATGGGAAAAAGACTAACCTAAATCGGTATTTTCCTCAAGCATCCCCGTCATATGTTGCTGAAAAGGCATATTTGGCAACAAAATTCCAAATTTACAATTTAAACACCAGTCTAAAGGAACAGCACTTCTTACTCATGTACTACTTATGAAACTTCAAATCGACGTAATAACGTTAAAATCTGCATAAATAATAAAAGGTACTTTTTCTTTGTATACAAAATTTTTAAACTTGACATATGGATCTTTAGAAAACTCAATTTTACAATTATTATCAATTTTTTCACAATATTTGAAATGGTCATCCAATTTTCCTTGAGAAACAAAATAATTCAAACATCTATCACATATATATTTTTTCCTAGTATTTTTAGAGAGTTGCTTGGATAAAAGTCTTGACAAATCTTTTATCCAAATATAGTGATACTGTATATCATCACTAAAATCATAATCATCATTATCTGACTCTGGTTCGCAATCATTCTTTTTAGGAAAATATTTATTTTGAATAATCAGTAAATTGACATGCTTTTCTCTCTTTTGTTTTGTTAAACGTACTGGCACAACACTAAAATTTGATGGTCTGAAAATTTCCAATTCAAAAACATTAACCGAAATATTAACATTATTTTTTTCGAAAGTTGTAATCTGATTTGGGTGTACAGGAAATGTAAGACCGTTTATGTTCAAAACTTTGCTATAATGAGGATATGAACAAGTACGTGTAGGATTTTTATTAATAACGCAAGGGAACAAAGCTGAAACAATTGCCCAAGCAAAGCATGCATTATCGTCATTCTGAACGTTGATACACGCCTTTCTTTTAGCTATTATGTCTGGTAATTTAATATATGATGATATTCCAGTAGCCACCTCGTATTTATTTATATTGATTTCCAGAGATATAATTTTACTTAAGGCCCACCCCGATCCTTCCTCAGAATATTCTGAAAGTTTTCTTAAAATGACATCTCTTACATTAACTGCAAACCATTTTTTAAAGTCAGTTGTCTTATCAATTATTTCATTTTTTGTAGAAAAATATTTATTTTCTGTAATTTCAGTATCACCTGATTTTCTAATAAATTCTGCACAAAAACAAGTATTTACTTTCAACATATTGCATTTTTTTAATGCGTTTTTCATTCTAGTGCTGAAAAGAAACAACGAATCATCAAAAAACTGTAAGATATCTTTATGAGATTTATTTATAATAATCCCGGTTCGAACTCTACTTTCAAAAATTGAATTAATATCTTCCCATTTTACTCTATTACTTCTTTTTTTATTATTAATAGTAAGCCCCTTTCCAGATTTACTTAGATTCTGAATTATTGTTCTAAACCGCTTTAAGTGACCCAAGTTGGTTTGTAGTTTACGTAATGTACCAATGGTTAGATCCCCATCACGTATTGCTAAGTTGCAAAGTCTAATGTGGCATTTAGCTTGTTTTGGCCATTTTTCTATATCATAAATAGTACAATTTTTTTTGAAATAAAATATTTTCAATTGCTTGAAACTTTTTAACAATATTATCAGTCAGGAGAGCTATTTCCTCAGAATTCATTTTCAAAAAATTATAAAAACTTACGATTTTGAAAACTGAAGCTGTTCACCTGTGTCCAGATTATTTTTCAAGGTGTTGAAATTCAATATGTACTGTTTTGTTATGTTTTTTTATACATTCTCCTCTATTTTGAAGAGGGTCCTAGGGGAAACCCTTTGGAAAGTTTGAAGTCCCAGGAATGTAATGCTGAACTTCCCCGGCGTAAATTGATTTACATGCGACGCAAATGCATCCGTCACTCTTTTGGGGAGAAATACTATATTTTCGTCCAGCTCAAGAAGTATTTGGACTCCAAATTGCCCCTGGTGCACCTTTGCGCTGTTTATTCTATGTGGTGTATCCCTTGGTAAATCTTTCAGTTTTATAACGGGTTTTATTTCTGCAAAAGCAGTGCTTATTGTATTAATCTCATTTAAAAAATTCATCTGTAATAAAGAAAGAATTATTTGAAAAGATAACAGAATAATAATAATAATAATTTAACAATTAAGTTTTTTAAAATAGTTAAAGATGAATGAAAAAAAAAATAGTAAACTTATAAATAACTTACTATGAATTGTGGAACCTTAAACGACAACTTTTCACTGGAACCCTAAGTACAGTCTATTGTCTAGTATTTACTGTGAGCACTATTTAAAAGAATATTTTATTATAGAGGGGATGCACAAGTCCAATGATTTATTTTTGATATCATCATCATATTTCCAGAAAACTATATTTTTCTACGATTTCGTACAATCTAATCTGTTACTAACAATTATAAACTACAAATCATGACATTCCAATCTTATCATATTTTGAAACAAGTTCGCTATTGTCTGAATAAATGATTTGGTCTGCACGTGTTTGCTAGCTATAGAAATAACACATAAATATTACCTACTAAGCGAATTTAATATAATGCGAGATTTCATTTATTACAATATAAAAAACCTTCTATAAAATGATATGAATTCACACACATATCCGTTTTAAAAAAAGTTGGTTATCAATCTAATAACATTCCTTTGAGAATTTCAAAATATTGTACCAATGGTTAGATCCCCATCACTTATTGCTAAGTTGCAACGTCTAATGTGGTTGCTGTAATCTGTTTGTTTGTCTTAGATGTATTCATAATAATGCGAGATTTCATTTATTACAATATAAAAAACCTTCTATAAAATGATATGAATTCACACACATATCCGTTTTAAAAAAAAATGTTGGTTATCAATCTAATAACATTCCTTTGAGAATTTCAAAATATAGAACCCTTAAAAAATCAGCTAACTGCATAGCCCCTCCCCCTCGTAAGCACCACCCCTCATCTCTTACACACACACACAATCCTCCATATATTTTCTTTCTTCTAATTACTTCTTGTATACATCCTTATTTACTTTTTACGCAACCCCCCGTAGACGCTACCCTCAAAAGCCTCTTCGCTTCTTCTAAATCACCCTCTACCTTATACACGTAAAAACATACACACTTATTTACTTTTTGCATAACCCCCGTTCTTGTATACACCCTTATTTACGTAATCCCCGTAGACGCTCCCCTCCCCCGTAGACGCTACCCTTAAAACCCTCTTCGCAGCACTGATTCTGGCTCATTCCTTATGCAGATTAACATGGGAAATGGCCAAGGTCCATCGTGGTAATTTTTGACTCAATTCGATCTGCGCATGCGGCTGCCGTCAGCTTTTTGCGTAATCCCCGTAGACGCTACCCTTAAAAACCCCTTCGCTTCTTCTAAACCACCCTCTACCTTATACACGTAACAACATACACACTTATTTACTTCCTGCATAACCCCCGTAGCCGCTACCGTCATTATCCCAAAAATTTTGACAATTGGCCCAGGCCAAACCCCCGTAGACGCTACCCTTGAAAACCCCTTCGCTTCTTCTAAACCACCCTCTACCTTATACACGTAACAACATACACACTTATTTACTTTTTGCATAACCCCCGTAGACGCTACCGTCATTACTTGCTAACCATCTAGAGACTTCTTTTACTTCTTGTAAACCCTCTGGAAACTTCTTCCTATCGGTAACCACCCATAGGCCATCCGCCTGTTCATCCGATAAAGTGTCACAGAACATACGTGTATTACCTACTAACGTATTTTTCACTTTTTATAGAAGACTTTTAGTGGCAAAAATGGTGAAAATTGTAAAAACTAAAATAGGCCGGTAATAGATTAATATTTTTACCTCGATCTAATTGCGGCTTATTAAGCTGTAATTGAAAAAAAATCGCAATTATTTACAATTGTTTTATAACATTTAAAAAAAAACAAAAAACATTGTTTTCGGATTTTTGTGACATATTATGTTTTAAAAAATATATTAAACTATTTCCGACCCACAAGTTTTTTTTAAAAGAAGTAAGAAAAATACTACTTTTATGTTACCCAATTTTAAAGAGTGTTTACAAAAAGAGTCAATGAATTTATTTTTCGGCCAACCAGTTTTTTAATAAAAATGGTAGAATTGGGGATTCTTGGATATGTTTTTAATTTCGGTTGATTTAATAAATTCCAATAAATACATTTTTTAGATTTTATAAAGTAATTTTGTAGAAAAAAAATGGTGAAAGTCGCAAAAAATAAAATAGGCCGGTATTAGATAAATATTTGAGACCTCGATCAAAGTACGGCTTCTTAAGCCGGAATTGCAAAAAATTACGATTGTTTCAAATATATATATTTTTTTATATGTTTAACAAAAAACAAAAGACTTGTTTTTAAATTTCTATGACATACACTTCAAAAAATATAAAAAAATAGACCCGGCCCACAAGTTTCTTGATAGAAATAGGACTAAAGGCCTCTTATATTAAACTTTTATAAACAATGTTTACAAAAAAAAATCAAAATCTATTACCAGCCATAAAAAAATATTGATCTAAAATTTGTGTTTCTTAGTTATCATAAGAGTCTGTTGTATAAAATGTACTATACAAAATATTTTTACAAGCTTAAGCTTTCTCATTGAATTCATTTCTTAAACATAAGTCTTATACTTTCTTACTTACTCAATTTGCAAAAATATAATGTATTTACTTGTACCTATTTCCTGCAGAAAGATGTCACCTAAGAAGATAACCCGGCCAAAAATTAAACAAAAATACACCAAAGAAAACTTGGAACATGCCTTGGAGGAAATGTCAAAAGGTATGTCAGCTTACAAAGCCTCAAATATATACGGTAGGTATACCCAAAAGTACCCTAAAAGACAAAAAGAATAAAAAATATCTTAGTGATAACTGTGGAGCAAAGCCAGTGCTCACCTCAGATGAAGAAAATCTGATCGTAGCTTGGATACACCATTTGGGAGACGCGGGATTTCCAGTAACCAAAGAACAGTTACTGGAAACAGTTGCTGCACTTGTCAATAATTTGAAGCGGCCAAATCCGTTCAAAAACGGTATTCCTGGTTGTCAGTGGTATCAAAATTTTCTCAATAGACATCAAGATATTTGTCTTCGGATGTCTCAAAATTTAACAAAATCTCGTTCTGCCGTGACGGAAAAACAGATTAGGGACTGGTTTGAGAAGGTTCACAGATATTTTCAAGAAAACCAAATAATGGATGTGTTACAAGATGGCAGCCGTATATTCAACTGCGATGAAACGGCATTTTTTCTATGTCCTCAAGAGAAACAGGTCCTTGTCAGGAAGGGGTCCAAATCGGTGTACAGCAGAATAGCCAACGATGAAAAAGAGTGCTTGACTGTGCTTGCTAATGTGTCGGCAGATGGAAATATTGCGCCACCTATGGTACTGTTTCCGTATGTAAGACTACCAAAACACCTTCCTGCAACAATGCCATCAGGTGATATATTATTAATTATGAGAGATATTTTAGGTACCTACTTACTATATTTATATCTATTTTTTTTCAGGGTGGGGCATATGATACACATAATCAGGCTGGATGAACACAGAAGCATTTTATGAGTATGTAACAAACGTTTTTGACAAGTGGCTATCAAAAAATAACATAAAAAGACCTGTCGTGTTGTTCTTGGATGGTTCACCAGCCACATTTTGCTGCCACTAAGCGAATTTTGCAAGACACTTGGGATTATATTAGTGGCTTTAGTTCCAAATTCGACTAACATCCTCCAGCCGCTCGATGTTGCTGTCTATAGACCTGTAAAAGGCACATGGCGAAAAATAGTGCATAAATTTAAAATTAACAATAACTATCAGCAAGTCCAAAGAACCAATTTTTCAGCCTTGGTCAAAGAATGCCTAAAAGAAAGTACAATTCAGTCTGCATTTAAATGCACTGGATTATTTCCTTTCAGTCCAGATAGTGTTAATTATATTATTATAAATTATTATAAATAATAGATCACGAAGTACTTAAAAAAACAGAAAATACAACTACTAGTTTTACAAAAGGGTTTAATAGAAGACAGCAAATCAAAATCGTATTACATAAAAGCAATGGAAAAAATTGGAAGTCATTGGAAATGGCCCCATCATGAAGATGTGATCTCCAAAATAGAGCCGCCTCAGACCATTAACAAGAGGGGACTATTTGCAGTTCCTGTAATTAAGGAAGGAAGTTATAACTGATAATCTACATTATTTTTCGATTAAAATTCATATATATGTTCAAAATGTGAAAAATATTATTTTTTTAAATACGTTATTGAAAATATACAAGGTGGTCAAGTACTTTCTGCAGTTTTTGTTTATTTTTTCGCCATAAAACACAAAATGATGTAATAAGCCGGTATTAGAATAAGCTTAGGTCGGCGTTACTTTAAGAGATTTTTTGATAGGCCGGTAATAGAAAAAAAGGAATTTTAAAAAAAATATAATATATATATATATATATATATATATATATATATATATATGGTATTAAAACTATAAATTGTTATTTTTATTTAATTGAAATTCACAGAAAATTCCCCCCTTTGCCTTATAAAATGATAAATTGACATAAAGTACGAACTATTTACACTAATCCAAGAAGCTAAATTTAAAATTTCCTTAAGTGGGCCGGTTATAGCACAATTTACCTTACATAATTAATTACTCGAATATTATAGTAGTAACCTTATAGTTTAGATATTGTAGGATTACGATGCTTACTAAATTATGTTTAAAGCTTTTCGTTTCCTTTGAATTTCGCTGGTTCTGGAAAATCGCCTTATACTAATACATTAGGCTAATTTTAATTATGTATTAAAACAATTTGTATCTGGTATTATACAACTTCAAAATGGGCTACGCACTAATTAATATCGCCTTCCTTTCTGAAGTTTTACAATCAGTGTTGTTGTCTTTTCACTCATTTAAAAAGTTGGCTTTCAGAAACGAGACGTTTCCATGGTAATTTTATTTCAATAAAACTAGTTATAGAGCAATCGCAACATAGCGGCCTCCCTAGAAATCTAATAGTTTCAACAAAACAAGAAATCAGAATTATCAAACATGTTCAAAAGAAGCTTTACTAGAATATGAATTAAATTATTAAATATTTTTTGCTGACTCCATGAGTTCAACCTAATAAAGATAAAATGTCTGAAATATACTAAACTAGAAACCATCTTAAACTAATTTCCTATGAGCTAATAATAAAATGAATTAAGATTTGTCATAAATTGGCAAAACACTGATTTTAATGAAAGGACGTTTAAATATAGCGATCATCCCAATCTATTTTTAATGCCCACAATTTTTGCATAAATAATTTCGCGCGTGTAATAATTCGTCTTATAAGGCCTAGAATATCGAATATTTGATTGATAACGGATAAAATTCGTCTTTTTGTAAAGACTGAAAATATTCTGGGCTTGTAACATATTTTCAAATATCCTTCGAGGAATTCCAGACAATTTCCATAGTTTTACAACTCTGTTCATCTTTGATAATATAATCTGTTATGTAGAGGGATCTAATTGCGAGGCAAAATTTAAAATTTGATCATTATTTGAAGACCATTGGCGTAAATGGAACCCGCCTGACCTAAAATGTTGTTTACATATTTTATAAAAAAGACACGCTGGTCGAATATTCTTTACGGAAACTAAGTAGTCGTCCATGTAAAAATCTTTCAAAATAGATTGAGCAGTTTCAAAATAATTAATTACGTTTTCAATGGCTAGCTGTTTTAGACAACAAGTAGCTAAAAAAGAGGCAGGACTCATTCCGAATGTTACTGTAAGTAGCTCAAAATTTCTTAACGAATCTGTTGGATTATTGTGTCAGAGTATTAATTAAAATTTAGTATCGTCTTCAGGTACTTCAACACATAGATACAAACGAAACGCAGTGGAAAGTCATTCCACCAAGATCCCTACATTGAGGAGGAATTTGGGAGGCTACAATTAAAAGCGCCAAGTATCATATGTCATATCTCATCGGCCTAAGAAAATTAGCCTTTGAGCAATTTGCAACTATTATGAAAAATCGAAGCAATAGTAAACTCAAGGCATTTGAGTACCTTGTCTTACGATACTACTGATTTTCAATATATCACTCCTGGTCATTTCCTGATAGGATCCAGTCTGACGGCTTATCCGGAAAAAGACTTATCCGATGTACCCGAAAACAGAGTTAAAATTTGCCAACAACGCGCAAAAACTCAGCTGCTGTTCTGGAAAATGTGGTCTGTGGACTACCTGAATAGACTGCAGAATAGACCAAAATAGCTACAAACCTACAAATAAACGTCTTCTTAAAGGAAGAAAACATTTCACCTCTTCATTGGCCTATGGCATGAGTTATATAAATCATAAGCGGGCCTGGTGGAAAGGTCAGGGTCGTCCTCCTAAAAACTAAAATAGGTAAAACTACGAGGGCTATAACAAAACTATGCCCTCTCCCCAAACAAGAGGAAAATAATTAACTATTAAACCAAGTTGATCGGTTGTCGACCCGTCTAATAAACCTCAAATAGCAGTCGCGATTTTCTTAGTTCGAAGTTATGTCTAATCTATAACAAAACGTTTACTTTAATTTTTATCCTTATCTATATTTTAAATTTATCTCTCTTTATCCTAAATGAAGCAGATACTTCATTTCCGGGGGGAGAATGTTGCGATTTGGCGAGCAGAGTACATCACGATGATATATTAACAAAAATGTCTCCCTCCTTCAGTGAATTATCCGAAAAATATATGGCGCCGAAAGAAAAAACTTCTCTACAGGACCCCAACACTTAAATTTTAACCAGTTCCAACAATCTATTCATACGATAGAATGATGGAACTTCCTAAGACCATTTAAAATTATATAATAATCATCTCAAGTAATTTGATACTGGTCCACAATCATTGACATAAATAATTTACGTACCTCACACCTAGACTAAAATATATTTTATAGATTCAGGACATGAATAGAACCTTTAATCATGGGTAATATTACCTCCCATATTCAAAGAGACCACTCTAAGGAAATGTTACAATAACACAAATTATCTCTATTGTGAATGGGCAATTTATCCGGCGTCGAGATTTCAAGTGTCGACCCAAATATATCAAAAAAGAAAGGTATCTTTACGACATCCGGATCTGGTGGTCTCTGAGTAAATCACTGTCAAAAATGAGCATCTAACAGTTTTTCAACTTGGGATAAAAGACAAACTCTGGAGCAAACAAGGCAATGGTGAAAATTTCTTGTCTGAAATGGACACACTTCAGAGTATAACAAGAATCTTCGAACATCTCAGTTTGAGTGGAATCTCTCCGATTAGAATAAATCTCTAAACAACTATCAAACTGATCAACGTTAGATCAGTTTTAACTTAATACTAAACTAACTACGTGTGTTTTAGTAATCGGAAAGAAATACATATTTATCATACGAGCATCTAATATCTGTGAACAACTGTAACTAATTATCTAACTATCAACTGTATCTACCTTAATATCAGTTTTTTATAAGACTTGATTTACGTTAATAATATTGTCATACTTAATTGTTTTTAATAAACGTTTCCTAAAATTACTACTGGTCCTTCTTTCCAAAAACCTAATCAAAGCAAAACAACAACCCTTTTGTGTAGCAGTGAACGACAAATATAACAGTCCGCTCCACTTATGTAGTTCATCTACACTAAGGACTGAAATCTATTTGCTGCAATGTCATATGATTGGCTTATCTTCTAGACGTTGTCCTGAAAGGGTAAATGGACGACAAAGTTGCCATGATTATCGCGACTATAAGTCTTTTGAAAATGGTTTTCTACTTCGCCTTCTTCCACAGTATAATTGTTTTTTAAAGACGGAACTTCTTCAATTTACCAAAAATTTTCTATTTTATTTTTAATATTATTCATTAACCTTGATAGGTTGTACATAGAAGCATTGCGACTTCGGATAGCTGATCGTACCCGCTACGACCCAGTGGACTTCAATATTTTGTAAAATTTGTCGACCTTTTTCCATGGAAATTATACCGGGCAACAATAAATGATAAGAGATACTAGCGTCTAAAAGTAAATGAACTTTACCAGATTCATTAAACTGCGTGTCTGACAATTTAATATTATCTGGAAAATTTAAATGAGATATATCAAAGTCCATTTGGGGAGTATCAGTCGTCATTTGATGGGACACTAAAAATTGTAAATTGATATTATAATTGGAATGAATGGGTTCAATTCGTGTTTGAAGTATGTTATTAATCTAACTAATAATACCATTTATGCCTATCACCTTTATGTTGACATTGAATATTTAAACGCTCAAACAATTCATGACTTGTAAAATTCGACTGCGGCCCGCCGTCAAGAAGAGGTCGTCAAACAACCGAATTTCCGTATTTATCTTTTATTTGCAAACTCGCTGTTGTCAGTGAAACAAAGGAATCGTTATCATATGCAGTTAAAGTTTGACTAAGTATGTTTTGAGCACAAAAAACTATACTTTGATCTTGGTCGATGAAGTCGCGAGTGTCACTTTCGTGCTTGTTTTTACTAGATTCGATAGACAGGCTAGATTAAATATTAGGAGTAGAATGGTAAGCTACACGTTCATTTATATTTTAAATATTTTGTTTATCAGAGTTATTAGAATTTTGATTCGTGTTTTTATTTGTACTAAATAAATGGAATAAACTATTGTGCTTATTATCACACATCCTACACAATTTTCCGTGACACACCGAACTTGTATGAATCACTCGAAGGCAATTAGTAGGGGAGACTGAGGATACATTGGACAGTTTTTGATTTTTTTCTGTAAGTAATCCACCTTCACCAAATTTTCGGAGATATTTTTTCAACCCATTCGTAACGTTATTTTGTTAAGAGGCTATTTCTAAATCAAGTACTTTGACTTTGATGAGGCTTGAAAAATTAGTAGGCAATTGTCCATTCTTTCCTCAGATCTGGGGCAACAATGGACATGCGAAGGGGATACCTGCTGATTCTAATGAAATTTGTTATTTAGGACCTCAAAATCAAAAAGATATTTATTTCAGAACCAGCAATCCCAAAATATACATTATATAAAAAAATATATCATATACATAGAACTATTGCAAAAAAACTTAAACTTCTAAAAAAACTAGGCTAAATCTTGCACAAAATGCTAAAAAACTGAGCTAGGTAAGGAAAATCTTGGAGGAAATACTTAAATTATTGCAAACTAAACTCAGTAATATCTACGTTAAAATATATCATATATTTGAAGCGCGGTCGTGTATCTTCTGTTGCCTTTGGGAGTATTGAAACAACTTCCTCGTTAGATATAACAGAAGAATCTTCCTCCGTTATTTGAAATCTATTTGATGGAATAAGTCACTTATAAAAACGAACTTCAAATCCATCCCAAAGTTTGCGTTGTACTCGAGCAATATAATTTCTACCAGATGATGCAGTTTTCCCAGGAACTTTTACAACCATGAAGTCACCTTCCTCAGCATTATTTATGTCCTTGTCCTCCTCTTGTTCAAATTCGTCCCATTCTGAAGACGAATCCTGTGTAATATTTTCATCTATTTCATCGCTCTCAGATGAAGAGCTTTCAATGAGGACTTTCTTCCTTAAAGCGTGAACTTTTTTTAATGCTGGTGACTTTTTTCGATTTTGTAGTTCCTCCTTCTCCGGAGTATCGGTAGCAATCATGCATCTACCTCTCTTCCTTTCTCTCGAAGCTATTTTTCTCGGACCTGCCTTCGGGTATGGAGGAATTAAATCGGGGGGAATAAAATAAGTCGATGTGCTTTCATCGTTATTTGCATCTGGTAAAAATCTACTTGTAGAAGAAACGTCTTTATTTGTTGGTGTGGTACTTTTTATGTTTATGTTATTAGTTCTTTCTTCATTCTTTGGATCTGGACGGTCAGAGACGGAAGAGCACAAATATTCATGGTCTTGAAATATATTTCTGTCTAATGGAAAAATTCCACTTTTGCGAAAACCTGACTTGATCGATTCAGGTGTAGCAGCTCGATCCCAGGCTTTGGAGCATAACTCTGGTCATGCATGAATAGAAAGAGTTTCGTTAGTATGGGATAACATCCAAGTGTGCACTGCCTCGCTAAAATATTTTTTGAAGGGGCCGAACACAGACCTATCTAGTGGCTGCAATTTATTAGATGTATGTGAGGACAGTGTAAGGATTGTTATTCCGTTTTGTTTGCAAAAATCAACACCCTCAATACTAAGGTGTGACTCGTGGTTGTCTAGTATTAATAATACTGGATTTTCCTTAGAGCATCTAACATTTTTTTAAAGAACTCCAAAACTTTGAAAAAATTATCTGTCATCCAACCAGATTTGTATACCAGTCCCATGGATCCTTGCATTGCCCCTGAGATCATACGATGTTCATCGAAACATACTCTACGAAAAACCCAAATAGGTGGTAATGCGTTCTCATTTGCACATATAATTCCAACTTGCGTTACCAATTCGCCGCGCTCTCTGGACGTAACTTTGCCAACCTGTTTTTCACCCTTTTTTCCAACAACCTTTTGAACTGGTGGTACCGTTGTTATCCCAGTCTCGTCTAAATTATATATCTGACATGGTTGATAATTGTGTCTTTCCGTCACTTTTTCGAGTTTATCAAAAAATTCACCCACAACGGCTCTTTTGAACGCAGTCATTCGGGCAAGAGATGTGGCTTCTGGTTTTCTCACTGACAACGCTGTATTTCGCCACAAAAAAGCCGAGAACCATTCTGAACCTGCCATTCCACTTGTGTTCCATGAATCTGGGACTTTCAATGAATTTCTTATTGCAAACTGGAACGCCAACTGTCTCCTTTTCTTGGGCGTGACTCCATAAAACATACTGGAACTTTTCAGTAGATATTGTTCTAGTATTTTCTCCATAGTATCAGGAAATATCTGACGATTTTTAAAGTTTGGCTTAAATGAAATATTTTGAATTTCATTTTCCTTTGCTTTTTTTACGTAAATTGCTATCCGGGACTTTTTAACATTATGGAGTTCAGCCACTTTTCTGAGGCTGCCTACATTGTTTCTCACATCTTCGACTGCCTTTCGAATATTGCCCTCAGGAAATTCCTTGTTGGTTTTTTTCTTGTAGACTCTGACCATCTCAAAAAAAATGATAATGCACGGAGAGTTGTTAGTAGTTGTTTGTAGGAGTTGACAAAATGGACAAGTTGGGGATACAGCGGACACTGTCCACTATATCCCCTATTTACATTTTATTATTTTTTTATATTTATTTGAAATAACAAAAACTATTTTAAGAAAATATGTGTAGTGTAGCTATGCCGGTTCTAACCCACTACTTCGAAAAAGGTCCGCTAGGCGACGGTGGCGCTGGTGTCGTTGGCGCTGTCGGCGGTGTCGTCCATTTTTTATCCAGTCGACCATTTTTTATCCGTCGGCCATTTTTTATCCAGTAGATTTCGCTAGATGGCGCGCTTCAATTTTGCAGATTTATCTAGATGTCTGTTGTCCATTTTTTATCCAGTGAATTTGTGAATGACGTAACCGAAAAAAATTTTGGTCTTCAGTGAGATTCGAACCCACGACCTCATCGTTCCCAACCTACACCGCTACATGTATACTATGAGGATTCCTACGTATTTTGTTTTTGAAATTGACCATATGCGTATTATTTTGAAATCTCCACGAGGCGTATCTGATTTCACGATGGTTTCGACGTAATTTTCTTCAATGCGCCGATTTTGATACATGAATATGTTCCACATTTTAAAAAAAAATGTATTAAAATCGGAAAAAAAAAATTACCCCGAGTGAGATTCGAACCCACGACCTCATCGTTCCCAGCCCACACCGCTACATGTATGCTATGAGGATTCCTACGTACTTTGTTTTTGAAATTGACCATATGCGTATTATTTTGAAATCTCAAGGATTTTCACGTAGGTAATCATAGACAAATCGCATATTATTTTTAGTGACAATCTCAAGGTTTTTGATTGGGACTTCTAAATTTCAGAATGAAAAGTGATGGCTTCCATCAACATACGAGTGTAAAAGTGTATTTTTATCTCAATATTATACAAAAGCACCCTTGTGCATTTTCTTTATATCCAGGGTGAAGTCATAAAAGATGCAATTTTATACAGGGTGTAGTCATAAAAGATGTGATTTTACACAGAGTATAGTCATAAAGATACTGCATTTTTTATACGGGGTGTGATCATAAAAGATGCCATTTGTCTTTATATACAGGGTGTAGTCAAAAAAGATGTGATGTTCATATATACAGAGTGTAGTCATAAAAGAAGCCATATATACAGTGCGTAGTCATAAAAAGACGCGATTTGATACAGGGTGTAGTCATAAAGATACCGTATTTTTTATATACACAGGTCGTAGTCATAAAAATACCGTATTTTTCATAAAATATGGGGTATATAAAGATAAGGGCGTTACAATGAATCTCTGCTATTATTGCTCAAATTTTCATCGAACAAACCGCATTGGTGGATTATTTTCACATACGTGATGTTACTAGAACGACAACGACAACATTAACGATAACAACAACGATGACAACGACGACGGCGACGACAACGACGACAACGACGACAACGATGACAACGACGACAACGACAGCAAATCCACTTTATTTGACAGCAGAGGAGACCCAAAGCTTTTGCATGCTTGAGATTTGTTGCTCGTACGACTACATTATAGTAAAATATGCTGTGACTCATTATATTATTAGACGGATAACACACATCAGAAGCCTATCATAGGTATAGCAGAGGAGTAACACAAAGGATAACAAACACACCCCAGACTCACATCAGAAGTCTGTTTAACAGTGCTAGTACTAACAAATTTACTGCAACACTCAGTTTATATGAATTATTTTCCAAGAAACCGACAAAAGAGCAACATATTTACAGATACTGATATTGACGGATATCCATCGTGATAGAAGAGAACATCTAAGACATCAGACTTGCACCCAACTAAATTAATATAATTAAGCTGCTCTTCAAAAAAGAATGCTACGCTAATAGAAAAACTTTGAAGCAATGATTTCACAACTTAGTCATACACTGAATGTCATTTTTATTATAGATGCGGTGAAATAAGGAGCCAACTTTACAACTCAAGCAGAGGGACAGCAGACACACATCACAGGGTTAGCACACATACACCACAGAGGCACCAGATATTCACCACCGTTATACGTTTACCATTTTTGGCATCAAACAGTACTCTTTGAAACAAAATATCAGGAATCTTGTATTTCCGAATTTCATTATGAATCACCCCAAATATTTAGAGGGACGTATGATACTGATGGCGATATTGATAATTTTCATAGACATTATAGCTATTTATAATTTAATCACTTAATATAATTAAGCCGCTCTTCAAAAAGAATGCTACGCTAATAGAAAAATCTTGAAGCGATAATTTCACAACTTTCCACAACTTGATTATAAAAATAAGAATTTTACTAATGGAACCCACAAAATGTTATTCAAATATTGTGATTTGTCGGTATAAGAGAGATAAATTACGGTCGACGGGCAGGTAACATTTTATCTGAAAAATAACAATTACATTCTCGGAGGCTCGAATCACCTGCTGTGTGTTACATAAAATTAGGTTCATAACAGTATACAAAGATTTTTTCAATACACGATGCTAAAAAGATATTTGCATCATTATTCTGCGGGGAATATCTACGTAAATATACGAGGCATGTTATGATTAAAATTGATATATACATGGGGTGTTTGTAATTATTAAGACTGTAGAAATATGTAGATATAAAAGTTAATAACACACAGTTTAGTAGTATTTTGATAGGGATGTCTACGTTAAAAGAGTGTTATACTTCACATTATAGGAATTCAAAGCAGACATTAGAACATTGGTTGATATTGAAAAAAGTTCACAAAGTTTTGAAATTTAAACAATCCACATGTCTAAAACGATACATCGAATTAAACAATCAATTGAGGACTTTAGCTGTGAGCGACTTCGAAAAAAGATTTACGGATGAACAATGCTGTGTTTGAAAATGCAAGGAATGTATATGCAAACATAGAATTTGTATCTTCCCATGATAGTCGTTATGGTGCTAAAAATCTCATTTCTAATCCGCGTTATCGCAATAGAACAATTTTCAATGATGATCCAACTCTAAGGACAATTTAAAAATCTGCATTTTCAATAAACCAATGTATGTGGATATGGCAATTCTCGATATTTCCAAAACTGGAATGTACGGTTTTCACTATAATTTTATGCTTCCAACAATGGGAGTAGTCAATTGTAAGCTATTGTACAACGATACTAACAGTTTTGCTTACCAACTCACTTGTAAAGATGAGTCTAATGAACAAATCATCACCCATTTCGTTGGTCCAAAATGTACGGTTACAAAGTTCAGTGTGGGGGTAAAGTCGTTAAAGAGTATTAAAAAATGTGTAGTAAAAAATAACTTTTGATGATTATATTGATTGCATGAAAAATTGGAAACAGATTGCAATTACTCAAAATACGATACGTTCCTTTGCCCATAATGTGTATAGTGTTGAACAAACCAAAATCGCGTTGAGTCCTCACAATGATAAAAGGAAATTACTTCATAATTCTTTAGATACACTTCCGTGGGGAATAGAATAATTTTTACGAATGACTACTACTACAAGATAATTGCATAAAATTCATTCAAAAATAACAACACACTTGAAGCGCATGAGATGTTTAATAAAAGTAGGGAATGGGGAGAAACAACATGTCATTGATGTTAGTGAAGAACATAAAAAGTCTAGTAATAATAGAGTTAACTGGGAAAAACATGAATGCCGCCTTTTATAGTAGATTAAAAACGGGGATTATCATAAACTTGAATCATAAAGATATTAATTCATTCTTTACAGACGCTTCTAAATTTTTAAGAAGAAAATGTCTGTGGCTTTCACTTGGATGTCATCCAGAATTTTTTGGTAGAATCTCCCCTACCTTGGAGTGTTACCAAGCAAGTCACAAAAAAATTTCTAAATATAAATGAGGTTTTTAAATAGAATAGTTCAAAAGATCCATCACGCTTTGACAAAGATCTTATTAACTTTATTACTTGCTCAAAAGTCATTCCATACAATCTTAGAAATGCAGAACTTGCTACATCTTATTGGAGGAGAGAGGTACGGTATCCGGCAAAATAAACAGTACCGAAACAGAGAGTGCTGTGGAGTTGTTTATGTAATATGGATTTGTCATATTTGACTTAATTGTCATTAGTTGATATATTAATAGTACGCTGCAGTTAAATTTGATTTAGAAATGGTTCTAACAACGGAAGAAGAAGTTTTTTTGGTAGAGCATTATTTTCGTTCATACGGAAAAGGTCGTAATGATGGTCCAAGCTTAGAACAGGTGTCAATAAAATATCAACAAAAATTTAATAAAGCAGCTCCTAGTAAAAGTGTGATGTTAGCTATTGTTGAAAAATTTCGTCGCACTGGTAGTGTATTGTGTCAACGTAAAGGTTCTTCAGGTCGTCGAAAAACAGTATGCACTAACGAAAATGAAGGACGTGTTTTTAACCAAGTTGTGCAATCACCTCAAAGAAGTCTTGTAAGAACTGCATGTAACCTCAACATTAGTGAAACGTCTTTACGTCGCATGTTCAAATCAATTGGTGGTTATCCATACCGTATTCAAGTTGGACAACGACTAAATGCTGCGGACAAACGTGCAAGAGAAATTTACTGTGGTCGCATGTTGAGTTTAATTTACGAAGAACCCGAATTTTTGAAAAACATATGGTTTTCAGACGAGAGTCACGTCCATCTTAGCGGCTATATTAATCGACAAACAACCAGATTCCTTGGATTTGAACGTCCTGATGTCATTGTAGAGAAACCACTCCACAGTCTTCGCGTTACCATTTGGTGCGAGGTATCTGGTCATGGAATGATTGGTCCTTATTTCGTTGAAGATGATAATCAGAATCCACTTACTGTCAACCAAGAGCGTTATAGAGAGAAAATTATTATACCTTTTGTGAGAGATCTAAATAACTTTTGCCGTTCACGAAATCTACAGTTTCGCACACAATGGTTCCAACAAGATGGTGCAACGAGCCATACAGCTGTGCGCACCTTAGACTTACTCCGTCAGCATTTCGATAATAGAATAATTTCTCGGGGAACAGACTTCGAATATCCTTCTCATTCACCTGATCTGACGCCACCTGACGCATACATTTGGGGCATAATGAAGGACAAAATAATTCACTCGGAAAATCCGCCGGCGAATATTGCCGAACTACGGGAAAGAATACAAAATATTTTTCGGCAGTTATAAATACGTTTATTGACTTACAAAATCGATATGAAGCTTGTTTGCGTCGAAATGTTGAACATTTTGAACACTTACATTACTGAAATTAAAAATTATATTTTATTTTTATTTTCGGTACTGTTTATTTTGGCGGATACTGTATTTCAAAATAAACTTGAATATTGCGTAGGGTCTAACTATTATAGAGTTGATGGATATAACATATGTGTTTGATAGCATTAAAACATGTTATAAAATAATTAAAAAATATTTTTTAGCAATCAATGACCATCATCATAACGTTTACGAATCAGAATCATGATCTTTATCACAATAGACATTTTTTGGTGTCAAAGATGCAATCAAACAGTACTTTTTGAAACAAAATATCAGGAATCTTGTATTTCCGAATTTCATTATGAATCACCTAGAGCTAAAAGATTTAGAGGACCGTATGATGCTGATATCGATATTGATAATTTTGATGAACATTATACTGATTTTCAATTTAATCTCGTTATTTGTATATTTATTTAATATAGTTATATGCTTTTCGTATTTGTGTATTCTTTAAATTCAACCGTTATATGCTTTTCTTCGTCTTCTCTATTCTATTTTTCCGTATTTTATTTGTAAATTATATGAATAAAACAATATGTATGTTGTAATAAGTTTGTTTATTAAAAAATCATCTTTACAACCCGCATGACTATAGGGAGAAGAGAGAGAAAAATAAAACGCAAACATTTCAATCAAATCAATTTATTACATTGTTTTCATCCAAACCGTTTACAACTTTTGACTTATAATAATTCTCTAAGTACAACACTACTACTACAATAACTCTAATTTACTCAAATTTCAATTATTTTGAACAAAATTCCTGGTTATATCTACAATTTTTTTTAAATATTCACAAAAACTCGGAGATTCTAAATAGGTGAGTCGGTGTGAAATGAGACAATGATTGACTTGTAGAATTTGATGAACATCTCCTCCACATAAAAGGAAGCTGATGTCATGTTTTATCACTTCCAACTATTTAACATAATCAAATATAACTTGTAGAATGGTGTAGTAGTCCCCACATGACATCGTCTCGGGATCATATTCTTCGTAACATGCTGGAAGTGATGCACTTATAAATGAATTTTCATTCAAAATATCGGTTAGCGTAGCTCATTCGTATGTGCTGAAGGAGATTTTCGTTCGTTTATCAATGTATGATTTACAGAGAAAATTTTTTAGGTAAGTACATCTGTATTATAAAACTACCTAAATATATTGTTGAGCAAATCCTTATACCGAAGAGATTCCAACAATTTTTTTTTGTTTCTACGTATTGATTCACTTTATTACGAAACTTTAGTTATACAATAGTCATTCGTCCAAGTATTAGAGATCTTCTTCTTTATGTTTTTTCTATTCAATAATGTTTGCTAGAATGAGCTCTTCAATTATTTTATGAAATTCGTCATCATTCGGGTGTAGTTGTTTTAATCTGTCTACCAATAAGTTCGGATCTGACCAATTAGAAAGAATATCATAGCTTTTTGGTGTGTGAAACCCTCTTGTAATTGGTTCATTGAGTTGTTTTATGGTATTATTCAACTTATTGTTAATGCAAAATTTATGAGAGTAATCGAACTATCAAAGGCGGCATTCATGTTTTTCCCAGTTGACTCTATTAATACTAGACTTTTTATGTTCTTTACTAACATTAATGACATGTTGTTTCTCCCCATTCCCTACTTTTATTAAACATCTCATGCGCTTCAAGTGTGTTGTTATTTTTGAATGAATTTTATGCTTTTGTCCCACCGAAAATTTGAAAAATTTCTAAGATGCATATTATCAAGAAAAGCTTTATATTTTGTTTGAAAATGTTTGAATTTTTTTAAGGAATTTATAATTTCATCAATTTGTTGCAAAGTTCTATCACTGTGAAGTTACACATTTTGAAATATTAATATTATGACCCGCTCTGATGTCACACATATTAAAATTGATTCTCTACATAAACAAGCAACATCTTTATGACTACATCTTGTATATAAAAATGCTAGAAATCTCTTATATCCTAAACACAAACCTAAATCATTAGCAATATTTTCATTTCACATTAGGTCATCATCTGGTTATAAAACATTTCGTCCATGTTAAAAGTATTGTAAGTACTGAAAGCCAAAATATGAAACTTTCCCTCCTCCTCCTGCACTGCAAACCGAGTTATGAAACATTAAAGTTGAAATAACAATTCAACGCCCTGTATCTCATTAACGATATGATAGCAGCATTGACTTAGAATCAAATTTCTAATATGATGCTGGTGAAACCAATCACAAAATTTATAATCGTCATCTGCTTCTTTCAATGATGAGCGATATTTTAATAATAAATTATGTGGTAAATGAACTTCAGTTATAAAAGTTAGAATTGAAGTTATGTTTTAATGCAATTATCTTGTAGTAGTAGTCATTCCTAAAAAGTATTCTATTCCCCACGGAAGTGTATCTAAAGAATTATGAAGTAATTTCCTTTTATCATTGTGAGGACTCAACGCGATTTTGGTTTGTTCAACACTATACACATTATGGGCAAAGGAACGTGTCGTATTTTGAGTAATTGCAATCTGTTTCCAATTTTCCATGCAATCAACATAATCATCAAAAGTTATTTTTTACTACACATTTTTTAATACTCTTTAACGACTTTACCCCCACACTGAACTTTGTAACCGTACATTTTGGACCAACGAAATGGGTGATGATTTGTTCATTAGACTCATCTTTAATTACGCATAATACTTCCTATTAACTCTAGGTATATTGTATGGATTATTAGTGTAGTAGTCTTATGTATCAAATTTGTCAATGTTTGCGTCAATTAAATGTTTATATGCATCGTTACAAGTGAGTTGGTAAGCAAAACTGTTAGTATCGGTGTACAATAGCTTACAATTGACTACTCCCATTGTTGGAAGCATAAAATTATAGTGAAAGCCGTACATTCCTGTTTTGGAAATATCGAGAATTGCCATATCCACATACATTGGTTTATTGAAAATTCAGATTTTTTAATTGTCCTTAGAGTTGGATCATCATTGAAAATTGTTCTATTGCGATAACGCGGATTAGAAATAAGATTTTTAGCACCATGACGACTATCATGGGAAGATACAAATTCTATGTTTGCATATACATTCCTTGCATTTTCAAACTCAGCATTGTCCATCCGTAAATCTTTTTTCAAAGTCGCTCACAGCTAAAGTCCTCAATTGATTGTTTAATTCGATGTATCGTTTTAGACATGTGGATTGTTTAAATTTCAAAACTTTGTGAACTTTTTTCAATACCAACCAATGTTCTAATGTCTGCTTTAAATTCCTATAATGTGAAGTATAACACTCTTTTAACGGAGACATCCCTATCAAAATACTACTAAACTGTGTGTTATTAACTTTTATATCTACATATTTCTACAGTCTCAATAATTACAAACACCCCATGTAAATATCAATTTTAATTATAACATGCCTCGTATATTTACGTAGATATTCCCCGCAGAATAATGATGCAAATATCTTTTTAACATCGTGTATTGAAAAAATCTTTGTATAATGTTATGAACCTAATTTTATGTAACACACAGCGGGTGATTCGAGCCTCCGAGAATGTCATTGTTATTTTTCAGATAAAATGTTACCTGCCCGTCGACCGTAATTTCTCTCTCTTATACCGACAAATCACAATATTTGAATAACATTTTGTGGGTTCCATTAGTAAAATTCTTATTTTTATAATCGAGTTGTGGAAAGTGTTATCACATTTTGGTATAATAGTCGCTGGTTTATTATTAACGTTTCAAATTATACCAATATTTCAGAATAGCTATTTAAACAAAAAGTAATATTCAATAAAAATGTACCTCTAAGTTGTGAAATTATCGCTTCAAGATTTTTCTATTAGCGTAGCATCCTTTTTGAAGAGCGGCCTAATTATATTAAGTGATTAAATTATAAATAGCTATAATGTCTATGAAAATTATCAATATCGCCATCAGTATCATACGTCCCTCTAAATATTTGGGGTGATTCATGATGAAATTCGGAAATACAAGATTCCTGATATTTTGTTTCAAAGAGTACTGTTTGATGCCAAAAATGGTAAACGTATAACGGTGGTGAATGTCTGGTGCCTCTGTGGTGTATGTGTGCTAACCCTGTGATGTGTGTCTGCTGTCCGTCTGCATGAGTTGTAAAGTTGGCTCCTTGTTTCACCGCATCTATAATAAAAGTTACATTCAGTGTATGACTAAGTTGTGAAATCATTGCTTCAAGATTTTTCTATTAGCGTAGCATTCTTTTTTGAAGAGCAGCTTAATTATATTAATTTAGTTGGGTGCAAGCCTGATGTCTTAGATGTTCTCTTCTATCACGATGGATATCCGTTAATATCAGTATCTGTAAATATGTTGCTCTTTTGTCGGTTTCTTGGAACATAATTCATATAAACTGAGTGTTGCAGTAAATTTGTTAGTACTAGCACTGTTAAACAGACTTCTGATGTGAGTCTGGGTAGTGTTTGTTATCCTTTCTGTTACCCCTCTGCTATATGTCTGATAGGCTTCTGATGTGTGTTATCCGTCTAAAACATAATGAGTCACAGCATATTTTACTATAATGTAGTCGTACGAGCAACAAATCTCAAGCATGCAAAAGCTTTGGGTCTCCTCTGCTGTCGAATAAAGTGGATTTGCTGTCGTTGTCATCGTTGTCGTCGGTGTCATCGTTGTCGTCGGTGTCATCGTTGTCGTTGTCGTCGTTATCGTTGTCATCGCTGTCGCCGTCGTCGTTGTCATCGTTGTTGTTATCGTTAATGTTGTCGTTCTAGTAACATCCTGTATGTGAAAATAATCTACCAATGCGGTTTGTTCGATGAAAATTTGAGCAATAATAGCAGAGATTCATTGTAACGCCCTTATCTTTATACACCCTGTGGCATCTTTTATGAAAAATACGGTATTTTCATGACTACGACCTGTGTACATAAAAAATACGGTATCTTTATGACTACACCCTGTATAAAATCGCATCTTTTTATGACTACGCACTGTATATATGGCTTCTTTTATGACTACACTCTGTATATATGAACATCACATCTTTTTTGACTACACCCTGTATATAAAGACAAATGGCATCTTTTATGATCACACCCTGTATAAAAAATGCAGTATCTTTATGACTATACTCTGTGTAAAATCACATCTTTTATGACTACACCCTGTATAAAATTGCATCTTTTATGTCTACACCCTGTATATAAAGAAAATGCACAAGGGTGCTTTTGTATAATATTGAGATAAAAATACACTTTTACACTCGTATGTTGATCAAAGCCATCACTTTTCATTCTGAAATTTAGAAGTCGCAATCAAAAACCTTGAGATTGTCACTAAAAATAATATGCGATTTTTCTATGATTACCTACGTGAAAATCCTTGAGATTTCAAAATAATACGCATATGGTCATTTTCAAAAACAAAATACGTAGGAATCCTCACAGCATACATGTAGCGGTGTAGACTGGGAACGATGAGGTCGTGGGTTCGAATCTCACTCGGGGTAAATTTTTTTTTTCGATTTTAATATATTTTTTTTAAAATGTGGAACATATTCATGTATTAAAATCGGCGCATTGAAGAAAATTACGTCGAAACCATCGTGAAATCAGATACGCCTCGTGGAGATTTCAAAATAATACGCATATGGTCAATTTCAAAAACAAAATACGTAGGAATCCTCATAGCATACATGTAGCGGTGTAGGTTGGGAACGATGAGGTCGTGGGTTCGAATCTCACTCATGGCGAAAAATTTATTCGGTTACGTCATGCACAAATTCACTGGATAAAAAATGGACGACAGACATCTAGAGAAATCTGCAAAATTGAAGCGCGCCATCTAGCGAAATCTACTGGATAAGAAATGGCCGACGGATAAAAAATGGTCGACTGGATAAAAAATGGACGACACCGCCGACAGCGCCAACGACACCAGCGCCACCGTCGCCTAGCGGACCTTTTTCGAAGTAGTGGGTTAGAACCGGCATAGCTAGACTACAATATGATCATCAATGGCTCTTAAATAACTAACATTATGTAATCTCAATGTCGCATTTGAAAAAATACTTAACCGAAAGCATTGCAAAACGTTAGCACTTTAGCACGTTAGCAACCATAAATCTTCTAACAAAACCTTAAAAAAACGAAAATTCACTATAAAAACGACAGGCGTCTTCACATGGCAAAGAGTATTAGCAAACTGATTCTTCGCCAAAATAACACTCGAACGTTTGCACTGTGGCAGCAGTATCGCAATATAGGCGGAAAATTTGAAGGTGTCCATTTTATCCACTTGTCCAATGTATCCTCACTCTCCCCTACAGTTCTTAAGTTTCCGGATTGTATTTATACGATTAGAAATTGGTGTTTTTAAAAAAGCATTGGAATAATAAATTGAGTGATCCTCTTTGCAGAAAATACAGGATATAAGCCTTGCTTAAATGTTATTCTGTGCCTTTGTTGTACCGGATTGGTTATAAGTTATTTGATAATTTGAAGAAGTGGGTTTATTTGAGTATATATTGGCGATTGATTCAAGAAGTTTACATCTATCAATCAAAAATTTGCGCGAATTTTTCTGCTGTTGGTGACACTACGTCTTTAGTTTCAATTTCCCACTATTTCCTTGAGTTTACGACTACTTTGGAAAGCAATAAATGAATTAAGATTGTACTCCATTGTTCTACTGGCTCCTTTAAGTTACGTAGAGCACTATAAGGTTTTTGTAAATTGTCCACAAAAAATCGTAAATTCAAAGGAGTCTCTACTTTCGTAGGCAAATCAAAGATTTTTTATTATAATTTTTTTATTTTGATATCTTTCCTTTAATTCCCAAGCTACAATATAAATTGTAATCTGTTAACTCTAGAGATTCTACACTTTTGATGAATTCTTTTTCTAAGGTTGTTTGATGATAATAAAAATTTTGTATGTTTCCTAGATTAGGATTGTTATGAATGAGTGCCGAAAATGAGTCATGAAACGTTAACCATTTATCAGAACTGCCATCAAATTCAGGCAATTATAAAGGAGGCAATTTAACATTGAATGACTGTATATCCGAATATTGAATATTATGGTTTGAATTGTTTTGATGTGGAATAAATAAAGGGTTTTGAGATTGATTCGTAAATTGTTTCATAATAATCGTCTTCAAAGAGAACTCACTCGGAGAGATTTTGCTCGGATTCGTCATATTCCTCAATTTCAGTTTGAACCTTGTTAAATTCGTCAAAGATGTGTTCCAATCTTTACATACGAGTTGAAATGTCTGTCGTTTTTGAGGCAGTTTTCGAAATTTTTTAAACGTAGTTAACTGCCCTTTGAGTTGGCTACGGCGGGAAACCAAACGAGAAATGATCAACTGAAATTCTTGTTGAGTTCGTTCGGCTTCGTTAGCCATTTTTATTAATTAATTGAGACGAAAAAGAATGCAAATAATATAATCTGTACACTGCTATTGAGCAACCGATACTTCTTTAAACGTCGAAATCAACGTCGGCAAATATCCAAATAAGGATAAGTATTTACCTACAACGGTAGGAAGGTTAACACTTAATTTTTAGTTGTCGTGAAAATCCATCTCTATTCGCTCAAACAGAATGCATTCACATAATAAATGTAACTGACTTACTCGTTTATGTACGATATTTCCATCTCCTTTTAGCCTTGTATGTTCCTAACATAACCATCATTGAATCGAAGGACCATATTTTGTAGGATTACGATGCTTACTACATTATGTTTAAAGCTTCTCGTTTCCTTTGAATGTCGCTGGTTCTACAGAAAGGCTGATAATAACTAATACATTAGGCTAATATTAATCATATATTAAAGCAATTTGTATTTGATATTATACAACTAAAAAATGGGCTATGCACCAATTTATTAATATTGTCTTTCTTTATGAAGTTTTACAATCTTGTTGACTTTTTACTGTTTTAAAAAGTTGGTTTTCGGTAGCAATTTTATTTCAATAAAACTAGTTATATAGTGTAATGTTTTTCTTATTTATTTAAACAATAAACGTGTGGGATAAATTTTAAAAACTCGGTATGGCTACTTACTAATTTATTTAAAACACTAAACTAATCACTAACACTTAATTCATATATACTTAACTAATCACTTAATTATTAATTTATATCAACAGTATATTCACTCAAACTAATTTATATAAACACTTAATTAATTTATAACCACTTATTTATTTGTCTATTTCAGGATGTCAAATTATCAACTAACTCACTCTTCCTGATCAGTCCCCTTATATACTAGTGCCTTTTGTACTAGAGAATTCCGGGCTGTGGCTTATACACACAAATAATTTTTCTGGCTTTTTCTAGATAACTCTGGTCACAAAAACCAGTTCTAGATAAGATAGTCTCAATCGTAAACAGTTTTTTATAACTGCGTATCCGCCATAATTTTAACTATTATACCTGGCTTAGACAGGGTCGGTTTTAGGGACTATACCAGTGTGCTGTTTCGTAACATTACCCCCTCCTTAAATGGAAGTTCCTCCTGGAACTTTTGTGTAGCCGAGACTGGATGTTTGAATCGGCAACTGGCCCCATTTCTACACTTTCCGATCTTATGGAAATAGCAGGGCACCGTCTTCATCGGATACTGATAACGGAGGTTGTAGCTGCAAATTAATATCTGGACACCGGTATCTCTAAAGATAACCTCTACCATGTTCCTGATAACTCGCCAATCCAACTGGTTACTCGCTATCTTAGGCATAGCCAGTTTCTTCACGCTGGATTGTATTACATGGTTTCGGAGGTTACGAAGTGCTTCCCACACATCGCGGTAGGCAGATCGATCTATAAATTCATCTTTAGTTACCACGTAGAAGACGTACCGCGAATTATGTTTCAGTTTCACTGTCTTGCCAGGGGCTGGAATCTGGTCTTCAAGTTTTTCTAATTGCCCGAACTTCTTTCGAAAGACGGTTGCCAACCCTCGTGCGTTCTTGATACGGGCGGGGATGTTGTATGCCAGTGAATAATCTTCCGGGAGAGTGAACAAATCTTGTTGTTGTTCCGAAGTGACTCCATATCTAGCTTTCCCGGTACCTCCATACGCGCCCATAAATTCATTGAACGTGGGGTCAGACACATCTCGAATAAGGTTTACTCCTTCCTCTATGTCATGGTCTCCTTCGAATGGCGCTAGTCGGTTTCGGTGACCTACTTTTAGTTTTCCGTTGAAGATCTTGCTTATGCGATATAAAACATCATTGATCCTTTTCTTGATTAAGTATCGACCTTCCCAGGATTTTTGTAATTTTGGAGAAAATCCTTTTCTCCTCGTCGGGTTGTGTAACCATACTTTGTCCCCTTCTTTAAAACCGCCTTCTGCGGCCTGCGTATCGTACCGACTTTTCATTCTGTCGCTGGCAACTTGAAGATTTGTTCGAACTAATTCATGAATATCGTCCAGCCTTCTTCTCAATTGGATCACGTAGTCTTCTCCTGCTAGATCTTCTCCAGGGCGACATCCAAATTCCAGGTCACAAGGAAGCCTCATTTCACGTCCAAACAGGATTTTCGCCGGTGTTTCACCCGTGGACTCATTGACGGCAGATCGATAAGCCAATGCGAATAGGGAGAGATACTGGTCCCAATCTCTCTGATGGCTAGATTCTACTTTGGACAGGTATTTTCCAATAGCGCCCCGACATAAGCGCTACCGACAACTGCGCTCCCCGACAAAATCGCTCCAGATAATAAAAATTTTGTATTTTTGAGTTATGGTTAAGAATATTATTAAAAATATTATTTTGAACTTATATTTATTTTTTATCAGCGAATAGATGATATGTAAATAATATTTTAAGTATTATAATTAAAATTATGTATTTCCTATACGTATACATAAACAATACAGCTTATCTCTGTAATGAACCTATTCCTAGGAATAAGTACATACATATTTTCAGTGACTAAAATATGTGGCCATGTATTCGTACATATGAATAATATGTATAAATATTATGAAGATTAATGAAAAGTATACACAAAAGATTTTCAACTTTATTTATTTATTTCATTAGAATAACCAGCAGGCAAACGCCCATATATATAATCGTATATAAACACAAGTTTTTAATTGTTTATTATCCGGAGCGCTTTTGTCGGGTAGCACAGTTGTCGGGAAGCGCAATTGTCGGTTGCGCTTATGTCGGGGCTCTTATGTCGAGGCACTTTTGACGGGACACCAAAAGCATGCATAAAATAATAGTTCTATCACTTCCTCCTTTGCTTCTCACCTATCAGGTCTTCGCTCAGTTTTACATTTCCTGCTAGTCTTTTCAGTTGCTTCATACTACTTGATTTATTATGCCCTATTTTCTTCATCCATTCATCTATTTCCCTCTTCTTCTTTTATTTATACTATCAGCTTCCATCACTTTTTGTATTATTTATTCTGGCTAAATTGTGATTATAATATGTCCCTTCTTCATACTTGTACATTACTGGTTCCTGCTTTGATATTCTTCGTATCTCAATTCTGCATTTATCCCACTTTGTTTTGTTGGTTGTTCGTCTCGCTTGGTATTCTATTATATTGTGGATCTCCTTTTTCACTTCCATATCAATATTCCTTTGCCCCAATATTGTCATATTCAGTGCAAAACATTATTTACTTATTACCTCTGTAAATTCACTAGTTATTTTCTCATCTTCTGTAAGAGCACTTCCTTCATATTTATGCCTGGTTACTCTGTCCAGTCTTTTTTCTTTATATTATATTTTAATCTTCGTCACAATTTACTACCATTACCTTCGTTTTAATTTCCATTTTTTTGTTATCGGAGAAGAAAAAATATTCCACTGTGTACCGTATATTGAATGATTTGCCCGAATCAGTATATCTTTTTAGTATAAAACATCCCCAGACAAGAGGCAATAATAAATGAACGTTGTTCGATTCCCGCCCATTCCACGTCGACAGTTCGAGTAGTCGATACGTTTTGCCAAACGTAATTTATGAACATTGGACTGTCCACCCACAAGATTAAGTGCAAATACCTCGATATTCAAAGTTTGTTCAGTTATTTGCGTTTTAATCTGCTTCCGAACACAATTTACGAGGTATCTTAAAGTTCAATATTCCTAGATAAATGTACAAAGTGGAAATAACTTTGTTAGACAGTAAATTTAGGATTTATATGATGTTTCTACGACATGACTGCTATTCGCTGAGTCAAAATAGTCGAAAGAACGGAAATAAGTGTAAGAGAAACTCGAAAGAAGTCACAGTTGTGAATCAGCTTTCAATATACAATATGCTATTTGCAATAAAGATACGCTGATTTCTTAAATATGTATATAAATATACACTGTGTCCGTAAAGTATGGAACAAATTCATTTTTAGCTAAACAGACCATTTTAAGAAATAATCCTGAAACACGTCGATTTTTGATTCTAATTTATCGTATTTTAAAATAATAATCTAATTTACAAGGTTAATTACTTTCGAGTAATGACGTCACCGTCATTTTTTTTAAATGGAACAACCCCATTTTGTCTCAATTTTCGGATTACTCTAGCTGAGCTGATTCCAAAAATGTGTCACATGTTGATTCCAAGTGTTACAGGGTGGACAAAAATACAATAGTTTTGTGTGTGCTCATAAAGTAACGCGTAACATTCTTTATTAGTTAAATTAACAATATTATCAAAAATACTTATTATCTAGCGGCAATTGGTTTAAATGTAACACCCTGTAGTTTGTTACATTTTTAGATTAATAAAAATGAGCTGCTTCCAAACATGTTTGGTACTTGTGGTCTAGCAGACAGAATATGAAAGAAATTTTTTCTTATCAATTTTAAAAAAACGTAGTCGTCTTGTTTTTTGTGAAATGTCATTATTTGTTTAGTAATTTATTGATGTTAAGTGACAGTTTAGTACTACAATATTTTTGGTATTCGTGAATGTTTTAATTATTGCTTAGATTTAATTTGAATTAGAAATGGAGTTATGTGTAAAACAAAAAATTGAAATACTTAGGATGATTGGGTATGGAGACAGATCGCGAACTCAGATGGAAGTGTGCAAGTGTGACCTATAACGCGTTCAACAGTCAGTAAGATTGAAAAGAAATTTCGAGAAACTGGTACGGTTGAAAATGTACGCAAATCAGGTCGTCCCCCTGCAAATCCTGATACGGCATTAGATGTTTTACTTAGTTTTGAAGAAGACGCGCACACTTCTGTGCGTAAAGTTAGTCGCGATATCGGTGTTAACAAAACAACGGTACACAAATTATTAAAGCTTGGAAAATGGCATCCTTATAAAATCAAACTTGTCCGATAGAAGAATCCAGTTTTGTGAAATAATGATGGATAAATATCACCGAGACCCTCTCTTGATACAAAACATTGTTTTTTGATGAGGCAACTTTCACGTTAAATGGCGAGGTTAACGGTCAGAATGGTAGATACTGGGCAAAAGAAAACCCTCACTGGATGCGTGAGGATCATACACAATACCCGCAAAAGGTAAATGTATGGGCTGGAATTGTAAGAAATCGAATCATCGGACCCTACTTTATCGAAGGTAATTTAAAAGGGGCAACGTACCTTGAGTTTTTAAGGGGGTATCTCGTACCTACTTTACGTAATTTGTTTCCCAGCAGACGTAATCCTGGAGGTTGTGATGAAAGTTTATGGTTCCAACAGGATGGTGCACCTCCACATTATGCTGTAGATGTTAGAAGGTACCGAAGGTACCGAGAGGAAATTTTTCCGAACAGGTGGATTGGTAGACGTGGACCTATTGAATGGCCAGCGAGGTCACCAGATTTCAATCCTTTGGATTATTTAATGTGGGGCCATCTGAAGAATGTTGAGTATCAAACGAAACCAGCAAATATTCAAGAATTAAAAGAGAGAATTCGGACAACAATAAACAATATTTCTCAAGACACAATAAACACGCTTCAACAAGAATTTGTACACCGTTTGGGTTACTGTCAAATACAGCAAGGGCTGCAGTTCGAACATTTATAAAGTCATGTATTTCATCATATTCTGTCCGCTAGACAATAAGTATGTTTGATAATATTGTTAATTTAACTAATAAAGAATGTTACGCGTTACTTTATGAGCACACACAAAACTATTGTATTTTTGTCCACCCTGTACCAATTGGAATCAACATGTGATACATTTTTGGAATCATCTCAACTAGAGTAATCTGAAAATTGAGATAAAATGGGGGTTCCATTTAAAAAAAATGACGGTGACGTCATTACTCGAAAGTAATTCACCCTGTATATTAGATTATTATTTTAAAATACGGTAAATTAAAATCAAAAATCGACGTGTTTCAGGATTATTTCTTAAAATGGTCTGTTTAGCTAAAAATGAATTTGTTCCATACTTTACGGACACAGTGTATAAAGCACGTCATATCAAGAGTGACTGCCCGTCACTTGCACCATCTTCACGTGTCGACTCTGCCCTCTTCTATATATTTTTGCGCTAGACGGCAGACACTCTTATACCAAAAATGTCGTCTTTTTCCTCTCCCCGCAATTCTATTTTTTTAATTAATTAAAAAGTATATTATCTACGGGCAAATTATGCATACATTTGCCATTTAATTCATATATGATCTTCCATTTGCAGCATCAATGATAATTTTCCATGTATTTATTAAGAAGATATTCAGTTCTAAAAAATAAAAGTTGTAACTTTTGTAAAAATATTTCTAAAGTTGAACGTTTGGCAGGTGTGGTTTCGATATTTCGGTCGCCACCGGTGATTCATTTCTTGCAGGTGTGGTGGTCAAAGCCTGTGAATGCTCTATTTTCGAATAGTTCCTAAAAATGATATTCTCGAGCACTGTTCCTAGAATCATTGAATTGTATCGTCCTCACAAACTGCAACGAAATTAATTAAAATTACGTTGTTCTTGGAGCAACAGCAGCTGAAGAAACCGAAAATGTGTTTGAAGAATTAGAATTACAGATAGAAGAGCAGGATGAAACGGAATCTATAAGTATTTCTGGAGTAAATAATATAGCAGGAGATAATGATACAGGAGCAGGACAAAACGAAGCAAACAGTAGCGATAAACTATTAAACCGAAATCCAACGTAAGGAACAAGTTACACCAGGGTGGCAAAGAATACACGAACAAAGGGGGCAAACTAATAATGACAAGGAATGTTATCAACAGAAAGGACTTCTTACAAAACTGTAAGTTCCAGTGCCAAAAAAACATTTCTGCTGAAAACAGAAAATATTTTTTCAAGGCGTATTGGAAAATGGCACAAAACTAAAATAATATATTCTATATCAAGAGTGGAATAAGCAAAATTCTAGACGAGTAGAAAGATTCTGCGGGTGTAGAATTTTGAATTCCACCCGTGCTATAGACTATACTTTTTCTACGACTATCAAATATAACCAAAAAAACATATATTGAATTGCTAACTCCTTAATTTCTGGAGGAGTTGTGGTGAAATCATTACTGTTGTCGGTATCGAACACTAAAAAGGAATGAATCCATGAACCATGTAATAACTATTATTTAGACAAAATTACATAAATTTATTTACTTTTTATGAAGTATTAATCAATTTTAATTTAAAAAAATAGATAATTAAACAATTTTGACCATCGACATTTTTGACAGTTGACACGTGTTCTTCTTTTTTCCTAAAAGTGCCACAATTAATACTCAATGACTATATTAGTCATTTTACGTTCAGTTTAGAGGATTTTTTCGGCATTTCGATATTTATGCACTACTTCTACTCTACGTAGTGCAGCTGATGTAGAAAACGGAACACGTCTATTTTCTCTTTCTGTCAAATTAACAGTGATATTGAGAGGGCGCCACAAGTATTCATTCCATACCAAGGGCGAGAATGAATATTCTTGCCCTAGGGCTATTCCATATTCAAAAACAACGTCGGAATATAGAATTCCATAATAGTCGTAGAAAAATGTGTTTTTTATGTAAACTTTGAAATCTTCTCACGCTGCATTTTGGTATATAAATAAATTGGGTCAAATCAACTTATTTTGACCTCTATTACACGTGGTAGCTCTGCAGCAATTTTGGGACACCCCGTATTGCTGCAGTGTGTACCATTTGCAAAATTAAAAATAGAGTCAGCCTACCAAACATAAAGATTATACCTGTAAAAAAAATGTCTACTCATTTTGCCATAGATAAAGTTTTATATTTTTGTACGTTTTGCATTTGATGATACTGTTACGAAACTGCACACAAAGTAGTCTTTGAAGGCGACTCTATTCTGGTTCTATATCTAAAGTTAAAATTTTGGCGGGAGCGGACGGTGCTCTGGGAAGGAGTAGGTATTTTTTGTGATTGTTTTTATAGAGAAGGTGGTTTTAATATATAAGAGACTACCTACGAGCGGCGAGGCAGTCTATAAAATTTCGGAGAGATGGACGAGAAAATCAAGGAGCTTCAGACAAATATTGCAGATTTAAGAACACAAACACGCCAGCAGAAGAAAAGAAGGTTGAACTAATAAAACCTTGCAAGTCAGAAATACTTCCCAAGGTAGAAAACAATGGCAGTTTTGCCAAAGTCAAGGCCCCAACATTTGACGGTAAGATATCGTGGACCAATTATGTAAAACGGTTTGTAGCAGCCGCTAGAGTGAATAATTGGTCCGATAGGGAGAAGGCAGTCAATTTAACTATCGCGCTTAGGGGATATGCCTTAGAACACTTTAGAACACTTGTACCAATGCCAGCTGATAAACCGAAGGCAGAAGCGTGACGAAACCCTTCATCAGTCTTCTTCTTCTAGTGCCTATCCGGTCCGGATGTTGGCGATCATTCTGGCTATTATGATTTTATTTGCTGCTGCACGGAATAGTCCTGTAGTAGTTGTTGAAAACCATGTCCTGAGATTTTTGAGCCATGAATTTCTCAGTACGAAGTGGATATTGCCGGACTAGTTCAATTTGCTTATCCATGAGCACCAGAGAACATGATGTAATGTCTGGGCATCCAGACCTTCATTGATGGCCCACGTGACCCCGATATGCAGAGGACGCTTCCTTTAGCCCGTCCCAAAACATTGGTGGATGCATTGACAGCTGGTCTTTAATACGAAGCAGCAACGAAAGATTCGGGATATAACAAAGTTAGGATCAACCAACAAGAAGGTGATGAAGACAGACTTGACCAGATCGTCAACTGGATAAAGACTATGGTGGACAAGAAGCCGAAGAAAATCAAATGCTGGAAGTGTGACGAGCTAGGGCACGTATGCAGTTCGTCTAAGCGCCCCTAGACTCCTGCAACCCAAGAACATAAATTAGAATTGTGTACATAAATTAAGCATAAGTGAATAGTGTATAAATAAATCAAGTAAGTAAATATACCGTATGTATGAATTTATCCCATCCGTTTTGTCAAAAACTATTTAAATAAATAAGAAAAACATTACAATACGATATCCGGTAAGTGGCCAAGGTTAAACGCAATTGCCAGTTGTGTACACGGTGGTTGATAATAATGAATGATTCTGTTGGAAACATTATCGTGTATGTATGTACCCTTGAATTTAGTACGTTTCACAATAACCATAACCAACAGGTATTTTAGTTATAATAAAACGGCCATTTCTGTCGCACATTATCATGTTCGTTTAAATGGGTGATTCGTGCACGTTTTAGAAACCGCGCTTTATCCGTTCAGTAACTACATGCCACTATCTCATATTTTATCTAAAACTACATTATGCATTTGCATGTTATAATTGTAAAACACAATCTGCATTCACTGCTGATATACTTGTAACCTCAGAGTAATATAATTTGTGTGTAGTTCTTCGTTTTATTGTTCAAATTATGCGGTAGTGTACTGCGGAGAGATTCAATCTACACATTCATAGTAATTTGAAAAATGACTTTTTTAATCTCTCATTGATATTTGAAATTATTGTGAAATGAAATACTAAATAGGCTTAAATATATTTGAATGAACGCAAATTTTATGGGAGTTTTCAATCGTAACTATACATTTGTAGTTACACCAGTGGCGGCTCGTCCATAAGGGCTGCAAGGCTGCAGCCCTCCCTTCCAAATGAAAATATTTTTAAATGAGCAATTATTACATTACTATAAGGTAATTGGGGGGAAGATGCCTAATCTAAGTATTTTGGACAATACTCAATAGATCGCGCCACATACACGGCTACGTTGTTATTGTGTTTATTATTAGAGAACATCATAGTTTTCGAAGCGCTTAAGTGCATGCAACTGTTCCTTGAGGTGATGTTGTGTTTTTTTATGCCGGTAAGTTTTTTACGATAGAAATTAAATATGTGTGTGTGTGTGTGTGAGATTTTGGCCGTAGAAAACTTAGTTCTTAGCCACAAAAATTATTTAATTTTAATGTTCAACTTTATATTGAAATTTGTGCACTTTTAAATAGCTCAACTAAAGCGTCTAAAATAGGTTTTTCGTTTAAACTTAATAGGTGAGTTAAATTTGTCGGTAAAGAAATATTGTGATTAATGAGAAAATTTAGAAATATATTTATTTGATATTGGTGATTTCTACAGGAAAAAATTAAATGGTTAAGATCAGTTATTGAACTATTGTCACATGAACATTTAGAAGAGCCTATAATTCCTATTTTAGCAAGGTGCGCAGGAAAGATACCATGATTTAGTTTCATTCTAGTTACTATCGTAGTGTAGTATTTATTTGTATTGTATTCTTGAATATGTGGTATTGTTTTGGGTATTTCTGGATGTATAAGTGTGTATGGGTTTTTAGACTCTTTTACGTATTCCTGCCATACACTATTCCAACTGTGAGTGATTTGTCTTTTAAGTGACGGCAATAGGTCAAGTGTGTTATAAAAATCAAAAAACTTGTTTTCCAAAACTGCCTTTTTGGCAAGGCTATCTACAATTTCATTCCCTTTAATGCCAGCATGTCCTTTTACCCAGATGAACGTTATTTTAGTATCAGAATTACTTAATAGGTATAGATAGTTTTTAATATTCCATAAAAGGGAATTTTTTACCTGATTATATAATTTTTTAGTTCCTATAGTTTCCAATGCTGCTTTTGAATCGGTTATTATAAGACTATTGCCAATTTTGTTTTCAAATATATAAGTGAGGGATTGCCATATTGCATACATCTCCGCTGTGTAAATTGAACATGTATCATGTAAACGCATTTTAACAGAAAAACATTTATTCGAATGATAAAAGGCACATCCAGTTCCATTATTGGTTTTTGAGCCATCCGTGTAAATAGTTGAATAATTTGTATAGTTTGAAAGAATGGATATCATAATGTTTTTGTTAACTATGTCTGAAAGTGAATATAAGGGGAATATGATGTTAGGTTCAAACATACATGAGTCATAGCTGAATCTAAACATTGGATATTTGTCGATAGTATGAATTAACTCATGAAATTTATTAGTAAAAATAAAAGCATCGACCAAAGGTGGATTATTTTTAATCTTCCAATATTTGTTTGTTAAACATTGTGTTGTGAGATAAGCAAGATTATTGAGGTTATTGCAGCAATCTTTTTCTCTAATTTTGATTAAATATTTATTTGCCAGATATTCGCGTCTAATTGCTAATGGAGGTTCAAGAGATTCAACTAAGATTGCATCAGTTGGGGATGATCTCATTGCTCCTATACATATACGTAGAGCTTTAAATTGAATGCGATCTACAATTTGTAGATTTGTTTTGCTAGCAGAACCGTACAAAGTCGATCCATAATCCAGAATTGAGCGGATGTATGCTCTATAAAACATTAATGAAATGGCCACACCAACACCAAACTTTAACCTAGAAACACATCTTAACATGTTTATCCCTTTTTCACATCTACATTTGATATACTCAATATGTTTCGTCCACAACAACTTACTATCAAGAAATATGCCTAGGTATTTATAATTATTCACCACTGGAATTGTAAGTTCAGAGAGAAGCACTGTTGCGGGTGGCTGATATCGATGTCTCGTGAAAAAAAGGACAGAGCATTTTTCAGGCGGTATGTTAAAACCTAAGTCATCTAAGGATCGTCTCATGTTCTCGAGAACACACAAGCACTCTTGGTGTGAATTTTGGATCGTGTAATAGGCAAAATCATCAGCATACTGAACTTTATAACAAGAATCATCTCCTATCCGATGCAATTCTGTTGTATATAAATTAAAAAGAAAAGGGCTCAAAACAGATCCTTGCGGTAGACCTTGAGACAATACCCTCGGACCATGAAGTTCATTCTTATGATCTCTGAGGTAGATTTTCCGATTTGTGTACAGATTAAAAATATTGGTCGCCACTTTATTACCAAAACCGAATTCTATAAGTTTTTTTGTTAGTATGTTTAAATTTACAGCATCATAGGCGCCTTTTATGTCGATAAATAAACAAGCAAGATATTTGTTTTCAGAAAAACTTACTTGTACGTGATTAACTAATTGTGTTATCGCATCTACCGTGCCGCAACCCTTACGATACCCATATTGTGTTGCCGGAAGAAGTTGATTGTTTTCTGTAAACCATTCTAATCGCGCTTTGATCATTCGTTCAAACGTTTTTATAATGGTGGAAAATAAAGAAATTGGCCGAAATGATGTCGCAATAGAGCTATCCTTAAAAGGTTTGGGTAATAAGGTAATAATTACGTCTTTCATGGTTTCTATGTAATCTTTTTGTAACCACCAGCCGTTAAAAATATCTAAAAGATTTGTTTTTGCTATTATGGGAAGGTTTTCTATCATTTTATATGTTAAATTGTCTTTACCAGGCGCAGTATTTCTGGAAGTTTTGACAGCGTGAAGTAATTCTTGCATATTAAATGGAGTTTCTAAATAAGGATTTGTTTTTAAGATGTGTGATGGATCAAGTTCGAGTTTATTTTGGACAGTTGCAGGACAAATTAAATCAAATATTTCTTCAAGCAATTGTGGTGGTAGAGGAGTACGATTATTCTGAAAATGTTTATTTGAAATTCTTTTTATGAAATTCCAAATTTTAGTTTGGGGAGTATTCCTATTGATAGAATTTATAAAGGAGACCCAGCTATCTTGATTAGCTTTTTTAAAAGTTAATTTGGCAATTGCTACACTTCTTTTATAATTAATAAAATTTTGGAAATTAGATATTCTTTTGTATTCAAGAAGAGCTTGTTTCCTTTTTTCTACTGCTTCTGTACATTCTATGTTCCACCAAATAGGTTTTTTAGTAATTGGAATAAAAGGTTTTTTGATAGGCATAGACCAATCTGCGGCTTTTGACATGGCTGTAATTAACAAGTCAGCTTTTTCTGAGAGATTAATATTAGAATCATTTTCAGTTAATATTTGATCAATATGGTCCTGATATGTTATCCAATTTGCTCTCGAGTCATTCCATCTATTAGAAGTTAAAATGTTTGCGCGATTACCTGACAAATGGAGAGAAATGCTTATTATAAAATGATCAGAACCTAGAGTTTCTTCCATAATTTGCCAATCTAGATAGGAAACTAGGTTAGGAGTAACAAAAGTAAGATCAACCCTAGAAGGATTTTCATTAGGCCTGTGTATTCGAGTTGGTTTACCATTATTGACACATATTAAATTGCAGTGATCTAAAGCATCTATAAGTCTTTTACCTTGTACATCATCCTTGTGGGATCCCCATAAATTATGGTGACAATTAAAATCACCACAGATAATAACCTTACCTGAAAATTGTGAGAAAATATTTATCCAGTCATTGACATTAACAGTATTTGCGTTAGGTGGTTTATATATGTTTACTAAGGTTATTTTCAAGTCACTGATTTCTATTGTACAAATTTCTATGCTAGCATTAAAATTTTTTATTATTTCAATTTCACTAAAGTTAGATCTTTTTTGACATAAATGCCTACACCTCCATAACTATCATCCCTTTTTTTGTATGGGATAATAACCTCGAAGAGAAAAATTATCTTCCATTTTAGTTTGTAACTCTTGTAATATTAAAATATCGAATGAATAGCTTTCTAAAAATTGTAATAAGTTGTTTTTTTATTAGTAATTGAACGACAATTCCATTGAAACAAATGTAATTCACCAAAAGTCCTCATCATAAATACTCTCTAAATCACTGACTGGATTATTTATAATTGAGCTAAATTGATTTCTAATACTATTATGGATTTCTTCTAAATTTTTGTATTTACTTTGAAAATATGTAGGATCAGTAAGTGCTTTAGTTATTAACGAATTAACTTCAAATATTATTTTTTCTTTATGAGCCATGAAATCATCACGGTGAGGGTTTGGAATGACAGATTGTGATTGTGGGCGTGGTGGAACTTTTATTGTAGTTTGAGATACTCTAATAGGAGATACACTTTTACGTTTAGTCGGTTGTGTTCGAGGTCTTTGGGTGAGTGATTGAGTAGCAACATGTGAGTCTTTTGGGCTAGGTGGTAATTCTGGAAAATTATTAAGATTATTAAGTACCGAAAATCTATTATTGGTGGTAATTTTAGCATAAGATGGATTATTAACTATTTTTTCCGCTTCCTTAAATGATATATTATGATATGCCATTGTTTTTTTTATATTAGATTGAAACTTATATGTGGGACAATTTTTATTTAATGCATTATGATCAAATTTTTCACAGTAAATACAATATTCGTGAGTAACGTTACAATTATGATTTTCTTCCATTTTATCACCACATTTTCTACACTTCTCAACTCCTTTGCATAATTTTGTCGTGTGTCCGTATCTCATGCATTTGAAACATTGGACAACCGGATATATATATACGGTTCAACCTCAAAATTACATAAATTAATTTGCACTCTAGAAGGGAGGTTACTACCTAGAAATGATACGATTATCATTTGTCTTGGTATTAATTTTGTTGTACCATCTGAATTTTTAAATTTCCTCATCATTCTTTTCACACTCATAACTTTTTTATCAGAGTTAATATTGTTAACTAAATAAGTTTCATCAAAAAATGTATCTACCATTCTTATAACTCCTTTTTTTTGGGTGAAAAATGTAGGTACATAAGCTATAAGATCATTTTTGATAATTATTTCATGATTAATTAAACTATTTGCAATAGAATATGTTTTAAAAATTACTTTAACTCGATTTCTTCCTACTGATATAATATCTGATACGTTTTCCTTAAATTCATTAATTTGAAAAAGATAATGTCCAATACGAATGGGAAATAATCTACCTAGCTGTTTATTTATATGTTCAACATATACAAAATAAGGACCGGTATCAGTCGATCGGTATTTATTATTTATATCATAAACTGGTAAATTATCACTAGTCGTACCTGTTTTTTCGTTGTTGTCACTGTTTTTTTCAGGAGACCCTCCGGGGTCTCCTGAATCATAATCCATTTTGTTACTTACTTTTTTATTTGTGTTGTACCTAAACTAAACTTAATATTATTCAAAATTCTTAAATAGTTGCTACTTAAATAAATAACTGCTAGCACTCAATTCGTGGGCGATGTGTACACTATCACTGCATGAATTGAACTGAGAAATTAATTATGTGATATACAGTGTTAAATGTTTTTTGTTTGTGCTAATATAATTTATGTAGGGTTTTGGCATTCATTACAATACTCCTGTCCTATTTTGAATGAGAAAAAGGGTTTTGTTATTTTGATTTGTGGGTTTGGCATCTTATACCTAAGGGTTGGGGTAAAACGCCAAGATCCGTGTGGGGTAAGATGCCTTATCTTAATTGCACTGTCAACTTTGTAACTCTTGTTTTTTCTCAGGTTTGCGTCTATTTTGGCTAGTGGTTTCCTTTCAGTACGTCTAATTGAATAGTTTCTTAATTTATCTTGTTTGTTTTAGGTAAAATGCCACGAACGTACGTCAGAAAATCAACTAGAGGCGAATGGAGTGAAGAAGACCTTAGAGCAGCTGCAAATGCTTTACGTCAGCAGCCAACCCTGAGTGCAAATGCGATTGCTAAAGAATATAGAATCCCTCTACGAACATTGATGAGACGTGTAGAGAATAACAATCATGAAAAGGGCAGTCTTGGGCCAACCGCGTCCTTAGGTATTGAAAATGAACTTAAACTGGTCTTATATAAAACGGTTAGAAAAAATTGGCTATGTTCCAACTTCAAGAGACGTAAGACACCTTGCTTTTACCTTTTCGCAAAGGAATGGGTTAAAATGTAGATTTAACCAAGAAGGCTACGATTGGTTTAAACTCTTTTTAAAACGACACCCAACCCTAACTATGAGTAGCTCAAGGTCGTTCAATTGCTCGTTCACTTGGTATGTCTGCCGCAGAAGTAGATCCATACTTCCAAATGTTGAACGATACATTTACGACGCTCAATTTGTTTGATAAACCAGCAAACATTTTCAATATGGACGAGACTGGCTTGCAATTATGCAATAAACCTACCAAAGTCGTAGCCACAAAAGGAGCTAGAGATTTTCAGTCGGTCACAAGCTCAGAAAAAGGAGAAACAGTTAGCGTCATCGCTTGCTGTAATGCAGAAGGTAGCTTTTTACCTCCCTACGTAATATTTAAAGGCAAAAACAAAAAAAGGAGTTTGAAGATAACATGCCCCCTGGATCGGTAGTAGTGATGTCTCCAGAGTCCGCCTATGTGAAAACCAGTATATTCTCATCATGGACTAAAGACCATTTTTTGCCTCGTAAGGGACAAGGGCCTGCAGTACTAATATTAGATGGTCATGCTTCCCATTGTAATGACGTGGAACTTTTGTACGTTTTGGCTGAAAATGAAATTCAAGTGGTTTGCTTACCAAGTCATACGACTCACTGGCTTCAGCCTCACGACCGTTCATTTTTTAAACCTTTAAAGACCTTCTGGAAAAGCACTTGTAATCAGTGGATAAGAAATCATCCAAGGCGTCGAATAACTAGGTAATTTGATGTAAGTAAATAAGTTTGAAAGAGATTTCTTTGTTTCTTGTGCTTTACAGGTATCAGTTTGGGGAACTATTAAACCAAGCGTGGTCTCAAGCCGCAACGGTTCAGAATGGTGTTTCTGGATTTCGGGCTTGTGGAATTTATTTATGCTCCAAAGATGCAATTCCCGACCATGCATATGCTTTAGCTGAGCACCAAACTGGAAATTCACAGGAAGAAGTGGAACATATCGATGCAGAAAACTCTGACGAGACGAACATAGCGGCGACGTAGCTGTAGTAAATTTTGATGATATTGCACCAATTCCATCCGTAGCTGGTCCTAGTAGGCCAAACGTTAGAAAACAACATGCAGAAGTCCTTACTTCTCCTGACTACCGCCAAAAGAAACGCAAAAAAATTGAAGAAAAACAATAGAAGCAACAAGGGAAGGCAGCTAAGTTAGAGAAGAAACTTCGTAAAAAAGGTAACAAAAAAAAGAAGAATGTAGCACACGATAGCAGTAGTGAAGAAGTCAGTGGAGATGAAAATATTGTCTCAGACCATAGCTCTGATGAGCCTGACAGTGACAAGGACGACTTCTGTGCAATTTGCGATGGCTTTTACTTTGACAAAAAGGGTCCCAAAGTTGCCGAAATGACAGCTGTCAATGTTTATCCAACTTTTTCGTTTATTTTTAAGAAAATAAAAACTTTTTGTGTTTAATCATTTGTTTATTGTATTTGTAATAGAATACACAGTTTTTTTAAGTTTTGAATAAAGTTAATTATTTTTTTTTTATTTTTAAAAAAATGTTACGCATCTTCCCCCCAATTACCTTACAATTATTTTAGAGAAATATATCTTTTTCGTTAATAGCATATTTATTTTTGCATTGAAGGTACCTTGATATGTGTTCCCTTTGTGTGTATTGTATAAGTGGGTGGCACCGACCAGTACCGATTCGCATTCGCACCAACGCGATACAAATAACTGAAGTGAACACTGGAAAAGGACTGCAGTCAATGCAGGCACAGACAAATAATAGAGGTAAGACGGGCAACTCACTGACAAAAAATGCCCCGGCAAATGTGCTGCCATCTTTATTTGTCACTAAAAACTAAAAGAAAGGTTCTGTCGTCGTTTCTAGCTTTTAAATGGTGGTAAATTCAAATTGTGTGATATGCCGGAAAATTTAAATTCGATTGATTTATAATTTGTAAGAATGGGGTAAGGCTGCAACAACTTAGTTCAAATTTAGTTTAGAGTATAATTCTATAATTGAGTTTGTGGTGGGAAAGGCATGATATTTATGATGTCGCGGCCTGCTCCGTAATACGCATGTTATTTACAAAATTGCGACTTATTTTATTTATAAAATTGGGTCTTATTGTGTCTTATACGCCTAACAAATTTTAAAAGGTATGATAATTATTTCACTAGTTGAAGATTATATTTAATTACATTTCTACAGAAATGAACTAAGCAAAAAATTCAGAGACGTATTAACAAAATATCAATTTTGCACAATTGGAGTTTCAAGAAAAAAATGATTTGTATTTAATAAAAATAACGTTTTTTCAACTCGTATTTATTTCTTATTATAATTATTTTTCAGCCCTCCCACAAACTTCTTCCACGAGCCGCCACTGAGTTACACTATCCAACGTCATTTTATCAAATATCATGACACATTTTTGATGTGACACTTTTTTCGGTTATTAGCTTTGTCGTTCTGCAATTGATTCGAGCGTGTTGAAATGCAGCCAACCAACATTACACAGTGAGGTGCATATTTTTTTGTTAATAATATTGATGACGTAATATACATCTATACATGATGAAGAAGCTGGTGGAGGTATACTCATTGAGGGCTAATATACGGCAGTAGGAGGTACACCTCTTATTTTTAATATAGAATGGGAAATGATATAAAACACATCACAGAATATAACTGTTGTGTATTAAAAATTATTACACTCGGTATATCAAAATAGTTTCTTATATCTTTGATTTAATTGTATCTGATCTTTATCAAGATTGTATGACCTTCAAAGTATGTTGGATGAAAGATATTTTTTGATGGACTGAAATAGTAGTCACCTGAACCTAGTGTAACTGAAAAAGAAAAATGGGGCGAAAGCAGAAGAATAGGTTCCTGGTGATGAGTGAAAATCTAGCCGAAAATTGGAAAATTCGGCATCAACGTTTCGAAAATTATTTAGTTGCGTCAGAAGTGTCCAGAAAGAATGAAGCTAACCAGGTAGCTCAACTAGTCCATTACATTGGTAATGAGGGTTCATGATTTTTAAAACATTTTCTTTTCTACGAGAAGAGAAATTAAATACTGGTGCAATGGCTACTTCTGTGTCAATTTATGATCTAAATGCGTTAAAAATCAATAGGACAAATTTAAAGTTACAAATTAACTTCATATACAGGGTGTCCCAGGAGTTCGTACCAAAAACTTGGAAGGTGATCGAAAGACTAAAAATAATTTTGGTATTTCATATAAAAAAATTTCTTTACGCCCTTCGTTAACGAACTATATGGCTCTAAAGTTGAGAATGAAAAATGATTTTTTATTTAGAATTATTAAATGGCTGATTGGAAATTAGTAATATTTTAATCGTTAATAAACACCATAATTGCACACTTTTTGGCGTGATATACAAGTCTACAACATACTTGTGAACTCAGATACCGACTAAGTTAAATGGTGGATGCCCCATTTTTTTGGTAAGTAAAACTTTTTTCAGTTTGAATGCAACAATTGGCTTTTGTGAACATTTTAAGAGATAACAATTCCTCTTGTGACATCTCGATAACATTAACGGTTTAAGAGATACGGGCAATTTTATGTCGCACTGCACACCTATTAGCGCAATCACATTTAGTTTGAATGTACGATTACAGTAAGCATACTGTATTATTAGTAAATTATTAATAAATTGGTGCAGTCTACATTTATAAAAATAAACTTTTACATTGTTAATACTACTTCTATTATTTACTAGTTATGATGTATAAAAAGCTGTTCTGAAAACAAACACAATTAATTCAACAAAAGTAAAAATACGAGAATACCAACAACAATCAAATACATACATTATGCTAAGTAGGCGGCTGTCATCCCACTTTAAAATCATTTCTAAATGCTTGTCATCTGTCTACACTTGGATAAGAAATTGTAACATTATTTATTTTAAATTCAAAAATGGAAAAATTAACCTTTAATGAGTGTGTGGATATGCAAATGATGTTTGGAATGGCAGACGGAAATTCTAGCCTAGCTAGAAGACTTCATTCGGAACGATATCGAAATCGAAGGTTATCTAACGGGAAAACGTTTGAACGCATAGATCCGAGTTTAAGAGAAACAGGCACGTTCAGCTTAATGCAGTAATTTTATAAACTGTTTTTACAATGGATAATTACGTTGTAGGATCATTTTTACAGAAGAAAGGTGGCGAAGGGAGTATAAGAAACGTACGTACCCCAATAATTGAACAAAACATACTAGATGCTGTTGATAATGAACCTACAACCAGTTTGAGGAAACTTTCAGCACAATTTATTATTTCAAAATCAAGCGTACATAGAATACTTCAGGAGCAACTATTGCATCCATTTCATGTACAAAAAGTCCATGCTATGTCACCAGATGACTATCCTCCTAGGCTAAATTATGCCAACTGGTTTTTGGGTAAACAACGGGAAGACCGACATTTCATTGAAAATGTACTATTTACAGATGAAGCAGATTTTACCAGGGATAGCATAATTAATTCCCATAATCTACATCTGTGGGATGAAAATCCTCACGAGATAATTAAGACTAAACACCAACAAAGGTTTATGGTCAACGTATGGGCAGGTATTATAGGCAACCGCTTAGAGTAGATTAGATTAGATTTTAAAGGGGTTACAGTGCACTGAAACCAAAGGTTTATTGTGCCCCCTATCAGAGCTGTTCTCGCTACTACTACAGCTCGCTTTCCAGTTCCAAAGTTCTAATGAACTCTAGTATTTGGGACGGCTTCAACGAGGTTAGGTCCTCACTCTTAAAAGTTTCTTGTCCGAAGCATTTCTTGCGTTGGCTTGCAATGGAGAGGCATTCCAGAACAAGGTGATCCGGAGTTTCATCCTCCTCCCCACAGAATCTACACTCGTCAATATCTGCTAGACCTATTCTCATTAAGTGCTTCCTAAGGCGACAGTGTCCTGTAAGAAAGCCCGAGAGGAAATGTAGCTTATCTTTACTGAGGTCCTAATATTGTTTGGATCTAGCAGCATCTAGGCAATCGCTTAATTGGTCCGTATATCCTTGTGGATCGTTTAAACGGACAGTCTTATTTACAATTTTTGCAGGATATTCTGCCAATTTTATTAGAGGATGTACCTTTACAAAAGCGCCAATGTATATGGTTTATGCACGATGGAGCACCCCCTCACTTCAGTCGTGAGGTACGTGCCCATCGGAACAATATTTTTCCAGATAGGTGGATTGGAATGGGTGGACCATTTCTATGGCCAGCACGTTCGCCAGATATCAACCCATGCGATTTTCACTTTTGGGGTTACCTTAAAAGCCTAGCTTACAGTACACCTGTAAATACAAGAAATTAATTAATTGAATTGAATTAACATCCGAAATAATCCTGGAATGTCATTTCAGGTACAAAGATCTAGTCTTAGAAGATTGCGGAAATGTGTGGATGTAAGAGGAGCCCATATTGAACATTTGTTGTAACTTTTTTAAACCGTTTTGACTTTTTTAATGTCGTTAATTACTTGGTTACTCGTTTTTTTAATCTGTTAATGTAATGTAGTTATTCATTTTTCAGGGTTTTGTTGCTATTTTTAGTTTCATCAAAGTAATGTTCGTTTTTAATAAAGTTTTTTATGGTTAAACAATAATACAGTATGCTTCCTGTAATCGTATATTCAAAATAAATGTGAATGCGCCAATAGGTGTGCAGTGCGACATAAAATTGCCCGTATCTCTTAAACCGTTAATGTTATTAATGTTATCAAGATGTCACAAGGGGACTTAATATCTCTAAAAATGTTCACAAAAGCCTATTGTTGCATTTATAACTGAAAAAAGTTTTACTTACCAAAAAATGGCGCATCCACCATTTAACTTAGTCGGTACCTGTGTTCACAAGTACGTTGTAGACTTGTATATCACGCCAAAAAGTGTGCAATTATGGTGTTTATTAACGGTTAAAATATTATTAATTTCCAATCAGCCATTTAATAATTGTAAATAAAAAACCATTTTACATTCCCAACTTTTAGAGCCCTATAGTTCGTTAACGAAGGGCGTAAAGAAACAATTTTATATGAAATACCATCATTATTTTAAGTCTTTCTATCGCCTCCCAAGTTTTTGATACGAACTCCTGGGACAAAAAATTAACTTCCAGTGTTTGACAAAGTTTATCTAAGCTGTTTACTGAAAGGAAAGTTGTGTGCCCTTGAATTTTTGGTCATTAACTCTAATTATAAATCTTTATTATCAAAAATTAAATTTCATACAAAAGATTAATTCTATGGATACATCATCAAAAAATACAAATTTTGGTCATTATGACTCCTTTTTAAAGCATTTACCAATCATGTCAAAATTAAACATTACTCTTATTAAACTAGAAAAAATTGGTAGTATAAAGAGAGTCGAAGTACCTACAGATTGTGTAAATTCACTAGTATAAAGGCCCATCCCCAATGAATTTAGTAGCAAAGTGACACTTCGGCACGCGTGCTAGGACAATGACGTTTAAACGTAAGTATCCTCAATTCAATTTCGTGCTGACGTGCACACCGACTTAAAAGTGCAAGCTTGCAAGCCGCAAGGTTTTTCAGTGCGTGCCGAATTGTGACAATCGCATTGTTTCGTGGAAAAAATAATTTAGGTATCCTAACTCTATTTTTTTTTTTTTTTGTAAACGAACATACATTATTTTCTTGTTGTGTTATTGTATTAATTTGCCTTTGATAAGTAGTTGGTACCTAAGTATGGAGCGGAATTATGTTTATCACCCATTCTTACTACTTTTATTTACAGGAATATTCACAGGTTAAATGCTACAATTTTTTAATTACCTCAATAATAACAATAACAAAGAAAATGTGCATATGCGATCACATTCAGGCTGACTGAATTGAGGATGGGTATCAGTTTTGCAGCACGCATGGAGAATCGCCACTTCGCTAGCAGATTGATTGAGGATGCACCTTAATAGTTAAAAATAAATAGTATACGGCTATGTCTTGATCCAACCCATTTAAACCGAGCTGTCAAACGTGAACATTTCATTCCGCCAACCTTTGAACAAATCTCGTCATCCTTGTCGGGCGCAAATATTTTAGTACACACTTGATACCAACAGTGGGTTTTGGCAAATACCCCTAGACGAGGAAAGTCCAAAATTGTGTTATTTTTCGTTTACTTTTGGCAGATATTGTTTTTTAAGGTTATCATACGGCTTAAATTCAGCACCTGAGGTATTTCATGAACGCTTTAAAAAAATGTATTTAGATGTCGTCCAAGACTCCAAAAAACGATGTTACCATTACAAAAATTCAACTTTAACCTGATTTATAAACCGGGAAACGATTAATTTTTTGCTGATGCGTTGGCAACGTGTGAAAAATTTAATAATTTTGATTTTTCTTCTGATATGGATTCTCAGATGTGTGTTGGTGATTTATCTCTAGGATGCTCTGAAACTAAATTAAAAGAATATCAGCGTGGTACGTCGTTAGACAATGATCTAAAATTACTTTCAGAATTTATTGAAAAAGGATGGTCTTATACTATTAAAAAAGTTCGAATTTCAATAAGACCTAATTTTAAATTTCACCATGAAATTGTAGAATTTAATTATTTGAATGTATTGTTTTGTTCAACAAAAGTGATAAAATTATAGTACCAACGTAAATGAGCTGAAAGTATTAATAAAATTCACGGTGCTCATTTAGGAATTGTAAAATGTAAAAATGAGGCTCATGAATCTTTTTATTGGCCAGGAATGTCTAAACACAAAGGATATGTCATTTCCACGTCTAGAACTTGTTTAACTTAAAAAAATAATAATCAAGCACAACCTCTAATTAATCATGAAGTTCCTTGGTCGAAAATGGGTGTGATATTCTGTACATGGATAGACAAATGTATCTTTTAGTTATAGACTATTATAGTAAATGGGTTGAATTAATTTATTTAAATCCCAACGCTATTCAGAAACTGTTATCCAAAAATTAAAATCCTTATTTGGTCGTTTTTGGATACTATCAATCTTAGTGACCGATGGAGGTACACAGATAAATTTTTGTGTCTAATAAATTTGCTAAAGAATGGAATTTTTCTCATAATTACAAGTCCAATATATCTTAAATATTTTTTTGAAACCGTTTTTCAGCTGCTTTTCAGGGAAAACACAGAAAGATGCTAGGAGTCACAAACACTTACCAGGGAGAAAGTTATACTAAAAATCCCATCGAATGGATGATGCCGTACAGCAAGGAACCATACAAACATTACAAATGCGCACAATGTTCAGAAAAATCGCCAGACCACTGGCACATATTATATTATGTATTTTTTTTAATATTGTAAATTGGGATTCTAAACATTTCAATAAAGAACATTTTTATTATTATTAACCTAAATCTAATGGACAGGTTGAGCATGCTAAGCAAACTGTAAAACAAATTTTGAGAAAATGTGATGAAAATAATAATTTACAATAAGTGTTACTTAATTATAGAAATACACCTATATATGGGCAAGAATTTTCACCATCAGAGTTTATGTCTAGAAAACTTAAAGATTTGGTTCCAGTTTTGAATAAAAGAATCAACAAAAATTAGATATCAGACCCTGTTATTCTTGCCTAATTCATCAAGTTTTCTTCGGCACTCCCATGCCATCTTTGAGTCAATGACATGGGAGCTCAATGCTTTGATAGCTGCTCGACTATCAGAATGGATCGATATGTTACATTTCTGATAATTTCTTTCTGGGTTCATTTCCACGCATCTTTCGATCGCAAGTATTTCTGCCTGAAAGACGCTCGGGAAGGAGCCTAACAGTGATGAGTATCTGGTGCCAGGCCCAAATACTCCAGCGCCTGCTCCAGCGGTGGTTTTTGAACCATCCGTATACCATCTAATGGTGTTTTCTTTGAAAGTTTGGATGGTGTATTCCCGTTCCCAGTTTCTCCTCTTATTTAGCATTGTAGTGAAATTCTTTTCGATACTTACTTTCTTGATCATTTCGTCACTGGGAAGATTCGCTGATGAGACGTATTTTATTATAGAGGACCAGGCTCCCTGATTTTTAATACTCTCATTGCCTGAACCTTCCTTAGATATTCTAAGAATTGCCTCTTGGGCAGATTTTTCTATCACCAGATGTAGAGGTGTGAGATCTGTAATGATCTCAAGTGCCCTAGTTGGACACGTTCTTATAGCTCCAATGATGCACACGTCACTCGTGCTGTACTGATTTGCTTTTGTATGCCAAAATATTGCCCCACACATAATTGTTGGTCTCACAATCATGGCGTACATTCATCGTAGATAGATTTCTGTACGCCATCAAAGCTCTTATTGCTTTACTAGCAGTTATTTCAACATGCTTATTCCACAGAAGCTTACTGTCTAGGGTTATCCCTAGATATTTAACTTCTGATTTCCCCATTTAAGGATATGGGTTTCATGGCTGGAAGTGTTCTTTTCCGGGTAAATGGAATCATTATGGTCTTGTTTGGGTTAATGTTTAGTCCCACTGACAAGCACCATTTCTCAATGATTCTGAGGCCCTTTTGTAATAAATCACACAAGGTGCTCTCGAACCTGCCTCTGACTATTAGAACTATGTCATCAGGATAGCCCATACATTCGAAGCCAAACTCCGTTAGCCTGTAGAGCAACTCATCTACTACGAGGCTCCAACGAAGGGAATATATCACTGCCCCTTGAGGTGTCCCCCGAGTGGCTTTAACTGAGGTGGTTTGATTCCCCACCTGTGTCTCAGCTATCCTCGTCGTCAACAACTCATACATCCATTTTACAATGGTTTCATTTACTCCTTGCCTTTTTAGTGCTTCTTTGACAGACACATGAGTTGTGTTCTCAAAGGCCCCAGATATATCCAGGAATGCGCACATTGCGATTTCTTTTTTGTTCAGAGTTCTCTGGATGACATCGGTCAGCTGATACAGAGCCGTCTCAGTTGATCGACCCGCTCTGTAGGCATGCTGACATTTATGAAGTGGTATATTCTCCAGGTTCTCTGTTCTTATGTAGTTATCCACTACTTTCTCCATCGTTTTGAGTAGAAACGATGTTACACAGATGGGTCTAAAAGATCGGGGATCAGTCCCATCTTTTTTCCCTATTTTTGGTATGAAGGTTACCCTTGCCCTTCTCCATTTTCTAGGTATTAGACCGACTGCTAGACTGCTTCTTGTAATCTTCAGCAGGTGAGGAAGAATCTCCTTTATCCCTTGCTGCAGGAGTGCTGGAAATATTCCATCCACTCCTGGTGATTTATATGGTTGAAAGGTACTTATTGCCCATTCCAACCGCTGTCTGGTAAGTTTTTTCTTAGCATTGTCCCAATCTTCCTTGCGGGATTTTTTGGTGTAATTCATTGCTATTTCAGTGCTTGTTGCTGGTTCACTACTTGGAAAGTGGGTTCTAAGAAGAAGAATCGATCGTTCCTTTTCACCTTCCGTGTATGATCCGTCTGGCTTTTTCAGCGACATTGTGGGGTTACTTCCCCCATTTGCCATGCCCTTTTGTAGTCTGGCCGCTGTGTGAGTGGAAGTAATATTTTCGCCAAAGGCTTGAAAATGAAGCCTTTTGGCTTTCCTAATATCTTCATTGTACTGAGTAAGCTTCTCAGTGTGCCCCTGCCAATTATCGTCACGTTTGTCTCTATTAAAGATCCTACGGACCTCTTTTCTGAGGTTTGACAGGTTCTCCTTCCACCAAGGAGCATCCTTTTCTGAACGAACTTTTGACAGTGGGCAACTGGAATTAAAAGCTTCCATTATTGCCTGACTGATCTGTTCTACCCTTTGTTCTAGGTCGTAGTGTGGGTGATTTACCCAATTCACTTCGACGTGCTCCAAATTGTCCTTCAGATTGGTCTTGTAAATAGACCAATCAGTATTTCTAGGATTTCGTATTGTAGGAATCGAGGTATTGTCTCCCTCTATCCTAAATTCGATGATCCTATGGTCGGAAAGTGATGGCTCGCTCATCACCCTCCAATCTTTTACATTTTTCTTAGCAGTGACATTAACAACTGTTACGTCCAGGACCTCTTCTCTTGCTCTCGTGACAAAAGTGGGGGTTGTCCCCACGTTTAAGGTCTCAAGGTTATTTGCTAAGAGATATTCTAATAAACACTCACCTTTTGCGTTGTTGTTAGTGCTCCCCACACGGTATTGGGTGCGTTGGCATCACAACCTATTATAATTGGCAGCCGTCTGCCATTGCAGTGTCTCACTAGCTCTTGAACTTCTTCTGCCGCTGTCATCGGCCCGTCTCCAGCGAAGTAGGCAGAGGCAATAACGATGTCTCGGTCGATACCCCCAATGTTGAGGTGAACCATGATTGGAACAAGGTCCCGTGACACGTATTCTGAAACACAAATATATTTTATGTTACTTCTTATTATTACACAGGCACGCGGAGATACTTGCCTTTGATCATAAATCAATTTAGAATCCTTGCATGCCAAACCTTTGATTTGGCCTTCTTTGTTGATCCATTTTGCCATACATAACAAGTAACCTTCTTATTTTTCATATTATAAACTTTTAGTTTGGTCTTATAATAATTGGCTGCTGCAATCAATCTAGGTGCAAGTAACACGGCTTAGAGATCTACTGTATAAGATAATATCGTTTCATCATTTTTGTCCATTTCCTTCTCATTACGTGATTATTCTTTTCTATTAATGTGTGAGTGGTAAATGTATTCCGTCACAGTTCCATTCTTAAATGCTGATCAAGTATTGCATTGATCTTTTTAGGTCACCATATTTCTAAATTTAGTTTTCTAAAAACTTTTGTGAACAGTGTCCGTGAAGCTGCTTTTTTATTTTCTTCTTTGCATTTTTCTTCATATACCCTGTGTACATGCCTGTAGTTATCCCATATTGGTTCCAAATATAGCTTTGTTGTTGACGCCCTACAATAATGTAACTCTACCTTCGGCAGGTTTTTCAAAAAAAAATCTACAAATTTGGTAACAGTATTTTCTCCTTGTGGCAAAACCCAATTTCTGTTTCTTCGCCAATACTAACTGTAGCCAAAAACATTTTCTTGCATACAACTTTTTTTGTTTTTGTTTCTTTATATAATTCTCCTTCTACATAATTTACTAGTAAATAATATCTGAAGCTGACGTTTTTCCTGCTTGTATCTATAGTATTTTTTCGTCTATGTTTAGAAACAATTGATTACCACTTGTCCTCGGATAAATTGTTTTTTGCGTCCCATGTTGGCAAATCCCAGAAAGAATCAAACTCTTATTTTCTCTGATTGTCTGTTATTTCAGAACATTGAGAACCCTTCATATTTTTTACTGTGTGATCAGTACATTTTAATATCATAGATCGTTCTTGCCTAGATGACGTTTGGTAATATTTTCAATTAACATGTTTCTCAAATCCAGTAGTGTAAGCTTTGCCGTGCAGTCTTAAATCAGCATTTCTTGCCCTCTTCCACAACTTAGAATTGCCTTGTCCTTTACTTTTTCTTTTCCTACCTTTACGACCATCTATCTCAGCTTGATTTGCACCAGGTTCCTGTACGTTTTCTTGAACTGATGTACCTACTACTAGCGTGTTCTGATGGTTTGTACGCAGATCCTGAATCCTCCAGCCATTCTTCATTTATAGATCCATCAAAACTTAGTTCTTGGACAACGTCTCGTGTTTCAACACTAGCAGAAAGGGGTTCCTGTCTTTGTATTAAAGAAGTATCAGTTGAGAAAGCAACGTTTAGATTTCTCAATTTGTTCTTTTTAATTTCTACTTTTTCTGTAATTGTAGTTCTATTCTCATCTACTGGTTCTATAACAGTAGTATTTATGTTTGTTTCTAAAATAGGCTGGACTTTTGGTCTCCTTCTTCTCCTCGTGTTGTAACCATCCAGACGTGGCATATGCCCAAACCATTGGATTCTTCCCTCAGTTGCGTGAAAGTTAACGCACCAATTATTGTCCAAACTTAGCCTTGTAGCAAATATGGTAAAGTATTTGAAAATGAAGTCAAAACTGTACCAGCTCCATTTTTACAAACGAATAGGAAATTACTGATGTTTTTTCGTTATTTTCAACAAAAGCTTAAAGTTTATTCGTATTTTTCTACCAGGTGGCCCTTTTATTACTATTTATAATTGTTTATGTCTTTATGTAATATGAATATAAATGTTTTGAAAGGTTTCCCAAAACCTGCAAGATTTGAATTTGGTACCATTTGTGCAGTAGTGTTTGGGAAACCCATTAAAAAACAATCATTCGACAGCTGATGGTTTGGGGTTAATGAAAATGAAGCGTTATATATATATATATATATATATATATATATCAGCACTACAGGCCTATCTGGCCCTCGGCTTCGAGATCTTTCACCCTCTCTCTCCATTTTTTTCTATTCCTCGCTTCGTTTTGCCAGTCCCTTACTCCTACTGATCTCAGGTCTCTCCTCCAACCATTTCTTCTTTGGTCTTCCTCTTTCTTTTTACCACCTTCTCCCCCTTCCAGCACTCGTTTTACCCATCTATCTTCTGCCATTCTACCTATATGTCCTAACCATCTCGCTCTCTGTGCTTTAATTATATGGGTTATACTTGGGTGATTATACAAATCTGATAATTCTCCGTTTGTTCTTCTTCTGTATATTCCATTTTCTTTTATTCCACCATAAATCTTTCTGAGAATTTAACGTTCCCATATCTCTAGTTTATTTTGCTCTTTTTTGTTCATTGTCCAGGTTTCACAAGCGTAGGTAACTGACGGTCTTATTATTGTTTGGTACATTCTTATTTTTGCTGTCTTTTGAGTTAAACATCTGTGATACCATTCCTGCTGCTTTACGGCCTTTTGTTAACCTTTTTTCTATTTCCCTTTCTTCGTCTCCTTTATTTGTGATAGTGACTCCCAAATATTCGATTTGTTCCACTTTTTCTATTTTGTAGCTTTTGTTTCCATTACAATTTATAATAATATCGCTTTTTTCATCATCCTTCATTACCATGTATTTTGTTTTATTCTCGTTGATCACTAGACCATATTCTCTTGCCTTCTCTTCTAGTAGCTTAAATACGCTTAGCAGTTCTTTCCTGGATCTTGCCATAAGTACTATGTCGTCCGCATATGCTAGACACTGATGTTTATTCCCATAAATTAAACCTCGGGTTTTTATACCACTTTCTCTTAGTATAATTTTCTGAACTAGGTTAAAGAGGGTTGTAGATAATGGGTCTCCTTGTCTCAGACCTTTCTCTATCTTGAATTCGTTAGAAGTACTGCCCTCCAAAATTACTTTGCTCTCGATTTTTCGTATGGTCATTTCCACTAGTCTTCTCAATTTAACTGTAATCGATGAATAGCATATGCAGACTTAAATTTTGTTCGTAACCATTGTCCTGAAGCTGTTTCATAATGAAAATTTGGTCTATTGTCGATCTACCTGCATTAAAACCTCCTTGGTATTCTCCTACATTTTCATTGTGGTATTTGTCTAATCGATTTTTAAGTATTTTTTCCAGAACTTTGTATGTTACATCTAAAAGTGCTATTCCGCGGTAGTTATCGCATTCTTCCTTGGGACCTTTTTTGTGGATTGGAATTATTAATGCCTTGTTCCAATTTTTAGGGATTTTTCTTCTCGCCATACTTGTTTCAACAACTGCCATATTCTCTCCGTTAATTTTTCGCCTCCATATTTTAAAATTTCTATTGGAATATTGTTTCCTCCTGCACTCCTCCAGTTTTTTGGGACCGTTATGGCTAGATCTTCCTCATCACAATTTTTTTCCTCCATTTCATTATCATTTTCGCCTAGTTCTTCCTCGCCATCATTTAGTAATTCCTCAAAATACTGTGCAAATCTATTTATTTTTTCTTCCCTATCCCCTATTAGATATCCCTCTTTGCTTTTCAAAAAATATGGTGCTTTTCGGTTGTGGCCTTTCCCTTCTCTTATTTCATGAAAAAAATTTCTCACTTCTTTATTTTTATAAGCTTCTTCAATTTTTATTAATTCCCTTTCAAAGTAATTTCTTTTGTTCTTTCTGCATATTTGTTTAACTTCTTTCCTTGCTTTTTTATACTCTAGTCTGTTTTCTTTTAATAGTCTTTGTCTGATTTTATTTCGTTTTTCCAACGCCTGTTTACATTGTTCATCAAACCACTTATCTCTTTTTCTTCCCTTGGGGCTCCCAAGAATCCTATTTGTTACATCTCTCATTACAGTTTCTATCTGTGACCATTCTTCTTCTAGTTGCTCGACGCAAGTTCTTAAATTTAATTCTCTATTGATTTCTTGTTGGAAGTGATTTACTTTGGTCTCGTCCTTCAATTTGTCTAAATCGTATTTTTTCCGTTTTTTTTATCTTGTTCAATTCTAGGTGGCTTATCTTGATTCAGTTTTGTAATTACTAAAAAGTGGTCACTATCCGCATCAGCTCCTCTATAACTTCGTACATCTGTTACCCTTTTCAAGTGCTTCATTTCTATTAAGACGTGATCTATTTGGTTTTTTGTTTTGCCATTTGGTGATAACCAGGTTCCCTTGTGGATGTTCTTATGGTCAAATGACGTACTTACGATTTTCATTTTATTTTCTAAAGCAAATTCTATGAGTCGCTTGCCATTATCATTACTGAGTGCGTGTCTACTTTTTCCTCCCGTTACTTTTATATACTCTTCCTCTTGTCCGACATTTGCATGCATATCCCCTATTACACATTTAACATCAAATTTCGGTATTTTATTGACTGCTTGTTCCAGTTCTTCATAGAACTTTGCTTTCGTGTCTTCATCTTTGTCCTCAGAAGGGGCATGCGCATTAACTAATGTCGTTTTCCTTTGATTCTTATTCTACATAGTCTATCTGATACTCCCTCAAAATCTATAATATTTGCTTTAAGTTGACTGCTTACTATAAACCCTGTACCCAGCATTCTATTATCTACTCCACTATTAAAGAACATATAATCGTCTATCTCTGTAATTACTTTTTTGTTTAGTTTCTTGTATTGCTAACACATCTAATTTGTATTTTCGCATTTCATTGATCAAGTGTTTCATGGCCCCCTCCTCAAATGTGACCTCCACGTTCCATGTTCCTATTCTGATTCCATATTGTTTCTCTTTTTGTTTTCGTTTAACGCCGGAGTTTACCTTAAGTTGTTGCTTTTCTGTAATCATTTTATTTGTACTATTCTTAATCTTTTGCATTTCCTTGTCCATTTCCATTGCCTGGTCCACTTTATTTTCCTCTGCCTCTGAGCTTATGCTTGTCGCCACTGGTTTTTTGTCGATATGTTCTGTTTTGTTTTTTCCAACTTCTCTTCCTCCGTGTTCCATCTCCATTCCTTTGTTTCTATGTACATTTCTGTGAGCCCAATTTTCACTCGTTTTCCTTTATCCCTTTCTTCTATAGCTTTCATTCTGATCTTTTTTTGAATTTCTCTATCCTTCTTCGACAAGTCAGCCTGGACGAACCTCTCTTCAGTTTTAAATCTCAATTTTTGTTTATTGAGCATAACCTTCCTTTTCTCTTCTTGGTTTGCCAGTCTTACTAAGCATGTTCTTTCTCCTAACCTTACTGAGCTTTCTACCACTGTCTTTATTTGTAATTATTTTTCTAGGAATTTTTCCATTTTATTTCGTAGTTCTTCTGGATTATTTGTCTCTATTCCTACTCCCTGAACCACTATATTGTTTTTTCTTTTTTGGCTTTCCAGTCGTTCCAATCTGTGGTCCATATTGGTTATGGTTTTCTTCATTTTTTCATTTTCTTTCATCAGTCTTTCATTTTCTTCCCTCAGTTGTTACATTTCTTCTTTGTACTCCTTTTGCTCCTCTCGTGTTTTTTAATCTCCATGCTCATTTCCTCCATTTTGTCTCCTATTTTTTCCATCATATTCATCATTTTTTCTATATCACTTCCTATTTTTGTCAGCGATCTCCTTATTTTCTTACTTTTTTTGGAAATATCCTCATCCGTATCATAGTCTTCCTCTCTGTCGCTCTTCCTCTTTTTGCCATATTCATTATCACTCATTTCTTTCTATTTTGGATTTAATCGCCTCAATATTAAAAAATTTCACGTCCGTCCCTGTCTTAAGTATATCGTTCGACACAAGGAAATTCCAGTTGTTGGATTTTATCAATAAACTTGTTTTTATCGCTAAACACACCGCGCAAAAAGCTCTAAGGCCAGTCAACCCGTCGGACCCTGAACTTTTATCAGTGATATTTAGCTTGGCTAATTGTTATTTATGTTAGGTATATTTGTGACAAACTATTCTTAAACTTGGATACTGTCGAATTTTCACTGGACACTTTTATCCTTATATTAAAAACTTCATACACTGGTTTGCTGATTATATTACTCGTAATTCCCGTGTAAAACGAACTTTATTACGGAGCAGAAATCAACACAACTTTCCAGTCTCTTACCAGGACCGGATATGTATGTCATACAGCTCGTAAAACAATTTAATCACTACATGAAACATTTTCTGGAAGTCTACTCTCTTGTTTTGGTGATAAGAATTGGTCCCCTAGATCTTGTGATTCAACATTATTGGAACAATGCCACAAGCAAGCGCACTCTGAAGGAGGAAATTCAAATTCAGTCACATATATGCAAAATCCATACATAATAATTTCCTATCTATTTTGACAATAATTCAATAAAAAAATATTAACAATTTAAAAAAGACCGTTTTTCATTTAATTCAGAAGTTGCATTAATGTTGGGACATCCGTTATAATCTTATTGAGTAGTAATAATACTGCCTGTTTGTTTCTTGAGGAATCCATACCAGAATGTAAGGTCTGTGTGACTTTTCACCAATTTCCTATTACTTAAAAGATTTTATTAAACATATCAGGTATGGTAGAATATCACCTTCAATAAGTCATTTCATAGGCGATCAAAACTAACTTGAAGTTGTGTTCAATATTTAGTCCAGTTCAAATCAAAATAATACAATTTCCACATACTCTAGAGCTACAGGGTATGTTCTCAACCTTTTTTATTAAATAATTGACATTTATATATAGGTATATATATATATATATATATATATATATATATATATATATATATATATATATATATATATATATATATATATGTTATATTCACAAATTCACATTAAACTTTTTAAAAACAATTTTTATTGAGTTACACAGTTTTATGTTATATAAAAAAGAATTAATAGGTTGAAATTATAATTGTAACTAACTATTTTACATAAAGTCAAAGAATTTATAGATTTTGTTAAATAACGTCAGCGTTTATTTTCATGGAGAACTCGATGTAGCGTCGCTCCCACGAAAGTGCAGAAATCATTATTTTTCTGTAACATGATATTTGTGTTACTTAATGTGTTTATTTTATAAAAACGCAACGTAGCATCGTTCTCATGAAAATACGGAAATCGTAATTTGATGTTTGACATTGCGTAACATTACTTAAACATAAGCATTTTTTCCTATACTCCCCCTTAATTAAATTAATTAAAATTGTTGTTTAATAAACAACAATTTTGAGAATAAAAACCAAAATACATAAAATATAAAATAGACAATACAATATATACAGAGATTTCAAGATTAAAAGGAAAATACGCAAAATACAACAAAATTAAAAATATAAAGGTATACATTAAACCATGAAATTGTCAATTTTCTATTTCCACTTCCTCAGAGGCTTCGGTGTCAAGTTTGGGTCTTCTTTTTGGCAGAATGTTATGAATTTTGAAAAAACATCATTTGGTTGGTCCGGAACAGGCTTTCCTGGCGATTTGTTGAATTTAATATTTCTACACTTATAACAGGTGTAGAGGACGATCAAGGCAACGATGAGTGAGATCGTAGTATATGTGAACCAAGAAATATTTTTCTCAACAAACGGTTTGTTTATGAGTTCATCTAAACTTTTTGAGTATTGGTCCAGTTTGTGTTTTGTCACTTGCAGATCATTCAAGTTAATGTTATTAAGATCTAGTGGTTCTATTTTGGGTACTTCTACTTTGTTTGGAATGTCCAGACAACAGTTGTAATCAACCATTACGGGATAAAGTACATGAGGAATGCTTATAGTTTTTCTGGTACTAGCTTGTATTTTAGTAATGCCAACAAAAGCGGAACATCCTGAGTATAGCTGTAAAATAGAATTTTCATTTACGGTTAATATTTTCGTTTTTGTGTCTGGAAGGCTTATGGTCACGTGTACCGGTTCGGCAATCGACACTAGCCACACGTTTTCTTCGAGTTTTTGCACATTATAACCTTGTCCGTTGACTACCGCACTTTTACAATTCGCAGGAAATGTCTTATATTGTCTTAACAAACGGGCTTCATATATCGCGTTATCGTCTATAGGGTACGCGTAAACATCGCGACACAATTTTTGATAATTTTTGAAGCGTAGATAACTGTTTACACTTTTGTAAATCGTGGATTGGAATGTAGGATAAAGAATCATCATCTCGCGCTAAATATTTTTGTGAAAATGATAAAATGTGGTGAAATCCAGTTCTATTATCATAAATTGGTATTGGGTATAGGTGGAATAAAGTAAATACTTGTGGTTCAATCAAAGGTATTTTAAGAACGAAAACAAGATCTGAATTTGTTTGATATGCTTCGAGATCGATTATTTCCAAATACTGTGAAATTTCAGAATATTTTATTGGTAGCGGTAAACCTTTCCTTACTGTATTTTCTGATATTTTCTTAAGAGCAGTGATCAAATTTTCTGGTTCAATAATAGAAGTATGAATTATTTGAAGCTGTGCAAAAGTGATAGAGTTTAGAATATCATTAATAGTATTTTCAAGATACGAATAACTCTCCATTAGTTGTTCGCAAATTTCAAAGAAATTTAATTTGGTTTCGATAAGCGCAATTTCGTTTGTTGATTGTCGAATGGTGGTTTCGATTTTTTCTATATCTGAATTAAATATTTTCTCCTTTAATTTTAATTGTCCTATGGTACTGTTGAGATTTGTTATGACTGAGCTTGTGATTGACATTTGATTTTTTAATAAGTTTTCTATCTGGTTTTGATCAGTTTTTAATTTATTAATGCAGTCCATATAATATTCACCGTCAGCCGCATCGATATTTCCGGTTATTGATTTAAATATGGTGCCAATACCATTAATTAACCCTCGTTTTTGTCTTTTAACATCGAAAGATATTTCACTAAATTTATCGCCAATAGATTTTGTAATTTGTTGCAATAATGCCAAATGTGATTTTACTTCGGATCGGAAGGACTTCATACTGGAGTGGTTTGAAGTAAAGGTATTTTGAATTGTGTCAAGAATTCTATTATTTCTTTCAAAAGTTTGTTTAAACGCTGATATATTTTTATGCACTAATAAAGTCCATTCGTCGTTCGAAACCATTATTTTGGTTTCGTCGTGGTAGTAGATTCCAACTGTATTGTTTATGGGTTCGATTTTATATTGACATGATCAGCAGCAGAAACCTGAAAATAAGTTAATTTTCAACATAGGGTTTCATAAGATCGAAATTTATTTTTGATTTGTTATTTGTTTCTAAATTTAATACTGTTGCGGAATTTCTGTGTATCTCTAGTATTTCAAAAGGGCCATTAAACTTATTTTCTAGCTTGTTTTTTATTGGAGTTTCTTTTACGTAAACTTTGTCACCTACTTCATAATTTGGTTTGTTTTCGGAGACATGTTTGTCAAATCGGTCTTTAGCTCTATCTTTTTGCTTTATGGTTTTTTCTCTCGCTATTTTATAATAATAGGATATGCGGTTATTTAGATCTCTAATATATTTAGTAATTAATTCTTGTTCATTGTATAATTTTTCGGGAGTTCTACCGGACGTGTGTCCAAATACAATTTCGTATTGTGTGAATCCGTGTATTTTGTTTATAGAGTTATTATAAGCGATAATAGCAAATGGTAAAATACTGAAGGGGTGTTCATTGGGGTGGTCTGCTAAATTTATTCGAATCATTTCTAACAGAGTAGCATGTAATCTTTCTAGGGATCCGAGACTTTGCGGATGACCGACACTTGAATATGTTAACTTAATATCGAACATATTACAAAGGTCTTTCATTAACGCATTATTGAATTCTCGACCGGCATCGCAATGAATGCGAAGTGGTGCACCAAAATGCTGAAAATAAGCTAATAATGAAGTGACAACGGATTTGGCACTTTTATCTTCAAGCGGATATGCTTGAGAAAATTTTGTTAGTTCGTCTCTTATTGTAAGAGCGTAATTCTTTTGAGGTACCTCTAAAATATCAATATTAACACGTTCAAAAGGTGTTTTAGGCGTTTCAGTTATAACGAGGGGACTGTCCAAATTTTTGCGACATATTTTTGTCTCTTGGCATGCCTGGCACGACTTAATATAATTTTCGACATCTCGATTGAGGCCGGCCCAATTATATTTTTGTCGTATTCGCCTAATAGTTTCATTAATTCCGCGGTGAAGGTGGCTTTTGCCATTATGGAATTGATCTAAGATAATAGGTATTTGATTTTGTTCTGGCTCTTTAGTAATATTTTGACAAATAGTGAATTTTACGTTAACTTCTGAAAGTAGAAATGATAGTGTTTCTAATATTGGTAGGTCAGGATTATTTTCGATAAAATATTTTTCTGAAGGTTTAAATAAATCTCGATTTCTGTAAATTGCTGCAAATAAGTATTCACTAATACTGTCTGGATCCCATGGTACAGCAATAATAAGGTATTTTCTATTTTTGACAGTTTTACTGCTAAGCACATTAATTTTTGCATAAGAAAAGTCGGGATTTTCCTCAAATATATCCTCAATTATTTTTTCATGAAAATCTTGTAGATTGTTTTGTTGAAAAAAGGTTAAAATGTTTTTATTTTGTTTGTCTAGTAGATGATTATTGGAATATTCTATTTTAGAATAGTCAATCAGTGATTTTGTTTTATAAAGTTCCTCAAAAGACAAAAATTCTTCTGCAGCAGCATCCTAGTCAATTTCAGGTTTATTTTCAGTTTGTTGGGATGACCCTGCATCTTCAAGAGCGGGATAAATTGGGTAAGGTAAATATTTAAAGTTTCCTAATTTTGAACGAAATGAATCAGTCATTTATGTGGTTAATTTTTATTCGAGAAAGGGCATCAGCATTTTTATTGGATTTGCCAGATTTGAATTCAATTTGATAGTCGTATTCCTCTAATTTGAGGCGCCATCGTGCTAGACGACTACCGGGGTCCTTTATAGAGAATAACCAAGTAAGTGGACGGTGGTCAGTTATAAGGGTAAATTTTCGGCCATATAAATAGGGTCTAAAGTGTTTAACTGCCCACACAATTGCCAAAAGTTCTCTCTCTATCGTAGAGTATTTTGTTTCTGCTTTGCACAATGTCCTAGACGCATAGGCTATCGGTAAATCCTTACCTATTGGGCCTTGTGACAAAACCGCACCGATTGCAAATGCGCTAGCATCGGTAGTTAAAAGAAATCGTTCTTCAAAGTTTAGGTATATCAATATCGGAGTAGAGGTAAGAGCATTTTTTAATTCTTGAAATGACTTTTGACATTCGGAGTCAAAATTAAATGGGACATCTTTTTGTAAAAGTTTTGTCATTGGTTTGGAAATTTTAGCGAAGTTCGGTATAAATCTTCTGTAGTAACCAGCGAGTCCCAAAAAGGATTTTATTTCCTTTTGGTTCGTAGGTTGAGGGAATTTTTGGACGCATTCAATTTTTGCCGGAAACGGCTTAACGCCATCTTCCGTGATTAAATGTCAAGGTAGGCGACTTCTTTTCTCAAGAATTCGCACTTGTCTGGCTGAAGTTTTAAGTTAGCTTTTTGAAGTCTCTTGAATACTTCTGTTAAGCGGGTAATATGTTCTTGAATTGTCGGTGAATAGACGATGATGTCATCCATATAGACAAGACATCGCTCGTTTTGAATTCCAGCAAGGACATTGTCCATGACCCTTTGGAATGTTGAAGATACATTTTTTAGACCGTACGGCATTATGAGGATTTCGAAATGTCCGTTTTCAACTGTGAAGACGGTCTTTGGTATATCTTCAGGCATTATTTCAATTTGATGAAAGCCTGATGCAAGATCTAGTGTCGTGAAATATTGACACTTACCAAGCTGGTCCAATAAATCTCCAATGTTTGGTAACGGGTATTTGTCGTCTACAGTAACCTCATTAAGTTTTCTGTAGTCTACGACAACACGCCATTTTTGTTTGCCTGATGCGTCGAGCTTCTTGGGCACACCACACGAGACACGTCCATGGAGAATTGCTGGGTTATATAATGTTTTGTGAAAGCATTTTATTGATCTGATCTTTCACCTCTTGTTTATGAATTTGGGGATAGCGATATGATTTTACATAAGTGGGCTTAGAATTTTGCGTATCTATAGAATGTTTTATTTCGTTGGTGAAAGTAAGTATATCTCCTTCTAAATAAAAAATGTCAGAAAAATCATGGCAAAGTTGGGAAATTAAGTCTCGTTCTTCTTCATTAAGATGATCAAGTCTTAGTTGATTTTTTAATTCCAATGTTCTATCGGTGCACATTTCTTGGGTAGTTAGTTGAATATTATTTACGGTATTTATTTCATATGGTTCTAAGTTAAGTTTTGAAAATGTTAGTTTTAGGTATACAATTAACATTTAATACTGAAACAAAAAATTCTCCTTTTTTATTCATTTTAACTAATGCGTTTGGTAGTTTAACTTTCTCTACTTCTTGACCTACTAGTATAGCATCAGTATTAACTAAATCGCATTTTAGTTTAAAGATTTGTTCAGTCCTGGGTTCAATGGAAATTGTATTTTTGTAAATTTGTGGAAATTGGTTTTCGATTGAAATATTGGTAGTTTCATTATCTGTTACTTTAAATAATGGTACAATTTTGAAATCAGTAATAAGTTGTTTATTTTTTAGATCAACTATACAATTATAATGTTCTAAAAAATCCATGCCTAATAATCCATCAAAATCAATATCTAAATTACAAATAAATACACTGTGTGGATCGTTAGGTTTAAATGGAATAAGGGTTGATTCGTTAACTCTTATTTTTTGGTTCGTTATACCTTGAATAATTACATTTTCAGGGGATCGATTTCTATAATTTTCGCAAGTTTTGGGTTTGAAAATTGATAATCCAGCACCTGTATCAATTAGAATTTTATAAGTGTTTGTTCTGTCTTTAATATAGTATAAGTTTTTAGAATTTACCGGTAAGGTATTTTTTACATGAACATCTGTTCGAGGCAGTCCGATTCTGGACTGTTCAAACTCATGGTTTGAATTTGTGAACTGAGGTCTGGGATCGACAAATTTGAAGTTTGATCGTTTTGCGGATCTGGGGGTTTCGTTTGTAAGGGGCCTTGTCGAAAATCCTGATAATAATCATGATTTGGATTTAGGAGGTTATCAGAATCAAAATTATAAACATTTTCATTATTATAATCAAAATTGTCTTGTTCGATATAGCTATAATCGAAAGTTTCGTCTTCATTCGTATTGCAAACTGGTACACCATTATCAGAGTTAGGATCACTATCAGCAGTATAATAGTTTTCCTCTATTTCACTATTAACAGTATAATAGTCAGGAGCACTGGGATTAATTTCTTGGTAATATTCTTGATAATCAAGTGAATTATCAGAGTATTTTTCTTGATTTTCATAGTAATTTTGACTATCATCTGTATAATAGTCATAACTGTTATGAGAGTGTTTGTTAAAATCATGATTTCGATTGAAATGAAAAGTTCTTTGTTGATTAAAATTTGTGTGGGGTCGATTTCCCGGTGGTCCTTGAGGTCTAAAACTTGGATTTGATCTAATTACAGATGGGCGATTTTGATTTTGTTGGTTATTTTGAAATTGTGGCCTTTGTTGAAAATTTTGGCCTGTTTGGTTATGTGAATTAGGGGTTTGATTTGGTCTAAAGGAACCCTGAGCTAAATTTTGAGATTGTCTTTGACGTGTGAGACACTCATTTATAGTATGTCCTATTCTATGACAAAAATTACATTGTTTTGGTGAATTTTGGCTAGATCTACGAGTAGGTATATTATTTGTATTACGATTAGTCTGAGGTTTGTGGTTTTCATAGTAAGTTAATTGAAGTTCTCTTCTGATTCGTGAAATAGCTGATAAAACACTTATTGGATTACTAGCTCTAACAATTTGACCAATTTTTGGATCTAGACCGGTTAATAAAGTATTTAAAGTTAATGATTCTATAAGACGTGTTTGTGCTACTTTCTGATCTGTTGTTAAATGCTATTGTTTACTTATAGCTGAATACATTTTTTGCTTCCAGTTTGTAATCTCGAAACAAAAATTAATGGCGATTCGTTTGGTAGTTGTGTTAAAAGTACTTTTTGGTCGTTGCCGGCCATTCTGTAAGCTGTTTTACAAGCATTTATAAAAGTATTTAAGAAAATTTGATTACCGTCATATTCCGGAATTATTGAAAATATTTCGGATAATCTGTAAGGTTCTAGATTTGACGCTTGATCCGTTTGAGCAACTGGAGTATTAGCATTGACATTTGTTGCACTACGTATTTCAGGCATCTTGCTTTATATTAAAATGATTGTATTCAAAATAAAAGTAAATTATGACAATAGAACTTGGTAAAAATAAAAAATAAATTGCAAAATATTAAATAAAAATAAAACGAGATGATTCTTACGTAAATATTTTCATTCCTTCCTTGGCAGCTGAAATCCTTATCCGTGAGCCTTGCTACACCTGGTTAGCAGTTTGCGTGTTCCTGGTGCCGGAGAGACCGTCTGCTTCTTGAAGATCTGGAGCTGGTACTTGAAAATTCCTTAAAGGTTTAGGAACCACCACACTTAGTTAGGCAATCCTTGTTCTAAATGTGTTTAGGAATCCTACTGACCGCGCCACTGTAATATTCACAAATTCACATTAAACTTTTTAAAAACAATTTTTATTGAGTTACACAGTTTTATGTTATATAAAAAATAATTAATAGGTTGAAATTATAATTGTAACTAACTATTTTACATAAAGTCAAAGTATTTATAGATTTTGTTAAATCAACGTCAGGGTTTATTTTCATGGAGAACTCGATGTAGCGTCGCTCCCATGAAAGTGCAGAAATCATTATTTTTCTGTAACATGATATTTGTGTTACTTAATGTGTTTATTTTATAAAAACGCAACGTAGCATCGTTCTCATGAAAATACGGAAATCGTAATCTGATGTTTGACATTGCGTAACATTACTTAAACATAAGCATTTTTTCCTATATAACATATATATATATATATATATATATATATATATATATATATATATATATATATATATATACTGACAAGTATATAGATTGTGTTCATTTGAATGAAATAGTTTGAAAATTATTGCTGTGGAGAAAAGGACAGAGACAGATCAATGTCTGAATTAAGTATATTTAATAGCAAACAAAATATCAAGCAACACATATCATACAACTCTATTTTGCATTCCCATCCTAAAAATGTTAATGTTGAAAAATAATATTATGTCAACAACAATCACTATAGTCTTAGTTCTTTGGAGCAAAATTAAGGTCACATTTCACTACTCTTCGGGTATGCAGACTCAGGATTTATAAACAATTCCATTCTTATTGTTTTCCAATAAAAAATTTATTTCACGGGATGAAAATTGTAGTTTATTTCATCTTCGAATATCGGTATACAATTATGTGAATCTGATGGTCTGATAATTTAGGATAAATGAAAATAAAGTGTTATATGATAAAATATGCTAGAGCTCGTAAAACAATTCATTCATTACATGAAACATTGTCTGGCAGTGTACTCTCTTGTTTTGGTGATAAGCATTAGTCCCCTAGATTGTGTGATTCAACATTATTAGAACAACGCTAAAAGCAAATGCACTTTGAAGAATGAAATTCTAATGCAATCACATTTATGCAAATTCCATACATAATCACATCCTATCTACTTTCCAATTAAAAAAAATATTGCTAATTTAAAAAAGACCGTTTTTCATTTAATTCACATTTTGTACTAATTTTTGGGGAATCTGTTATAAGTTTATAGAGTAGTATTAATACTACCAGTTTGTTTCTTGGAGAATCTAAACCAGAATGTTTGGTCTGTGCGATTTTTCACCAATTTTTCTATACAATTTTCTATTACTCAAAAGATTTGATTAAACATATCAGGTATGGTAGAATATCAGCTTCAATAAGTCTTTTCATAAGGGATTAAAATTACCTCGACTTTCTGTTTTGTTTAATCCAGTTCAACTTTAAACAATAGAAGCATTTCCACAATCTCTGGAGAGTATATGTTCTTGATGTTGATGCATATATACTGACAAATATATAAACTGTGTTCATTTGAATAAAATATCCTGAAAATTTACTGCTGTGAAGAAAAGAGCAGAGACAGATCAATGTCTGAGTAAAGTATATTTTATAGCAAATAAAATTTTCAACAGAATATCTTACAATTCCATTTTGCATTTGCATCAAAAAAATGTTAAATTTGAAAAATGGTATGTCAAAAATAATCACTACATTCTTGGTTTGGAGCAAAATTAAGGTCTCATTTACATTTTACTACTCTTCAGGTTTGCAACAATTAAATTATTATTATTATTATTATTTTCCAATAAAAAATTCCTACCATGTGATGAAATTTGTTTGATACAATGTAGTTTATTCCATCTACTAATATATATATATATATATATATATATATATATATATATATATATATATATATAATCATGTGAATCTGTTAGTTAATTTTTCAAAAAAATTTTTTCTTAATAAATAGCTCACACTTTTATTATGTCTTATGAAACCCTTTCACATGTTTCTTCATACTTCCAGAATCGTAAAACCCTCTGGAACATATCATACAATGATATGGTGTTTCTCCTGTATGTATTCTTATGTGAGATTTAAGATTGCTAGCCTGAGAAAAACTTTTGCTACAATATGTACATTTGAAAGGTTTCAGTCCTAAATGGAGCATTTCGTGACGCTTAAGGTGTGGTTTCTGTTTGAAAGTTTTGTTGCATTGTTCGCACTTATGCAAACGTTCGCCTGAAATAAAAAAATCATTATGTTAGTCTTAATAACTGGTTAGAAAGGTGTTCTTTTGATTGCAAGTAATGAATACCTATATTAGTATTTAACTTTCAACGTCCAAATGGATTGATGAAATTTATAAAATAACTCAGTTACTCTTATTGATGTTGGCGAAGAATTTATGAAATTAAACAGTAGACATAATTTTTAATAGATACTTCAATTATACATAAAATTAGATTAATTAAAACTAGTTCAAATATGAATAGTATATTTTAATGGACTTGTATCAATTTTTCATTAGAATTATTTTCAAACTCACAATTCCAAATAAAATGAGAAAAATAATAGGACAATTTCTAGGACTATCCATTAGATTTTAAACATTATAAACAAAATACAATATACATAGTAAGACAAAGACAAGCAAAAATACTACTGGGAAACTATGACCAGAAGAGATTGGAAGAATGCACTAACCAGAACAAGAGTTTTAACAGGGGTTCTAACAGGATATTGTTGGTAGTGTCTACTGAGCCAACTGCTGTTAAAATGGTCTGCAATACTTGTCAGATGGAAATTACTCATGGAGAAGAGGTATGTTGTGATAGTTGCCAAGTAACAACGCATTCTACCATTAATTGTTCGGGAATATCCACTTCTGAGGTGAGGGCCTTAATATTACAATAAAGGAATTTACTGTACTTTTGTGAAGAATGTCGAGATGCTTTCAAAAAAGTTCCAAAACTGCTTAGGGAAATGAGGGACGTGAGAAAGGAGATTGACACATTAAAGGAGGACGTGGAAGCTCTGAAGCAAAATGAAAAACGAGAAGTCAAAGATATAGAACAGATAGCGCTGGAGTTGGAAGAAAGAAAAAATAAATCGAAAAATATTATTATACTCAACATAAATGAATCAGTTAAAACAAATAAAAACGAGAGAATGGAAGATGAAATGAACACAGTGAGAACCATTTTGTCAGGGACAGGAGTGGAAAATCTAGAATTTAGAGTCTAACGTATTGGAAAATATGAACCTGGAAAAAACAGACCCTTAAGAATAATGTTGGCCAAGCCAGAAGCAGCAAAGGAAATTTTGCGAAATAAAATCAAAAGGTACTAACTAACTATCTTTGATGATCAAACCAAAGCGCAGAGAGAATATTATAATAAAATAAAGAAACAGTTAGCAGAATGTAAGAACCAGGGGGAAAATAAGTATATAAAATACATAAATAATATTCCCACATTAGTTGATTCGTCCCCTTCAAAAAACTCTCAACATAGATAAAAAAATATCCTGAAGTGAATGACTGCCCGCATTTCAATGAAAACATTATTTATTTAAACATAGAAAGTTTTCTACCACATAAATCGGACATAATTGCTTATATTATGTGTTATAACCCTACATTAATAGTATTAAGTGAATCGAGAGTCACCAAGGATATAGGAGAATTTGAATTACAAATTAATAATTACAGTGTAGTCTGATGTAATAGCCATAGTCGACATACTGGAGGTGTTTTAGTATTTATAAAACAAGGAGTAGACTACAGAATTCGAAAAAACAGTATTATTCCTGGAAATCTTTGGATGAGATACGTTGAAGTAAAAATATCAAATAAAAAGTGGTAGATTGGAGGACTCTATCACTCGCCCAGTTCAAGTGATGCAGTGTTTATTGATTGTTTGGAGGAACTATTAGAAGGCTATTTGATTAAAAATAATTTTATATTGTTGGGAGATTTTAATATTGATTTTGAGGATAACAATGCCTTCTACACAAAAAAAATTTGTTAAATATGTTGGTTTAACTCAAATAATTACGCAGTATACTAGAATTACAGCAAACTAAAAAACCATTATAGATTATGTGATAACAAATTGTAGTGATGTTCAAGCATCTGTATTTCATACACCTAAGATAACTGACAATTCAATATCTGTCGGTTGTTTTAAATCCAATATACATGTTCCTGAAAAAAAAAACTGTATGTTCGAAATATTACTTCTGAGACATATTCAAACATAAATATTGAACTAATTGATCCAGCATGACTATTAAATTCGATTGATGTTAATGCAATCTTGAATGAAATAATTGTTAAAACTAAGATTCTCATAGATAATATCCTGCACCTGAACACACTATCTCCATAAAAGATAATAATTTACCTTACTATGATATTGAATTGAAAAATAAAGTCAAGGAAAGAGACTCAATATATAAAGAATTTAAAAAAAGTTACAATTCTCCTCAGAGATATCAATTCTGGGAACACTATAAAATTGTTAGAAATCAGTATGTTAATATGTTAAAACATAAAAAAATTCTTTACTATGAACAACAAATTGACTCAAATCGTAAGAATCCAAGAAAAATGTGGAAACATCTTAAATCATTAATAAATCCAGTAAATAATAATGCAGTTAATAAATTCATTTTCCGTAAAAACAATTCAATAACAGTTAGTGATAAGGAACAAGAATTTTAATACTTATTTTGTTAACAGTGTTTCGAGTATATCTGATAGTATTCCACAGTCTGAGGAATGGTCATCTTCACATTATGTAGTTATTGGCAGTTCGTTCTCTGAATTTAAATTATTAACTATGACTGACCTTAGAAGGATTGTTCATTCTTTGGAGAATAAGAACACATCCGAAGTATTAAATAGCAAATTTTTGATAGAAACATTTGAGGTTTTTGGGCATGTGTTATTAAACCTTGTTAATACATCTCTGGAAAAAGGAATTTTTTCGGACCAACTGAAGATAAGTACTGTTGTTCCTATACCAAAGGTGAATAATGCAATTGAAGCAAACGAATTTCGGCCGATAAATACTCTACCAACATTGGAAAAAGTTCTTGAAATGGCAGCGTACGAGCAATTAGTTGAATACTTTGATCATAATAAATTATTCCTAGGTCAGCAATCAGGATTTAGAAAAAATCACTCGTGTGAATCAGCTATTCAGTATACTCACTCTAAATGGAACAAGGCATATGATGACAATAAATATACTGTTGCTGTCTTTCTAGACTTCAAGCGAGCTTTTGAAACAATTGACAGAAACATTTTAATAAATAAATTAAATTATTATGGAGTAGCAGGATCTGTAGTGGCTTGGTTCATGAGTTACCTCAATAAAAGAAAGCAGAAAACAAAAATCAGTTCTACAATATCTGAAGAGTAGATATCAGCATTGGTGTCCTTCAAGGAAGTGTGCTAGGGCCACTTCTATTTATAATTTACTTAAATGATATTTATTATGTTCCTGGGGTACATGAACTTAATCTGTTCGCAGATGATACATTATTTTATACTTCAAATGTGGAACTGAATAATGCTGTAGATGCTCTTAAATGTTCTATGAAGAATATTGAGGGATACTTACATAAAAACAAATTGAAACTGAATGCTAATAAAACAAAAGTTATGGTGATAACAACTAAATATAAATTAAACTCTATTAACTACAATGAAATAAAATTCGAAATTGATAGCACGGCATTAAAATATGTGTCTGAAATTAAATATTTGGGAGTTATTATAGACAACACTCTGAGTTTAAACAGTCATGCTTAATATGTGATCAAAAAATCTCTAAAATTTTTTTTTTCTATAATAGCAATAATCTGACTATTAACTCCAGAATATTGACATATAACTGTATAATTAAGCCTCATTTTGAGTACTGCCCAACTTTAATGCATTTAATAAACCAAAACTTCCCAACTTCAAAATAGAGATATCAGAATCATTTTCAGATGCACTCGTTATACTTCCATTAATCAAATGTTGAATATGCTGCAGTGGCTGTCAATTTCAAATAGATTGTTTTTTCTAAGGATGGTTTTCATATCAAAATAGCTAAAGGACTCCAACCAGCATATTTTAATGAATTTATTTTTTTCAATAATCAAATACATGAACACCAGACAAGACGAAATGCTCATTTTCATATACATAGAATCCACACTGGTGGTGGTATGAAAAATTTATTCTTCAAGGAGCTACAAGAATTTAATAATTTACCAAATGTTATTAAGGTGGAAAATACTGTGAAGGGATTTGAAAGAAAATTGCTAGAATATCTAGAGCGTTGATGGGTGGGAATATATTTGTTTATATTTGTGTATGTATGTATATCTATATTTTTTATACGTTTGTTACTCTTATTTCCATGTATTTTTTTACTAGGTAATCTCAGTTACTATGTTATGTCTATTCACATTTGAATGTGAACATTTATTTTTGGAACTATGTAATTATTCATCATTTCTATTGTAAGATTAGGATATATCCTATAATAAAGATTACTACTACTAAATGGACACCTCAAAAACCTCAACTCTGTAGAAAAAGGCGACTGCAGATTATGTGGGATAGAAGCAGAAAAATCCATCCACATACTTGCTGAATGCAAGGCACTACAGAATCTCAGGGCTCGATGCCTGGGAACACACTGGATAGAATAGGAAAATTTAACCAAACTGAAGCCGGCGGATGTGCTAAAATTATAAAAGAGCTACTAGGTTCATAGACAGTCCTCAGAGACGGCGTAGAGGATGGGGCACAATAGATCGTTTAGGTCTTAGTGAATATTAACCCCATCAACCCATATACACCCCATTTTCCAACAGATAGATTCAATATGTCAAAGCAGCATATATGCTGGAAGTGCAAGATTGGATTTAGAAACGATTAAAACCACAAAAAAATCATAGAAAATTGCTAAAACATTGGTTGAATCAAAAATAAGGATGAAGATGTATTTGTGACAGTAAAAGTATCATGCTAAATAGTATGATTTACTATTAAAATAATGTGATTTGTACGTAATGATATTGACATAAAATATGTACATTTGTTTCTAAAAATCATTATTGTTTAAGTTAATGTACACATTATCCATAAAATATACCAACCTGTATGTATTATTAAATGATTGTTGTATGATGAAGGTTGTCGAAATTTCTTCCCGCATTGTTTACATTCATATGGCTTTTCACCAGAATGAATCTTCAAATGAATATCCAAATAACATTTTTTCAAGAAATCTTTACCACAAATAGTACACAAGAACTCTTTCTTGCCTTCATGGATAACCATATGACTCTGTAGTACATATTTGGATGAGAATTTCTTATTACAAATATTACAGTTGACTTCAAAACATCGACTAGCGGTTTTGTGTTCTTGTAAGTGTTCCTTATATTCCCGACGACTTGTAAATGCCTTTCCACAATGCCTACATGGGAAATATATTGCAGTATCTGGTTTGTTAAATGAATGAACTTTCAAGTGATATTTTTTCCTTTCAAGTCTTGCAAAATCTGTGAATACGATTAAATGTATGATGAATGTGCTCTTACTTTCAAAGTTAATAAGTTATGAAATAGAATGCAATATTTATATTACAAATAATTATCCTATGCTTCTACATTTTAAGTGATTGAAATTTTAGTGAACTTACTATAAAGCAACCACCACACATATAGTTTATTCATAAAGAGGACGGAGTAATAAATTTTCCTGGCCCCTACAAAACCAATACAGAATGAAACTATCCAAGTAATATTAAAATATTATATTCAAAATTAATTTTTTTTTCTACTTCTGTGTCGGGTAAGTAGCTTAACCCCGTATCAGGACGAGTTTAAGGTCTTTTCTATTGCCAAGGAATTAAAAATTAAGTTATTGCGATAGTCAGTGATATAGGATGAGATGCAAACAATGGAATATGCCGAATTTTCATTTTAATATTGAATATAAAAAGTGAAACTTACCTATATTGAGATACAGACAAACTGAAATGTAAACAAAGCAAGTATTTTTAAAAACCAGTTGTATGAAGGAGCATTGATTTAGTATAATAGTACAAAAAATGCTTAACACTAAGTAAAGTTTAAAAATGATTCTGATATAAGGCAAGTAGTATTGATAATGAGTAATAAAAAAAAATTAACAATAAAAATAGTTGCTTCCTAGGAGGAAGAGCAATTATTGACGTTCATAATAACTGGTTCAATTAGTTCATCACAAATATTGTCAATCATCCACATAGATGATTCTTCTTTGATGACATGTTCGATGCATTTCTTCCAGTTGTCGTTTTTCACATCAACTTCAAACATTAGTTTTACGTCATTTAGTTTAAACGATGTATTTTTGCGACCATATTAGTTCAATGGGATGAAGTTCACAATGGTATGGGGGCAGTTGAAGCCACGTAAAGTTGCCATTTAGTCCACAACCTACACTTTAAACATGTCTTTGTGCATCTTCACAATTGAATAAAGTTCCGGTTTTAGTGCTTCATTAGGAAATGATATATTTTTCTAATTAAGCCAATCATAAAGTTCTGATTTACACCAACTACTTGCTGGCAATAGTTCTTTTAACCTTGAATGGTGACTTGCGTTATCCATTACAATAATGGAACCTTTAGGAATAAGATCTAACATTTGCTCAAACCATTCCTTAAAAACATCAACGGTCATATCCTCCTCGTGGTAGTAATATGTACATTTTGAAACAAAAGTCAGTAGTCTACCTTCAACAAAACCTTCTGAACTTCAAATATGAAAGATGATTAGTATTTGCCCTTTACCTGATTGTGGATTTAGACCTGTAGATAAACCATCCAGGAATGCTTGCCTATCCCTTGTAACTTACCATCTTGCCAATATTTTGAAACTGTGTATTCCGTATTTATCCAATTTTCCATCTAAATACAGTATTTGTCTGATTTCTCTTCTGGCTTGCCGAATGTTTTGCAAATATTGTCTTCTCCAGGAAACGTTTTGTCTATTATGATGCATTTTCTGGTATGTTCTGCATATCTAATCCCACCTCTTTCAATGATAACCATGTCTTCTTGAACAGATAGTAGAATTTTGTCCAAAGTAAGGATTCCTTTTTTTAAATAAAAAGTGTGTCTTAGTCTCATTTTCAGTAACTCATCCAGTTCAATTTTTAGGCAACCTGAAGAAGTTTTAAGTGGTTGAAGAGTTCCAGTTTTTCTTTCCTTTAATAATTTGTAGACTGTCGATTTCTCAACACACAGCACATTAGCAGTTAATTCAACTACATCATCCACACTTGTACAAGTATAATTGGTTTTCAATGAAAAATAACAGTTCAGTATTGAAGTTTCTTCATTTATTGATAATTGTTCAACTTTTAGCAGGCTACTTGGTCCTTGACAGACCTCCATTATAACTCTACTCACAGTGGTACTACACAGAACTGGTTTGAAAAAGTATAGAGTCCTTATGTTCTACGAGCCTTATCACAACTTTCATAAAAGTTTTTCAGATTAATTCAAGGTCAGACATCATAAAGGGTATATGGTAGATTATAACAAAATAATACTTCAACTGACACTGTAGTTTAAGAAACATAATTTTTTATGTATCCAAAAATGCAAAGAATTTTTATTATTACTCTAGACTAGAGGATCTAATACGTTTTTTGAACAACACACGCAATTTGAAATTTCATTCTGTCGTAACTAAAAATGCATAAATATGAAGATCTTTGTAAAGGACACATTTGAAATCAGGACAATTCACTCTTAAACTCATATTAGTCCGCTTATGGAATTTGGCCAACTGATTGATTAATTACTCTGCCAGATTTATGAATAAACTTTAGTAATTATGAGTTACATGAGAAATTATGTTTTATTAATTATAGATTCAAAGCATACCTTTCCCGCAGACTTCACATCTATATGGTTTTAAGCCCTTATGAGTTGATCTGTCATGCCTGGAAAGATTCTGAGAAAATTTAAATTTCTTGCCACAAAGTTTACATTCAAATGGTAATTCTTCCAAATGTTCTGCCATTATATGTGCTTTTCTTTTATACTGGAAACTGAATTGTTTCCCACAAAATGAACAAAAATATTTTTTAAATATGCACGTTTCATTTTTTTTTAGGTGATCTGTTAACATGTCATGAGTTGCAAATGACGTATTACAATAGTGGCATGTTAATTGATTTGGTTCTTGTTTAACATTTTTTATTTGACTGTTGTCATCTCTCTCCTTAAATATATCATTATCACCAGCATCATTATCTGATATTTCATTACTGCTATGATTGTGTTTGGTTTGTGATATGAGCTTTAACTGAGAGGCAATCAATTTTACTCTCAAAAAAAATAGTTCAGTATCTTGAAGTATTTTTATACAAGCCATACAAATATTCTCAGGTAAAGTATTATCCTCATCAACCTAAAATTGAAATTATTTTGGAAGTAAAACTCTCTAAGTATACAATAACTTTTTTGGATTTTTTATTTATGTACGAAATTTACTAGAATCCAAATAACCACTTTAGTTAATAAAATTTGTCTATAAATTTCCTTAAGATTTCCGCAGTTTTACTTACCGGAATATCAGTTAAAAGTTTAAATTTATTTCTCAGTGGTTCCTCAAAAGGTTGCAGATTTTCTCGTGATAGACATAAACGACAAATAAATGGAAAGTCACAAAATGAAATATTCACGTTGTCCATTTAAATTTAATTCGAAAATAATCAAAACAAAGGAGGAGGCAAACATAAACACAATTGACGTTGATTGACAGGAAAGTCACAGACTTATAGGGATCGAGACGGAACTATAGCACTTATGCCGAAAGTATAGCGCCCTGGTGTTACATAAGAAAAACATTGTGATGTAAACAGTATAATAAACAACCTACAAAATGCAAAAAATGAATAGATCTTTTTATTTTCTTTGCCAGGAAAAATTGTGGGTGTGTAAGATGGGTGTAGGGGAATATCTGATTTTTGATTATTGACAAAATGAGCACTGCAAATTCTAGTATTTTTATTTGGTTCCCAATCCTCCCGATGTTTTCTGAAAGGTAATTAAAAAACTTGACGTGATACGTTTTGTACAAATGTTTACTTTCTTCCCCTTAATAGTATTTAATTATTTGAACTTATTATATAATATTAAAGTCAGCAAATACATAACTAGTTTTTTGTTTTATATAATCAATGAAATCGTACAGAAAACAACATTCTATTCTCTCGATAATAATCTTTTATTTATGTAAAAAGAAAGTTTAGAACTTTTCTAATAACTGCCAATTGTAGTATCATACTGATTATACACAAAATAATACTTAACAAAATGTTTTAATTATAACATTTTAATCACATATGGGTTTTTACTGCATTTATTCATTTTTGACGTTTCCAGGTTATCCACGTAGTGTTCAATGAATTTTCGGAGAAACTATAAAATTTCAACTGCGTAGTATTTTTATACAGCATATTTGAACAGCCATGAATACAGAAAGATACTTTTGATGACGACATCACAAACATTTAATATCAGTTTTAAAAAATGAACATTTAAAAACGCTGATTATACAAAACTAATAGTGTTTACATCAAATTGTTTGTGTTTTTTCACGGCAGATGGCATAAACGTCATCTTTCTCGGTCCCTATAGCGTTTTCGATTTACCTGACCCGGCTGAACTGAAGGTGGGTCCTCATGGGCGGATTTGGAGCGGACTCAATTTGACAGCGCACACGCTCGTTTCAGCGTACTGGATCCTGACGATTTCTGTTTATTCCGTTTCAGCGTAGACAGTTTGTTTACAAATAGTGGGTAGGTAATGCCTTCATTGAAAGTTAATCATTATTGTATTTTTTATTGTGTCTTCAGTTGAATACTTATAAAAATGAAAACGATATACACCCACCTAATTTGGCAATCAAATTATCGAAATGTTCGAGGCGAAGGCCTGCCATCAAGCAAAATCTAAGAAAGTTACATTTAATTCATCAATTGCAAAAAGAAATAGCAGTAATTAGTAGAAGAAAGGGATTTTTGGTAATAGAAATATTTACAGCAGAACAAAGCTTCAATATTATAAAAAAAAATAAATCAAACTGCAACGATATGCTAAAAGGCACTCGCGGCTCCTTGTCATTTGTCATTGTCAGTTTATGTCATGTGTCAGTTTCTATATTTTATTTTAAAATAGTATTTTATAAAATGATTCTTAAAGTTCGTAAAAATGGTTGTAATCAGGGCCGTTCCAATCATATGTGCATGTCGTGCGGCGCGTGACGGCGCCGTCACAAAAAAGGCGCCGAAGATATTTTTTTTATTTTTACCAATGTCTGAATATGCTAGAATTAAGATTAAAGTAGGAAATAAGTAATAATATTTAAACAAATAATTTATAAAATGTATTATTATGATCATTATTATCATCTATAGATTCAAATATGACTTCTTTAAGCTGCTTAGTCCCGACCTATTGCATATTTTGTTCTATTACTGAGCGCCGTGCGCCCGCACTATATTTCTTAGTTCCTATGTTTCATTTCACAAGTTCATTCTTGTCTGGCCAAGTGAGTATTGCAGTGAAATCATGTTCATTTGAGCATTGGCTTTTGTCTTAAGCAGTAGAGTAAATCGCATCAGCTAAAAAGTTATACCTATTTCTTATTTCCTTATTTGAAATTTTGTTCTTTTCTGGTAGCTCAAACTTTAAAGTATAAGTATAAAATAAAGTTAAGGTAAGTAATGTATATCCAGATCGTTATAATTCGTAATTATAAATTAATTAGATTCAACAAACCCCGAATCCAAAATTTTATGTGGTATTATTTTTTTAGATGTCTGAAGGTAAAAAGAAACTTTCTGGTCACCAAAATCTAATTAACAAACGTAAACGGGAGGAGGTGTTGGAAAATACCAATAAGAAAATAACTCAATTTTTCAAAGCACCCATTGATTCTCCTTCGGAGGCTTCCGTAAAAGATGATGATGATAATATGGAGCCATCGACATCAAGTTCAGTTGAAGTTGAAAAAACTGTAACGTTTATCGAAGCTGATGATGATGAAGTTTTTGATAGTAAGACTGTACAGCTGTCTAAAGATCCAGGTTTGTGGCCGAAAATATTATCTTCAATGAATATTGAACTTCTGATAAAATATGGTCCAACCTATTATAACAATTCAAATTGCGTTTTTCCGAAAGACAAGACTGGGCGAAAATTTTCTGAATCATACTTCACTCGAATTTTGCCAAATAATGAAAAAATCAAGCGTGATTGGCTTCTGTACTCGGTAGCGAAAAATTCAGTGTTTTGTTTTTATTGCAGAATATTCAACCTTAATACCGCAAAAGCCCGATTGGCTGATGAAAATGGCTATAATGATTGGCAACATTTGAGTGAACATTTAAATATTCACGAAAAAAGTAAAATGCATTTTGAAAATCTTAAGACATGGTCTGACTGTTTAACTAGATTTAAAACAAACAATACGATTGATCTAACTCATCATAAATATTTGTTTAATGCTGAAATTAAATATTGGCATGCAGTTATTGAGCGAGTATTCTATGTTATTCAGTTTTTAGCTAAACAAAATCTGTCCTTTCGAGGTCAAAATTTAAAATTGTTTCAAAATAATAATGGCAATTTCTTAAAATGTGTGGAAATGATTGCCAAATTCGATCCTATAATGGCTGAACATACTAAGAGGGTACAAATGCAAAGCAACAGAATGAATCATTACCTTGGCATCCACATTCAAAATGAAATAATAGGCAATAATTTAAGAGAAAATATTTTATATATGATTAAAAATTCAAAATATGTTTCTATTATTCTTGATTGTACTCCAGACATGAGCCATCAAGAACAAATTTCTGTCTGTATCAGGTTCGTAAATTTAGATACAGCATCAGGGGAAATTGTTGTTGATGAACGTTTCTTACATTTTGCTCCAATAGAAGACACAACAGCTGAGGGCTTACAAAAATTTCTACTAAATGCTTTAGAAAAACATAATTTATATGATATGAGAGGCCAGGGATACGACAATGGTGCCATCATGCAATGCAAGCATGCCGGTTTACAAAAAAAATTCTAGATTTGAATCCAAGATCATTTTTTGTACCTTGTTGTAATCACAGTTTAAACTTGGTTGTAAATGATGCAGTTAAGGGAAACAACTCTAGCTGGCAATTCTTTTCTACGGTTCAAGAACTTTACAATTTTTTTTCGGCTTCAACTAAGGGGATTTCGTCCCGCTTTGGTACCCCACTTTGGTCTGTCAAATACATACCAATCGATTTCGTTTCGAAAAACGATGACGTCAAGCTTACTTTGGTACCCTTTTTGGTCTGTCAAATCACATACCGAGATCTGCAGCACGGTTACTGAAATTGGTAGCTTTCTATCTTTGTCCAAAGTAGTTTTTGTCTTGCTTTTTATTTGTAAACAAACAAAGTTGTTGAGACGAATTCAATTTTTGGCCAATATTCTAAACTTCTTTAAGTTTTGTCTGTTTTTTCTTTTTTTTGTCCAGTAATAATGAAATCTGTTGATTTTATTATAATTGGCAAGAAGCGTTTTTTGGGTTTTTGCTATATATATTTAACTCAAAACTCCAAGACAATATAGTAAAACTCAATAAACAACTTTTCCGATCGATATACAAAACGTAAATTTCATCCTTCAGCTATACCAATTGAGAACCAAACGATTTCGCCTGTAATTGGTACTTTACGTCATAACGGTGACGTAGGACCTACCATTTGGTTAACCAAAGTCCCTACCAACCAAAGCGGGAAGAAATCGCCTCTAATCGTTGGACCGTTTTGAAAGAACATATTTCCAATTTAACTTTAAAACCACTTTCTGAAACTAGATGGTCGAGCAGAAAATTGATGCCATTACTCCATTGAGGTATCAGCTTGGGGAAGTCTATGATGCTTTATATAGTATATTCAGTGGAGTTTCTTTCGATAACAATACAAAGCATATGGCTGAATCTTCAGCAAATAAATTAAAAAGTTACCGGTTTATATGTACGAGTCAATACTGTTAGCAAAACATTACAAACCAAAGATTTCAATATCTCGGAAGTATGTACCCAAATGAATAGTTTGCTAAAGTTTTTCAATAGTTACCGAAGTGATAAAGGTTTTGGAGATGTATTAGTTGATGCTTCTGAACTTGCAAAATCTCTAGATGTAGAGCCAACCCTCAAAACTAATAATGTGTTTAGACCAAGGCGTGTTAAAAAACAATTTAATCACGAGAATGACGATGAACCAATTACAGATGGAGAACGGGATTTTAAAATAAACATTTTTTTTAGTACACTTGATATTGTATAAGATCAATTGGTGAAAGGTTCGACTTATTGTCGTCCCTTTCCGACCATTTTCAATTTTTATGGGATATTTGTAAATTTTCAGATTTACCAGAAAAGGAACAACTAAATTGTTGTTTACAGCTTGAAGGAGTTTTAACAGACAAAAATCGTAATGAGTGTGACATAAATGGAACAGAATTGTTCCACGAGTTGCAATTTTTTAAAAATCTTAATCTACAAACACCGACACAAATGTTAAACTACATTATAAAAAATAATGTAACTCATTCTGTTCCAAATGCAAGCGTAGCTTTGCGAATTTTGTTGACAATGCCTATATCGGTTGCTTCAGTGGAGAGAACTTTCTCAAAGTTAAAGTTAATCAAAAACTACTTAAGATCGTCAATGGGCCAACAACGGCTCGATAATTTGGCAATCATATCGATTGAAAGTGATTTGTTGGACAATATAAATATGACTAAACTTATTTCTGAATTTTCCAGAAAGAAAGCGCGTAAAGCTACTTTTATTTAGTGGCTATTTAGTTTTATTCAGGTTATTTAGATTAGGTAACTATTTCTTGTTAAAAAAATGTTTATTTTTTGTTTGGTAATAAAATGTTTATTTTTGCTTCAAAGTTGTATTATTTATTAATTACCGTCTAGCGATTATGTTGAATGTACATAATATAAAATTTAAAAAATATATGCAGCAAAAAAAGGCGCTGTGATCACATTTGCACGACGGCGCTCGACCAGGTTGGAACGGCCCTGGTTGTAATGTGTTCATTTTGCAATAATACATTTTCCAAACAGTCTAATTTGAATAGACATATGCAAAATATTCATAATGCTTTACCAAATCCAGTAGTCTATGACAAATCAGTCGGGAATTACAAATGTTTAGAGGTAAACTGCAATAATTCCTTCCAACAAGGGAATGGATTGGTACATCATCTGAAGACAGTTCACAATATGAATTTTGGTTCTGTTGAAGAAATATTTTTCACGAATAAAAGCGGTAAGTTCTATGAATGCGACAGTTATTGAATAATTCATTGTTGATCGTTTTTATTATTTTAGAATTTGAAAGTTGGAAGTTGACGTTTGAACTTGAAAATAGATGCAATTATGTGGTAGCTAGGACATGCAGTAGTTTAATGGCGAAGTTATTTATTACAACTGTAATAGAACAAAAAAAGGTATTTAAGTTATTTCTAGTTCAATTATGAAAAAGAAAAATAGAAATAGAACATAAGAGTTTATTTCCTCCATGAACTAGCTTTCTTTTTACAATGAACAGTCTACCTTTATGATTTTGTTTATTATTGGCACTAATAAAATAAGTTTTTGTAGGAAAGCCATACTGTCATGAGCGTCAACGTTCGATGAAGAGCCATGGCACTTGCAAGTTAGAGTTTAGTTGTACTAGTCAAACAAAACTTACTCATGAAGCTAATCGGATTTATGCAAGAGTATAGAAAAAACATTATGGACACAATTTTGATTTAGAACATTTGAGGATTTCTAAAGAGGACAGAGCAATAATAGCTTCAAAGTTACTTAGTAGAGTAACAAAATCAAGGTAATTTTTATGTGAATGATAATTGTTGATAAAGAAATGCATATCTTTTTTTTGTAGGATTATTGACTCAACAAGGGACAACATATTGAAGATGTTTTAAAAAGAATAGATTTGTTAACAAATAAGGACATTGATAATATTAAACGTAGTTATTGTATAGAATTAAAGGAAGGGAAAAGGCATAATAATTATGCTATATCTGTTGATCTCTGGGTAAAAGAGTGTAAAAGCATGCCTTCAGATGGCCTAAGAGGCAAGGTGAAACGTCAGACATATTAAGTGATACTGATTTCTGCTTAATAATTATGAACAAATTACAAAAACTTATGCTTCAAAAATTTGGCAATAATATCATATCTGTTGATGGAACTCATGGACTTAACAGCTATGATTTTGAATTAACAACACTCGTAGTTGTTGACGAATTTGGCCAAGGATTCCCGGTAGCTATATTATGTTTTCAAATAGAAAAGATGATATTTATGAAATATTTTTCAAAAATATTCAAGAAAAAGCAGGGAATATTTACTCAAAAACCTTCATGTCAGATATTACTGAGACATTTTATAGTGCTTGTTTAGCAGTCATGGGACCCGTTACATACCGTTTGTTTTGTGTATGGCACGTTGATAGAACCTGGCAAAAAAATTTAACGAAAATTCACAATAAAGAGAAACGTTCAGAAATTTACAAAACCTTGAAAGTACTTCAAAATGAAAGAAATGAAACCGAATTTAAGTACGTCTAAATTAATTTCTTTTGTAAATTTATTGCTAGCAGATAAAGAAACCCAAGATTTTGGACATTATGTTAAAACTAATTATGTGAACATTTGTGAGCAGTGGGCCAACTGTTACAGAAAAACAACAGGCATAAATACCAGCATGAGAGTTGAATCCATGCATACAGTGATTAAATATTTTTACTTAAATCGCAAGAACATTAAGCGATTAGATAAAGGCTTGCATGTTGTTTTAAGATTTATTAGAGACAAAAGTGTAGAGAGTTACAAAGTTAGTAAAAGGAAAAAATACTGTCTATCAAGAGATGATGGCTGCAAAGAAATACAGAGCCCAGGAAAATATTTTGTGAAAAAAATATTTGAATCTAAATGTTGTTGTTTAACTTGCCCTGAATGTGAAATCTGCATACATATGTTTTCTTGTACTTGTGCTGATTTTACTTGTAAATACAACATTTGTAAGCATATTCATTATATTATAATGTTAAATGAACAGAAAATGAATTGTAATGAGGACTATGCAATTCAACCATCTGTAGATTCCACTGAAGACAACCAAAATTTTGTAAATGTTCTGTGTAGCCAGAATAAACGCAAACAAACAAATATAAATTTAATAGATCGAATTAAAAAAACATTTGTAAATATTTTAAATTCTGATATAAATAATCTTAGTGACACAACCATTTTTGAAATTCATACACATTTAAATGTATTGGACAATCTAGTTGCTCTACCAAAATCATCAGATATTTATTGAACCGTTAATGCCAACGAATCGTGAATCCTACAATAAAAATATTACCCCTCAAAGACATTTTTTCTCCAACCAGAAAAAAAGGAAATTTTAAAAACAATATTCAAAACCGAGTAAACGAGAGAGAAAAAGTATCTCTGGGTTATTAAGTGGAAACAATAAATTATTCATTTCAGATAACTCTGAAAATGATCATAAATATGTTTAAGAATTATATGTGCAATTGTAATAGACATAGACTGAATTTTTTTTATAATTTGGTAGTTAACTTTTATTTCAATGTTTATCAGTCTTTTATGTTTTAAGAAGTTACTTTAATTGAAATTTAATTATTACTATAAAATAAAAAATTGCAAATTGTTAATAATAATTAATATCTACCAAAATTCCAAATCCCATATCCTTCGCATAAGGAGTAACTTCGGCACAATTTTACAACTGTACTCTAATACCCCTTATATTTAACAAATTATATAACACCAAAACCAATGTCAGCCACGTTGCCCTGTCAAAATCCACTACCCACAATCCATTTTGAAACTGTGTTTTTCAGGGATACCTCAGCCAAAAGATTCTAGGAACAACAACTATATACTAGGAACAAAGTTATTTAAATAGTCAAAACATATGGATAATGCTATTAAAGCAAGGAGCCATGATGACACTCCATATATCTAGGAATTTTAGGCAGTCCTTTGGCATGCACATTGTTTTATTTTTAGTTTATTGTAAACAGGGATTTTAAAACTGTTAATAAATACCATTTTTAATCTAATCTAACCTACCAAAAGATGTTTTACCTTTGTTTCTTTTTCCTTAAATATTTCAGGTTATTATTTTAATGTTAAACGCGCTTTGTACCAAATTATTTCACATATCATTTTGCTAGTTCTTGTATAATAGGTACACCATATATTTTCAAAAGTGACAATTTGCCAAATGTCGATGAGTTTTAAGTTTAATTCCAAGGTAGATATCTTAAGTTAACTTATGACATGATTTTTGAAGTGAAAACTTCTTTAACCGCGTTGAGCGATTTTTGGTAGGGGAAAAGCTTGTAGATTAACTTGACCGTTGACCTCGACATGCTTGTGACATATTTCACTTGCTATCCTGTTACACTACACAGGTGAGTTAAATCTTGTGATTTCGCGTTACAGAGATACTGTAATAAGTAAAGTTATGTTGACCACTTGATAAGTGTATACTACGCATTGTTTTAACTGTGTTTTCAATAATCATTATTTGAACTGATTAATTATAGAATCACTCTGCAGTACAATAGCGAGTACTCGATATACTTATATGTTTGTGTAGAAAAATAAATGGTAAAAGAAAGCATTTATTGACGAATCGATTTCCAATATTTTTATTTACTTTGAAAAATTTAATATTATTTATTTTTCTTACATTTCATATCTGCAAAATTGAAAATTCCATAAGATCTTATAGAAAGTTTAAATTCTCAAAATTATTAGCTTAAATTGACAGAAATAAAATACATGTTTTGTTATTTTTTTCAAAATGATGATTTATAAACTTATATCTTTAAATTTCACTATTAGAATATTATAAAAAAGTATTGACATATAATTGGACTATAATTGTTTTAAATATATTTATTATTTATATTAATTTAATGTATTGATCTTTTCGTTCCAAATAAGTCCAAATATTGACGAAAAAATTTGTTTTAACATTTCGTTTTATATTTCAACGAAGACACTATTACCAAAACTACATTTGATTAATTACCCGCAAAAATATTTGAAATATATTCTCTTTCAAAATTTTGAGCATGCGCAGTTTTAGGAGCCGCCAGTGTCTCTTAGCGTCGCGTCAAACTGCAAACAAACGGCAACCATTATAACCTGAAAAGCAAAATTCCTCAACGTGGTCAACAATGTCTTTATCTAGCACGTGCTCACTACTGTCATTAAACGCCTGTAGTACGCCGAAAACTAGAGACAAATTCTACTTTTCAGCGGACTGTTGGCGTAATCCGCGCAGATTAGTGTTCTCATGTGCGGACTATAAGCAGAGCGCACTGGTGTTCGATGACGTGGTTGGTTGAAATGATCACGTGATCTATCAAAAGTGCGCTAACAATAATCTGCGCGAATTACGCCAACAGTCGGCTGAAAAGTAGACCTTGTCTCTAGTTTTCGGCGTACTACTGGCGTTTGTTTAATGACAGTAGTGAGCACGTGCTAGATAAAGATATACGTTGACCACGTTGAGGAATTTTACTTTTCAGGTTATAATGGTTGCGGTTTGTTTGCAGTTTGATTTATTTTTTCATAATATTGAAGCTTTGTTCTGCTGTAAAAATTTCTATTACCCAACATCCCTTTCTTCTACTAATTACTGTTATTTCTTTTTGCATTTGATGAATTAAATGTAACTTCACTAGATTCTGCTTGATGGCAGGCCTTCGCCTCGAACATTTCGATAATTTGATTGCCAAATTAGGTCGGTATATATCCCTTTCCATTTTATAAGTATTCAGCTGAAGACACAATCAAAAATACAATATTAATTAACTTTCAATGAAGGCATTACCTACCTACTATTTGTAAACAAACTGTCTCCGCCGAAACGGAATAAACAGAAATCGTCAGGATCCAGTATGCTGAAACGAGCGTATGCGATGTCAAATTAAGTCCGCTCCAAATCCGCCCATGAGGACCCACCTTGTGAGTGAGCACTCAGTTCAAAAGTTGTGTTCGATTATGGTTTTTAGTTTTTATACTTGCACCTCTGAAATGAATAACCTATTCAGTTCAGTGACTTGCACTCTCCAGTTTTACGTGTTCGATTTACTAGCGGCACTGTCCGAGTGCGCCCTCAGTTCAATCTCATTTGCTGTGAAACGAAAGACTGTGAAGTCCTTTTAGTTCAGTTTTAAGTGGCACCAAATATAAAAAATTTCGAATTAGCATCGCTAACCGCATTACTTTCATCTTCAGATAGTTGTTGTAATTAAGAAATATTTCTTATAAATCCTAAAGAAGAGATCAATATACTCGAATTTACTGCTGTTTGTTTTCGGATTTTTGACAGAAAGTTGGGTTAGAAACACTGCAATGGCAGTTGAACGGGTGATCGATTTAAAACGCACTTTTTAATGCAATCAAGTGACCTAGTATGCCCTCGCTGAGTTTTATGACGTCATTTCAGGGTAAACCTAAGATTAACAAATAAAATAGATGTGTTTGTTTTGATTTTTTCTTGCCCCAAACATCGAGTCACATTGTAAGCTCACTTGCGGACAGTTCCACTGCTTTGCCTTATTTACGAAGTCTCTTTAGTTGCAGGAAAAATGAAATTAGAATTTAATTCAAAATGTGTTAAAAAGTTATATACAAATAAAAAAAAGTCATACTAATTTATGCATATGAGTCGCTGCTTTTAAAAGTAATTAATAATACTTGAATTTAATTTAATAAGACATATTCTTACATAAATTTTAAACAAGTATTTGTTATAACCTTGGATACCTTTATGGTTATGACTAAAAGTGACAACGTTGTTCAAAATTTCAGTACCTATTTAATGTGTCAATAGTAATCTATTTAGTAGTTTTGTCCTTGTTTAATTACCATATAAAGAGAGATGCAAATATCGTCAGAATGTGATCGACGATCATTTCAAACACGCCGTAGTATTGTAGTAAATAACGTCAAACGTGGTTTCTTTATACGAGCACCATTACGACAGGAAAGTGAACATTTAGATCTTTAGTTTTGATTTGTTTTTCAAGACATTTAGTGACAAAACAAACTTTTAAGTTAATTAATAAAATGTTTTTGAATTATCATGGTTCCTATGTGCCAAGTTTGTCAGAAAAACAGTGAAAATTACCAATGCCATGTATCTACAATACCATCCCCACTTTTTGTAATCCATTCATGATTTCACTACTGGCGTTTAGAATTGTTGGCCGCAAAAATAAACGTGTTTTACAAATGAATAGCCCTCTCTATGTTTATTATTACTCTAAGGGGTAAACTGAACTTGCAGAGTGCAGGTAAATCGAAAACGCTAAAACACTTCTGTGGACATGTCAAAGTAAAAATCGTCTATGTTAAATGCCTTGTTTATATATACGGCAGCGTTTTATATAAACAAGGGTAAATGTTAGGTAAATGTAATGTTCTATGATCCTATGGGAAAGTCAAAAACAAAACATAACGTAAAAATACCCACTTTAAACCTTAGGCTACATTCGTAATCAATTCGCTGACTAAGTGGCACTTTGGCATGCAAGTCGGCAAGCTGCGACTAATGGGCTAGTTTCATGGGTATGAATTAACAAGTGAAATCATATCAGAATGATTAAAAATATCATATATTTTTCTATGATAACGATATTTATCTCAAAAAGTTATAAATATCTTCGAAAATTAGATTTAAATTAACCGCTGTAAGTCGACCAATGACAGAAGCCATTGTTGTCAGATTGATAGTACGTTCTGTTTATGGAGGGTAGAACTAAGGAGGACCAACTCAGTGTATAAAAAGTATCCGCTGACAGGGACCAAATTAAGGTGGCGCCACAGTAGCAAGTGGAAAGATTTTAAAAACAGCGCCATAAATTATTAGAGTAGGATAGGGATCGAGACCGAACTATTGGCGATTTCGACCACCGTTGAGGGCGCTGCAAGACGTAAACAAATATGGAGGATTGTGAGTAATCTCTATGTTTATGGCGTTAGTTTTTATACGGATTTCATGGTTGATTCGTATGTTTTAGTTGTTTGCGAACTATAAGAAAGTGTTTTTTTTGGATTTTTGTGTGTGTTTTGGACAATTGATTATAGTGTGTGAAAGAAAATAACAAACTGTGAGGTAATATAACGTTTTGCAATGGTTTAAAAGATGTATCAAATCAGATCCTTTTAAGTTAGCAACAGTCATGGAAAACTAGGAGGTATATTTGAGTTTGACTACTGTATTTGCATATTTGGATGCAACACATGACAGAAGGTGCTTCGTGGAGGGCGAACAAGTCCTAAACAGTAGGCATTTGATTCTTTGTGGCATTTACGATCGCAAATGCAATGAAGATGGTGTTTACTCAGCCATTAGACTCATGGCACTTTGCCTCCAAACCAGTGCGCTTCTAACTGGAAAACCTCATGAAGTCTTTGGATGGTTAGAGGCTGACTTTTCAACAGGAACCTGGAAAATACTTTCATTTTCATGTACCTGCAAAGCTGGAGCTTCAGGAAAATGCAAACACATTTCAGCCACATTATTGAAATGTACAAGGTAATTTTTTTCTTCACTTGAAAGGGACACTTATTAAAATTCAGATTGTGTTATTGATTGCAGGGGAGATGTTCTATCACTTGAAAAATTGTCAAGCACTGATGTGGAGTGCTATTGGAGGACTCACAAGAAGGCAGTTGAGGAGGATTACGAGGCCCAACCAATTAGCCTAACTTGTTGTGTGAAGAAGATGGCTGCGAGGAAACTTTGTAGGCCACTTTCACAGGAAGAGAAAGAAATATCTTCATTGATATCCAGTCATCCCTATTCAGCACTGAGTAAGCATATGTGAGTATTTGACCAGAACAATAAGACTTATAAAAAAAACATTGCTTATAAAACTTTCTTTACAGACAGGGGCGTCGAACCAGACAACAAAAGTTGAATTAGGTGTGGAAGTCCTAACTCCAAATTGGCTTAATCCTCTGGTGTCACACACGAAAGAATCAACATCTTTGTTGAGTTTGAATGTCTCAAACTACACATTGCGAGAGTGTTGCAAATGCTTTTATTCAACTCTCTGTGATGTAGACATGTCAGAAATAATTTTCAGTTGCTGTAGTGGAAGTGAAGGTTGGAAAATTCATCGGAGGTATAGGTTAACGGGTATAAATATTTCATAAAAATATCAAAAGTAGAGATGATAAAAGGTGTTTTTCAGGTTCCCGGTTCACTTATAGACAAATGGATTGGAATCAAAAGAGCTTGAACTACTTCTTTCCAAAAGGGTTCACGAATAAATTTGTACAGCATGGTATCAAACATGAGAAAGAAGCTCTTAACAAATACAAGGAAAATTTGGGATCGAATGTAATTGAACCTGGGTTCATTATTTGCCAGCTATATCCATGGTTAGGGTACTCACCTGATGGTATTGTTATGGAAGAAGGAAAACCATCTAGGCTACTTGAAATTAAATGTCCTTTTGTTGGTAATATGATCACTCATAATAATAATAATGAACTTGAATAAATGTCTTTCATTTGTAGGCAAAACAAAAGGTACCATACACTTCGTAAACGAATGCAGCTACCTGGAAATTTCAACCAATGGAGTTAGGCTGAAGAAGCAGCACGCCTATTATGGACAAGTACAATTGGGCATGGCCCTGTTGAACTTGACCCAATATGATTGCATATTATATTCAACATATTCAAGGCCTTTCCTAAATATAATTGTACCATTTGATGAAGATTTTACTAGGCAGTTAATAGAAACAATTTCTATGAATTATTTTAACCACATATGATCCATGTCATATGTGAAAATAAACAGGAACTAGAGTATTTTCGAGTTTATTTTGGAAAAAGTATCCCATACATGAAAACATTCATTACAATTATGAAAATGTGGTCTTAAAGACTCCATTTTATATCAATTTCATTAATATATTAATTTTGCAATGTAGATGATACAAGTGAAGATTTGTGAAAAAAAGACAAAACTGAAGTATTTGGATTTATTTAGTTAAAATTTATCACTCGCCACCACATACATATGAGAAAAATAATAATTTGCTTATAATTATAAGGAACTAGATTAAATATCAAAAAGCAAATAATAATAATATGTATTTGTAATATTACATTTACATAACAAATTATTTTGCAAGATGTGTATACATATACAGTATGTCAGATATTTACAATATTGCAAAAGATTATTAGGAATATTTTGACCACTTCAAATTCAGCTTAAATTTTAGTTGTGAAACACGTCAACTTTTATCTTATTTAAACTCAACACACCTCAAATGTTGATTTGAAATATTTTAGCAATGAACTTTAATCAGTAATAAATTAGTAATACCAAAAACAGAATAATGTATTTATTTTCTACTAGAATACACAAAAATAATTTAAAATGTAGACGACTCTGACAATGACATTTCTTTCCAAAAGTCAGTCTAGTAAAAGCTTTCGAGAAATAAATAATACATTCCATTTAGTTAGTGTGTCTATTTGAGATAATTCTTAAGAGAAAGTCAAAGTTCATAAATTTTGCAATGAGGTAATGAGTGAAGTAATCAGTAATTGCACTTAAACGTAATTTGTAATTCCTATCAACACTTTAAAATTGAGAACAATTTGTAAAAATAACATAATTTTTTTAAGTAGTATGTTCTAATTGCATATTAAAACATAATTTTCTATTTCGAATAAGTTTTAATAATTAAAGTTTTCGATATTGTAAAAAATAACGGTACTTTAAACTTGTATCAAATTGATATTGTTTGACAAACCTCGTATACGATTTAAAAAATTAACATCAGATGTGCGCGTTTTACTTTATGGACCATGCAGAACTTTTTATAAAGAATAACTTTTTTTCATAACATTACTAATAAAAAAGTTTTTCATATGTTGCCAACTTTTTCAGACATACTATATATAAAATTACATAGAAATTCCAATTATCCACTCTCCAATACAAACACTAAACACCACAAAGCCAAAGGCTGTCCGTGGTCATTAGGTGTGGTAGTATTTATGCCGTTATTTTGAATTTTTTCACTCAAATAGGTAATCTTGAAATTACAATCACAAAACACAATATTACAATAAAAAACAATCCAATATTACCATAATAAAATGCAACACAATATTACAACAAATAAAAACAATAGACAAAATAACAATATATTTAGAAAACAACCCCAAGCATTTTGTGTTTCATTTATTCTATACAATACGTTCCAATATATATTTCTTAGTTTATTCATTAGATGTGTGTAATTAATAACGTTTTTAGAGCTAACATACGTTATATGGTGTAGTTGATAAGGGAAGTATACTAGGATGATCAGTGATATTGGTGTCTAATAATACACAAATGTTTTCGAGATTTTTATCTTTAAATTTTACTTGTGCGTGATCTATACAAGCTACAAAAGTATATTAGAAAATGTCATCAAACAAATTAATACTGTAATATGAACTCAACTCACAACTAAAATAATAATTGATCAATTGAAAGAAGATGAAAAAATGCATAGTATTTGTGCATCAATGAATATTGATTCTTAATGAATTTGTCATCATCTAATATAGGGGTTTGCAGGTTCACCATGGCACTTATGACTGTAATTATGTCATCCAAATCTTTGAGCAAAGTCCATGGCAAAGGAAGGCAATATTTCAAAAATCTTCATTCGCTGGTTTGCTCTTTCAATATGTACTCGAGCGTTAGATATAGCAACGTTCATATCAGCTTCCTGTTTTGTAAATTGTTTTTTATGTCGTAAGAAAAAAAGACAGAGGTTGAGACGCATCAGTTGCTTTATTTTTTAATTTTCGCCCACTTGGACAACTTTTCACTGAACAAAGCTTCCCCATTGTTTCTATTTTTTTTCCTCTTTGAATTTACAACAAATTCGTAATAATAATAATAATAAAAAATGTATCTACTAAAGTTTATAAAAATCGAATCACTATCCACGTTAGTTCAGCAGTTTTATAGGTTATATTTACTAATCAACATCAACACTTGACTACGTAAAACTCAGCGAACTTCACTCCGTTTAAAACTGCTAATTTCATGTCGTTTCCACTTGCTACGCTAGCGTTATTGTGGTCGATTATTGAACTGTAATTTGCTGCTTACAGCTGGACACTTATTCAACTTATCCCCTATACAAGATGGTTCTTCTTAGTTCTACTCTCCATATTTCTGTTGACAAATCCTACTTGACTATCCAAATTGATTAATACAAAGTGAAAGTCGACTAGAAGAATTTGACAATTGACATCAATATCCACATGGTTGTGGATTCAACAACCAACCTCAAACAGATATCATCCTCGCCGACTTTTTAGTTGTTTGTTATATTATTTTATAGTAGAAAATGTGCTTCTGTTTGTTTGCCTTTTAAAAGGTATCGTTAAAATGAATCCAGGTTTCACTGAAGCTTATTCGACAAATCTTCCTCAAGTGGATGTGGACATGGTGTATCAGTCACTCGAACTCCCTTAAACAGAAGAAGAGTAAGCGATCCGGTACTAAATCGAGTTTGGAACTTTGAGCATAGATTAGGGACTTTCAGTTAAGAGGGGCCTCACGTTTTAGGAACCTGAAAACAGTTGGCCCCCGTGATTTGCAACAAAATTTAGGTCATTTTGTAAACAACAAATCTAAAGAACGCAAAGAAAATAAGTGTTGAAATTTTAACACAATATAACTTGGACCTTTGTCTTGGGGATCAGGTATTTTGGTTGAGTTTTATATTGTTATAAAAAAGATATAAGCCATTAAGTGATGGTGTGATTTTGACAGTTTTGACAATTTGTGGTCACCAATCTGGACACCAAAACCTGATCCCCAAAAGGAAACCTAGAGAATTCGATTCTGAAAATATGAAATCTCAAATCATTGTATTTTTTGAGATTTGTTGCACGGAAAATTTTGCAAACGAACATCTTTTTACTTTAGTTCTACCGCTCCACCGTCGTGATGCATGGCGCTGTATAGAACAATATAGAACTATGACAGAAGACGAAAGTCAATTCAAAGACAAATAATATTATAACTTTCTCTATGGGTCAAATGCTGTTGTCATATGTTTTGTGTTCATAAAAATATCCCAAATTTATAGTTTAGTGTGTATTGTATTTGTAAGTGATGCTAAATAAGTGAATTTGTGCTTCGTAAATACTATTTATATTTACTCTAAAAGATTGTGTTCACTGTAGCCCAGACAAAAAATAATCCACACATATTTTTAGCTGTTGCTAGTGATTCGGCAAGTGCATTATATTTATTGATCCGCATACCAGGGCCTTTTGGTTCCTCCATGAACCGTACACTGCCACAGCCTTCTGAGTTAGTGAAAAAAACTACATTGGTAATAGTACTCATTTAACAAAATAGACATTTCTTATTCTCTTCAAAAAGTAACACAATATGTAATCTCTTATTTTCGAAATGCAGGAATAAAAATGTTAAATATTTTTTATCTTCAATTTTTCCAGGTTATGTATTGAAATGTTATACTTTTTGCATTTTCCGCCAGTTTGTAATAAACGGACATGCCTGTTTTTCCATTGACTCTTCTCAATTATTCAAGTAAATGATAGCAAAAGTGTTTTCTTTTATTGAAAACAAAATCAAATCAATTATGCAATATGTTTGTTTAATACCCCTCTTAATAATTCAAATGAATAATAGCAAAGAAATGCCAATTAATTAGGTAAACTATAAAAATGTTTATTATAGCAATAAACAGACATGTCCGCTTTTTCATTGACCCTTATTAATTATTCAAAAAAATTAAAGGACAAATTGGTGTATGTTTTTATTGAAAAGAAACAAATAAAAAACATTTTATAAAAATATCAATAAAATTATTATTACAAATTTAGTGTATTTGTCTTCATATTTATTAATACATGGCAACTGAAGTTCATCTTCTTCTCTACCATTTCTCCTCATAACAAAAAGAAAATAAAAAGTTTATAAAAATATCCATTTTTTACGATTCTATACTCACAAAGGGGTGGTGACCCCTCATCCACATTATTGAAGTCTGGATCCACTTAGTTACAAAGACTGAAAAAGTATACTTTAAATATTTTCTTTAAATAAATAATATTTTTACTTACAAAATTATTTTTCCCCCAATTCAGCAGAAGTATACAAGTAATCCATTTTATCTTGGAATCCATATTACAAATTTGATATACGTAAGTACTGAATACATTTTCTTTATTTTTATGCATACATGGCAACTGAGCTGCATCTTCTATTTTCTTAATCCTCAGACAAAAAAAAAACAAAAAGTTTATAAACTATCCCTTACAATTACATCAGGCTACATTTTAGTTTTTACTTACTGATTAGCTATAGCGAGTATGTTATATGAAAATTATTTGGACCTGTGCGGGCTGTTACATCAGGTTCCTTTTTAGTGAAATTGTCAGTTCTAAAAATGAATAGAAATTTGATTTTTGTAAAGGAGTCTTGTTAGTGTTTTTACTTACAGAATGGTATAAGGAAACTCTGTTTTATGAAATATTAATGGATCTGCGGGGCAGTTACATCGGGATTAGTTTTAGTTACATAATCAGAACTGTAAATGAAATAAGAAAATTAGATGATTCTTCTAAGTAGGTTTTGCCATTTTTTTACTTACAGTATAGTTGTAGCGAAAACTGCTATATGAAAATTATTTGGACCTGTGCGGGCTGTTACATCAGGTTCCGTTTTAATGAAATTGTCAGTTCTGAAAATGAATAGAAATTTGATTTTTGTAAAGAAGTCTTGTTAGTGTTTTTACTTACAGAATGGTATAAGGAAACTCTGTTTTATGAAATATTAATGGATCTGCGGGGCAGTTACATCGGGATTAGTTTTAGTTACATAATCAGAACTGTAAATGAAATAAGAAAATTAGATGATTCTTCTAAGTAGGTTTTGCCATTTTTTTACTTACAGTATAGTTGTAGCGAGAACTGCTATATTAAAATTATTTGGACCTGTGCAGACAGTTACATCAGGTTCCTTTTTAGTGAAATTGTCAGTTCTGAAAATGAATAGAAATTTGATTTTTGTAAAGGAGTCTTGTTAGTGTTTTTACTTACAGAATGGTATAAGGAAACTCTGTTTTATGAAATATTAATGGATCTGCGGGGCAGTTACATCGGGATTAGTTTTAGTTACATAATCAGAACTGTAAATGAAATAAGAAAATTAGATGATTCTTCTAAGTAGGTTTTGCCATTTTTTTACTTACAGTATAGTTGTAGCGAAAACTGCTATATGAAAATTATTTGGACCTGTGCGGGGCTGTTACATCAGGTTCCGTTTTAATGAAATTGTCAGTTCTGAAAATGAATAGAAATTTGATTTTTGTAAAGAAGTCTTGTTAGTGTTTTTACTTACAGAATGGTATAAGGAAACTCTGTTTTATGAAATATTGATGGATCTGCGGGGCAGTTACATCGGGATTAGTTTTAGTTACATAATCAGAACTGTAAATGAAATAAGAAAATTAGATGATTCTTCTAAGTAGGTTTTGCCATTTTTTTACTTACAGTATAGTTGTAGCGAAAACTGCTATATTAAAATTATTTGGACCTGTGCAGACAGTTACATCAGGTTCCTTTTTAGTGAAATTGTCAGTTCTGAAAATGAATAGAAATTTGATTTTTGTAAATAAGTCTTGTTAGTGTTTTTACTTACAGAATGGTATAAGGAAACTCTGTTTTATGAAATATTAATGGATCTGCGGGGCAGTTACATCGGGATTAGTTTTAGTTACATAATCAGAACTGTAAATGAAATAAGAAAATTAGATGATTCTTCTAAGTAGGTTTTGCCATTTTTTTACTTACAGTATAGTTGTAGCGAAAACTGCTATATGAAAATTATTTGGACCTGTGCGGGGCTGTTACATCAGGTTCCGTTTTAATGAAATTGTCAGTTCTGAAAATGAATAGAAATTTGATTTTTGTAAAGAAGTCTTGTTAGTGTTTTTACTTACAGAATGGTATAAGGAAACTCTGTTTTATGAAATATTGATGGATCTGCGGGGCAGTTACATCGGGATTAGTTTTAGTTACATAATCAGAACTGTAAATGAAATAAGAAAATTAGATGATTCTTCTAAGTAGGTTTTGCCATTTTTTTACTTACAGTATAGTTGTAGCGAAAACTGCTATATTAAAATTATTTGGACCTGTGCAGACAGTTACATCAGGTTCCTTTTTAGTGAAATTGTCAGTTCTGAAAATGAATAGAAATTTGATTTTTGTAAATAAGTCTTGTTAGTGTTTTTACTTACAGAATGGTATAAGGAAACTCTGTTTTATGAAATATTAATGGATCTGCGGGGCAGTTACATCGGGATTAGTTTTAGTTACATAATCAGAACTGTAAATGAAATAAGAAAATTAGATGATTCTTCTAAGTAGGTTTTGCCATTTTTTTACTTACAGTATAGTTGTAGCGAAAACTGCTATATTAAAATTATTTGGACCTGTGCAGACAGTTACATCAGGTTCCTTTTTAGTGAAATTGTCAGTTCTGAAAATGAATAGAAATTTGATTTTTGTAAATAAGTCTTGTTAGTGTTTTTACTTACAGAATGGTATAAGGAAACTCTGTTTTATGAAATATTAATGGATCTGCGGGGCAGTTACATCGGGATTAGTTTTAGTTACATAATCAGAACTGTAAATGAAATAAGAAAATTAGATGATTCTTCTAAGTAGGTTTTGCCATTTTTTTACTTACAGTATAGTTGTAGCGAAAACTGCTATATGAAAATTATTTGGACCTGTGCGGGCTGTTACATCAGGTTCCGTTTTAATGAAATTGTCAGTTCTGAAAATGAATAGAAATTTGATTTTTGTAAAGAAGTCTTGTTAGTGTTTTTACTTACAGAATGGTATAAGGAAACTCTGTTTTATGAAATATTAATGGATCTGCGGGGCAGTTACATCGGGATTAGTTTTAGTTACATAATCAGAACTGTAAATGAAATAAGAAAATTAGATGATTCTTCTAAGTAGGTTTTGCCATTTTTTTACTTACAGTATAGTTGTAGCGAAAACTGCTATATTAAAATTATTTGGACCTGTGCAGACAGTTACATCAGGTTCCTTTTTAGTGAAATTGTCAGTTCTGAAAATGAATAGAAATTTGATTTTTGTAAAGGAGTCTTGTTAGTGTTTTTACTTACAGAATGGTATAAGGAAACTCTGTTTTATGAAATATTAATGGATCTGCGGGGCAGTTACATTGGGATTAGTTTTAGTTACATAATCAGAACTGTAAATGAAATAAGAAAATTAGATGATTCTTCTAAGTAGGTTTTGCCATTTTTTTACTTACAGTATAGTTGTAGCGAAAACTGCTATATGAAAATTATTTGGACCTGTGCGGGCTGTTACATCAGGTTCCGTTTTAATGAAATTGTCAGTTCTGAAAATGAATAGAAATTTGATTTTTGTAAAGAAGTCTTGTTAGTGTTTTTACTTACAGAATGGTATAAGGAAACTCTGTTTTATGAAATATTAATGGATCTGCGGGGCAGTTACATCGGGATTAGTTTTAGTTACATAATCAGAACTGTAAATGAAATAAGAAAATTAGATGATTCTTCTAAGTAGGTTTTGCCATTTTTTTACTTACAGTATAGTTGTAGCGAAAACTGCTATATTAAAATTATTTGGACCTGTGCAGACAGTTACATCAGGTTCCTTTTTAGTGAATTTGTCAGTTCTGAAAATGAATAGAAATTTGATTCTTGTAAATAAGTCTTGTTAGTGTTTTTACTTACAGAATGGTATAAGGAAACTCTGTTTTATGAAATATTAATGGATCTGCGGGGCAGTTACATCGGGATTAGTTTTAGTTACATAATCAGAACTGTAAATGAAATAAGAAAATTAGATGATTCTTCTAAGTAGGTTTTGCCATTTTTTTACTTACAGTATAGTTGTAGCGAGAACTGCTATATTAAAATTATTTGGACCTGTGCAGACAGTTACATCAGGTTCCTTTTTAGTGAAATTGTCAGTTCTGAAAATGAATAGAAATTTGATTTTTGTAAAGGAGTCTTGTTAGTGTTTTTACTTACAGAATGGTATAAGGAAACTCTGTTTTATGAAATATTAATGGATCTGCGGGGCAGTTACATCGGGATTAGTTTTAGTTACATAATCAGAACTGTAAATGAAATAAGAAAATTAGATGATTCTTCTAAGTAGGTTTTGCCATTTTTTTACTTACAGTATAGTTGTAGCGAAAACTGCTATATGAAAATTATTTGGACCTGTGCGGGCTGTTACATCAGGTTCCGTTTTAATGAAATTGTCAGTTCTGAAAATGAATAGAAATTTGATTTTTGTAAAGAAGTCTTGTTAGTGTTTTTACTTACAGAATGGTATAAGGAAACTCTGTTTTATGAAATATTGATGGATCTGCGGGGCAGTTACATCGGGATTAGTTTTAGTTACATAATCAGAACTGTAAATGAAATAAGAAAATTAGATGATTCTTCTAAGTAGGTTTTGCCATTTTTTTACTTACAGTATAGTTGTAGCGAAAACTGCTATATTAAAAAAATTTGGACCTGTGCAGACAGTTAAATCAGGTTCCTTTTTAGTGAAATTGTCAGTTCTGAAAATGAATAGAAATTTGATTTTTGTAAATAAGTCTTGTTAGTGTTTTTACTTACAGAATGGTATAAGGAAACTCTGTTTTATGAAATATTAATGGATCTGCGGGGCAGTTACATCGGGATTAGTTTTAGTTACATAATCAGAACTGTAAATGAAATAAGAAAATTAGATGATTCTTCTAAGTAGGTTTTGCCATTTTTTTACTTACAGTATAGTTGTAGCGAAAACTGCTATATTAAAATTATTTGGACCTGTGCAGACAGTTACATCAGGTTCCTTTTTAGTGAAATTGTCAGTTCTGAAAATGAATAGAAATTTGATTTTTGTAAATAAGTCTTGTTAGTGTTTTTACTTACAGAATGGTATAAGGAAACTCTGTTTTATGAAATATTAATGGATCTGCGGGGCAGTTACATCGGGATTAGTTTTAGTTACATAATCAGAACTGTAAATGAAATAAGAAAATTAGATGATTCTTCTAAGTAGGTTTTGCCATTTTTTTACTTACAGTATAGTTGTAGCGAAAACTGCTATATGAAAATTATTTGGACCTGTGCGGGCTGTTACATCAGGTTCCGTTTTAATGAAATTGTCAGTTCTGAAAATGAATAGAAATTTGATTTTTGTAAAGAAGTCTTGTTAGTGTTTTTACTTACAGAATGGTATAAGGAAACTCTGTTTTATGAAATATTAATGGATCTGCGGGGCAGTTACATCGGGATTAGTTTTAGTTACATAATCAGAACTGTAAATGAAATAAGAAAATTAGATGATTCTTCTAAGTAGGTTTTGCCATTTTTTTACTTACAGTATAGTTGTAGCGAAAACTGCTATATTAAAATTATTTGGACCTGTGCAGACAGTTACATCAGGTTCCTTTTTAGTGAAATTGTCAGTTCTGAAAATGAATAGAAATTTGATTTTTGTAAAGGAGTCTTGTTAGTGTTTTTACTTACAGAATGGTATAAGGAAACTCTGTTTTATGAAATATTAATGGATCTGCGGGGCAGTTACATTGGGATTAGTTTTAGTTACATAATCAGAACTGTAAATGAAATAAGAAAATTAGATGATTCTTCTAAGTAGGTTTTGCCATTTTTTTACTTACAGTATAGTTGTAGCGAAAACTGCTATATGAAAATTATTTGGACCTGTGCGGGCTGTTACATCAGGTTCCGTTTTAATGAAATTGTCAGTTCTGAAAATGAATAGAAATTTGATTTTTGTAAAGAAGTCTTGTTAGTGTTTTTACTTACAGAATGGTATAAGGAAACTCTGTTTTATGAAATATTAATGGATCTGCGGGGCAGTTACATCGGGATTAGTTTTAGTTACATAATCAGAACTGTAAATGAAATAAGAAAATTAGATGATTCTTCTAAGTAGGTTTTGCCATTTTTTTACTTACAGTATAGTTGTAGCGAAAACTGCTATATTAAAATTATTTGGACCTGTGCAGACAGTTACATCAGGTTCCTTTTTAGTGAAATTGTCAGTTCTGAAAATGAATAGAAATTTGATTTTTGTAAAGGAGTCTTGTTAGTGTTTTTACTTACAGAATGGTATAAGGAAACTCTGTTTTATGAAATATTAATGGATCTGCGGGGCAGTTACATCGGGATTAGTTTTAGTTACATAATCAGAACTGTAAATGAAATAAGAAAATTAGAAGATTCTTCTAAGTAGGTTTTGCCATTTTTTTACTTACAGTATAGTTGTAGCGAAAACTGCTATATTAAAATTATTTGGACCTGTGCAGACAGTTACATCAGGTTCCTTTTTAGTGAAATTGTCAGTTCTGAAAATGAATAGAAATTTGATTTTTGTAAATAAGTCTTGTTAGTGTTTTTACTTACGGAATGGTATAAGGAAACTCTGTTTTATGAAATATTAATGGATCTGTGGGGCAGTTACATCGGGATTGGTTTTAGTTACATAATCAGAACTGTAAATGAAATAAGAAAATTAGATGATTCTTCTAAGTAGGTTTTGCCATTTTTTTACTTACAGTATAGTTGTAGCGAAAACTGCTATATGAAAATTATTTGGACCTGTGCGGGCTGTTACATCAGGTTCCGTTTTAATGAAATTGTCAGTTCTGAAAATGAATAGAAATTTGATTTTTGTAAAGAAGTCTTGTTAGTGTTTTTACTTACAGAATGGTATAAGGAAACTCTGTTTTATGAAATATTAATGGATCTGCGGGGCAGTTACATCGGGATTAGTTTTAGTTACATAATCAGAACTGTAAATGAAATAAGAAAATTAGATGATTCTTCTAAGTAGGTTTTGCCATTTTTTTACTTACAGTATAGTTGTAGCGAAAACTGCTATATTAAAATTATTTGGACCTGTGCAGACAGTTACATCAGGTTCCTTTTTAGTGAATTTGTCAGTTCTGAAAATGAATAGAAATTTGATTCTTGTAAATAAGTCTTGTTAGTGTTTTTACTTACAGAATGGTATAAGGAAACTCTGTTTTATGAAATATTAATGGATCTGCGGGGCAGTTACATCGGGATTAGTTTTAGTTACATAATCAGAACTGTAAATGAAATAAGAAAATTAGATGATTCTTCTAAGTAGGTTTTGCCATTTTTTTACTTACAGTATAGTTGCAGCGAAAACTACTATATAAAAATTATTTGGACCTGTGCGGGCTGTTACATCAGGTTCCGTTTTAATGAAATTGTCAGTTCTGAAAATGAATAGGAATTTGATTTTTGTAAAGAAGTCTTGTTAGTGTTTTTACTTACGGAATTGTATAAGGAAACTCTGTTTTATGAAATATTAATGGATCTGCGGGGCAGTTACATCGGGATTAGTTTTAGTTACATAATCAGAACTGTAAATGAAATAAGAAAATTAGATGATTCTTCTAAGTAGGTTTTGCCATTTTTTTACTTACAGTATAGTCTTGTTTGTGTTTGTACTTACGGATTAGTATCAGGACACTGTTTTATTAAAGATTAATGGAGCTGAGGGGCAGTTGCAGCAGGTTTCATATTAGTGAAATTGTCAGTTCTGAAAATGTAAAGAAATTAGATTTTTTTATAAATAAGTTTTGTTACTCTTTTTACTTACGGAGTAGTATCAGCGTCCACATCTAGATTCTGTCTTGCCAGACTTTTCTTTTTCTTATATTCTGATATTGCTTGCTTGATATAAGGGGGGTCAATACATTTCTGCCCTTTTCCTATTTGATTTCTGATTATTTCAGGGGCTATACATTCTGTATAGAATTGCTTAAGTTTCGGAAGCATTTTTTCAGCCCATATTTTTCTATCTATCTCAATTTCTTCTATATACAGATCTATATTATCGCAGACATACACAACAAAGTAACATCTGCTCCTATTAGTTATATTCAATTGCCCCTGGATCTAAAAACACACATTTTAAATAGTCCCCGCAATATTTTTATCTGTGAAAGTGCCTTTTTGCTCTATCGACTGTGTCAAAACTTTCTTTTTTGCACTGGTGCAAAGAAGTTGTTACTTTTTATCATAGACAAAAAGAATGTTTGTTGCACTCAGCATGATTGTAGCTCTTGACTTTGTCTCGAGCTATAAGCTTCATGCTTCGTTGCAACAAAAATGCACTTTTTGCACCTATTATACAAATAACTACTTTTTAATGTTATTCTTATTTATTGTTGGTAAATACATCAAAGTGATTAAATATATTATGTGAAAATGATTTTGAGTTTTTGTTCTTTGGAATAAAGATATCATGTTTATACCTGATAATAGTAATTGTGATTCCGCTTAAGTTGAATTTTATTGTTGTGTTTTTCCAGACAAATTTTGTTCTTCATGAGGTCAATTATTTCGCTTATTGTATTTGTTTGTAAATTCAGTTTTGATGCAGAGTGGAGGCATTTTATTTTAAGTAGTGCATCATCACCTACAAGCCCTAAAATATTTTATCAATAAATGTATGTCATTTAATATGCAAAAAGAATTTATAACACATGGTAATTATTTGTTATGTTAAATATATTTACCATCAGGAGAAGCACCTAGAAAACCGTGTTGAACATCTACCCACAATCCTGAATCAACCACCACAATATTTTGTACTTGTTCAAAAATGCTCTTAGCCACTTTTTCCTTAAGAATTCCATACTCCATTGCCTCCGTCATACAATAAGTCTTTTTAAGAACAGTTTTAACAAGAGAATGACAAGGTGTATTTGTTTTTCTCTTAACAACCTGTCCAAAGAGAGAAGCAGTCAATCTTAATTTTCTTTGATTTTCATATCCATCATTTCCAAACTGCCCTACAGATTCTGCTTGTATGCGGTCTCTTTGGCTAACTGTTACCTAAAAAATGTTCAATTAATATATCTGTTAGCCTAATATAAGTAGTTACAACTACTTAAAATCATTTTGACTTACTTGTAATCTTTGCATGATTTCAACCACTTCCTGTTTCATCATTTCTGGGTTTTCAGGTTGTTCAGCATTTGGTCCATAATCTACATTTGTGGTATTTTTTCTCTTTTTAACTAGTGCTTCTTCACCTGATGGTTCAGTTGTGGTAGTATGAAAAAGTGTTTTGCGACACTTTTTCTTTTCGTGAACATTTGCCTGGTGGGAGAGAAATTTTTTGAAATGTTGACCAGGGGAGCATCCAGTCACATTTTTGTAGGGACTTGTGTGCCACCCAATATGTGCATTATGCCTCAGACCTGACAGTTGGACTCTTCTTTGATATGACCCCCTTTGTACAAGATTCAATCTCTTTCCTTCATTAAATCTTGCTACAATATTCATGAACCTTTCTGCTTTATTGTTGTTTTGGTTTTCTATCAGCAGGTGTGATTTTCTTGCAAGAAGGTCCAGTGCTCCTAAAATAAATAATACGAATAGCAATTCCTTATATAAAAACATAAAAAACCATTTACCATCCAGGTGATCAAATATGGACGTTGACTGCAGCTGTGGAATCATATTGTCAGTAATGTCTCCCACAGAATTGCACGTACCAGGACGGCATGATGAGTGATTTCCAAATACATGGTGCAGCCCATTTCTCAAATCATGTTTCAAGAGATCGATGTTTGGAAATTCTTGATTGGCATGTTCGTATATTGAAGTTTTTGCTCGTTTTATTAAGACCTCAATCTTTTTCATAGTAACTAGTTTTCTTCCTGCTAGTGTAATCCTGGTATCTTTTTTTATTTCCCTAAGGCGTTTTCCATAATTTTTTAAGACGTGGTTCGTACATTCAATTTTTTTAACGTCGCTTCCATAACTGACTTTTTCTATAATATTCTTGTATACACTGGAGTCACCGTCCGCTATAAATTTACAATACCTCACACCATGCATGTTTTCACTGCAGTTAAATCCTTCCACAACCATATCAGCTTCCATTGCAGGAGCCGATTCATCCCAATTTTTGTAGCAGATGTGTTTTTTTACAACTACATTGCCTTTGGAAGCTCTGGCACATATAGCACAAAACTTATTTCTTACAGCTATAAATAGTACTTGGCCTGTATATTTTCCAATTATAGCTACCATACCAGATAGTGCATTATAGTTTGTCCCATATGATCGTTTACTCCAAGAACCATCCACATACACTGTGATCCAAGGTGTGCCATCTAAACAAAGTTGTCCATTTTCTGTAGCCCTCTCTTTTTCTTCCATACCAGCCCTTTCCATGGATCTTACAAGAGAGGCTTCCCATTCCTAAAACGATTTTGAACATGATAATCTCATATTTTACGTACCTAAGATATTACATGTTTTATCTATTTATGCTTAAAAGTATATTTACCTTTCCCAGTTCATTTTCTATATTGTAATATAAGTTCGAGCTCATAGTAGGTATATACATGCATGCCAACATTTCTGTTGTATGCGAGTATGTGGACCCCGCAGCCAAAGTTCCCCATACTGCTCCAATATTTACTACAGATTTTTTTCTATTTGGATTTTCTGTGTCGTATTCGTATTCTCTCGAACATATTGAACATTTAAAGACTATTGTACTAGTCAATCCATTGCCCCGTCTGCGTTCTTCTTTAATACTGAGCATGCCCAGTGTACATATTCTGGAGTGATTGTACTGTAGTCGTGTAGCCCAATCTAACACATACCCTAGCTCTACAATCCTATTTCCAGTAATCGGATTTTCAGGCTTAGGTTCTACTTCATATTCCAACTGATGTGCCATTATTCTAAAAAAATCATTATTCTATTATTTTTAAAATTAATTGTTTCGAAAAGCAATTTTAAGAGGTTTACTTGAGAATAGCTACTTGGAAATAAGAAAATATTTTGTTAAGCAACTTACTGTTCATATTCATCTGATGAAATTATCCCAGGTTCTTCACTTTTTTGTTGTGATGAAGATTCTTCAAAATTATCATCATCCATATCTGTTGTTGGGCTGTCGTCTTCAACAACGATTATTATCTCCTCTTCTTGGGCGTCCTGTAGTGGAATGTCTTCTTGGGCGTCCTGTAGTTGAGTGTTCTCTTCTCCAACTTCTTGTAGTTCAAATTCCTTTGTTACGTCGTCCTGTAGCTGAATGTCCTCTTGGCAAGCATCTTGTGGAAAGTCCTCTTCCCAAGTGTCCTGTAGAATGTCCATTTCTCCGGTCTCTTGTAGTTGCAATTCCTCTTCTTCGTTGTCCTGTACTTGATTGTCCTCTTCTACAGCATCCTGTAGTTGAACGTCCTTTTCTCTGGCACCCTGCAGTTCATTGTTCTCTTCTCCGACACTATGTAGTCCAATGTCCTCTTCTCTGAACTCTTCTTGAAATTTCCCTACTTTGATCTCCTGTAAGTCTTCTTCTAGGGGTTTTGTCTTTTCTTTTGGCCTAAATAATGAAAATAATTTATTTTATTCTCTCGTTATAAACAGCTTGCCTGAAAGATAATAGATTGAGAGCTAGGGAATCCTACATCTAATGGATGTCCTGTAAGGACAACTCCTGACAGGTGAGTCAAAAGTGGTGTGTGTATTTTGCAGCTACACAAAACCGGGGGTCAAAAATTAATATAAATTATAAAAAAACTATATACTATTTAAAAATCCAAATTTGTTGAAAGATAATTTTATTGAATCTGAAGGACCTGTAATTTATTTTTAATATAATTTTTACTTCCTTAAATTGTTTTATTAAATTGATAATCAAATGATAAGACATTTTGAGAACATGTTTGCATAAATAACAGAAAAATACAAGAGTAAAGTCTCCCTATGGTGAGGGTTAAAATTTTAAACATGCATGAGATCTCTTTACATCCATGTATAATTTTTTGGATTTGGATCAGATATAACAAAGTTACAAGGGTAAGAAAATCACATTTTTCAGAATTTAGGTGGCTGTAGCAGACAAACGGTTGAAAATCAAGAAATACGACTTCCATGTCCCTAACTTCTCAGGTTCTATTCTATGACACAAGAAAATATCAGATACAGGGTGGTCAAAAATAAGTGGTTTTCGATCGCCCTGTGATAAAAGTTTTTTCATGTTATAGCATAGAACTTGAAAAGTTAGGGTAGGGACATGGAAGTCGTATTTCTTGATTTTCAACCCTTTGTCTGCTACAGTCACTCAAATTCAAAAAAATGAAATTTTCTTATCCTTGTAACTTTGTTAGTAATTATCCAAATTTAAAAAAAATTGAACATGGATGGAAAGGGCTTGCAAAACCCTTAGGAACAAGGTGTCACAGGACCCCCTATCTCATTTGCAATTTTCAGGGTTGTCATAATTCGAAGTGATTGAAAGGAGGGTGTTATATTTTCATACTAAAAATTGGCAAATTAAGGAGAAAAAATTTAAAGCATTTACTATTTTTACGGTAAATCCGAAAAATAAAATAAAATGATGTCACATTTTCGAACGAACATCCAGTGTGTCACGTGTAAATGTTTAGAATAAATTTCTTTTTCCTGTAAAATATAAAAGTTATTGATAATACTTCACGACCGAAGTCTTTTTAGAATTCGAAATTTAAAAATAAAATCGCGTACAAATGACACAATTTCAATAACGTTTAGGTCCTCTTTGATATGATAAAATAATGAAGTTCTTTCGTGTACTTACTCTATGTTGAGAAAAAATACCTGGTCTGTCAACACACCAATACCAGACTTTGATTTTTTTACTAAATGCATTTTGAAACATAGTAAAATTGCCGGTAAAAATCGTCAAAATATTTTGTTACTCCTTATACTTTTTACCTATATAGGTTGGTACTACTATATAAAAGCCAAAGATTTTTTACTCACTGTAACTTTGTTTTTGCCTTCTTGTTCCGTTTTTTGTTCCTGCACTTTTCTCGCGCCATACTAAGTATAATGCTAAAAAAAGGTGTCTCTTTCACCAAGGGAGGGTTCACAATAATGAGAATCGAGAGATAGTGTCCTTTTCACCAATGAAGATACCACAATATCGCAATAAAAATAATAAAATGGTGTTCTTTTCACCTTATAGGCAATACAAAACTAAGTATAACACTAACAAAGTATGCTGAAACAATCGGTAACGACCAAATAAATACTCCCCGTGTTGTGCTATCTTGAGCCAATCGAATTTGTTCGTTTTTTGCACAAAAAACGTAAATGTTTAGAATTTACATAGTTGCCAGAGATAGAAACATAATGTTTAATTTAGTAATCTAGTTATGGTAACGAGAAAATAATAATGAAAAACCTACAATTATCTGAAATAAAACAATAACAAAATATAAGCACACATTTACCTGATATATCTCTATTTTGGAAACCCAAAAATTAGTCACAATTTACCTTATGGCTAATACGCAAATACACTACGAAGTCGAAAATCGAATTTTGAAAACATAAGATACCTAACATACAGGTAAAATGCTCACTATATAGATATTGCAAGTTCCTGAATATACCTAATAATCTTATGACGTGCATAGTTTTTCTTGTTAAAAAATATTGCTTTTTTCTCTTTGTTTGAGGATCTTCGTATAACTTGGCAACATCGGTTATAAATGTCGCAATAATATCTATCATGAAATTGGTCATTTATATACACTCCAGAGGCTGTACCGTGCTAACAAACTGAAATTTCTCCAAAAATGTGATACTTCAAGTACCATAGCACTCGTTCTACTGTCTCTGAGGATCTGTGAGATATCCTGAATAATATTCAGTCATAAAATTGGTGACTTGTTGCACTTCGGGGGCTGTATCGAGTTATACAGATAGGATTTTTTTCTAAAAACCATTTTTTTGTGTTGTTCTTGCTGAAAAACGTAAAAACAACTCAAAAATCCAAAATTCCAACTTTTTTTTGGGTAAACCAATACTTTTCTCGCATATTAGATGGGTTGGATGGAAAAGTAATAATACCAATATAATGTATTATATAAAAACAAAAAAAATATTTACCATTCAGGTGATCACACATATGTGTATCTGTCGTGGAAAAAAGAAAATGAACCAACTATTTTTTTGTGTAATGAAGGAAAAATGCTTCATTTCCAATCTCCACAACACATATGATCAATCTTTGCAAACAAGGTAGAAGCAAACGTGTACATGTTGATTGTATGTTTGATTTTGTACTGTATATATCGATCTCCCCACAATATATACTATAATTTGTCATTACAGATCTTTCGCTTCAAATTTTTTATTAGTTGTTATAGTTGCTTTGTAAGTTTTTTAAAAGTTTGCTATTTTAAATTGAAATTCCTCAGTGTACCTTATTTTCCTCTTTCTATTAAATGTTAAGCATTGTATTACAAGTAAATATTTCTTTGTATAATAAATTTGGAAACTCTTTGTTTATATTATTTGTTTCTAGATAAAATTGAATATATTTACACATGTAGTTGAAAAAAGAGCCTACATGTCAAATAAAATTTGAAAGCAACCAACAGAAACTCTGAATATGATTAGATTGAGGTAAAGTTGTGACACGACGCTCTGTGTTTTCAGACATTATGTAAATTTGCAACTTTTCCGCAGTTTAATTTTCTTAGCATGAAACAAACAGAAATGTATAATTATGAAAACATTTTATTATGTTAATATAAATGGTACAAATTTTGAAAGATAGAATGTTTTTAAATATGTATTACATTTATGAAACTCTTAAATAATCAAAAAGCTACACTCAAATTGAAATTTTGTTTGGATCCGTGTATATATTATAATATTCTCTTATCTATGCACAGCTGGGCTGGCAACATAAAAAACAGAGATAAGCATAAATCACCCATGGAGATAAGGTTTCTGCGCTCGCAACCAGTCGAAATATTTAAAATCAAAACATTCGAACAGAGATGCGTTTCTTTGAACCATCAAGAGTGGAAAGACAGAGAGAGAAAATATGTTGAATAAGTAAAAGCCGATTCAGTACTAGTATCGACATCTATCGTAAATATTTTGAACCAAATAATCACTAAATTAGTAACTAGTATTGTGTAGGTTTTTAGGTTTATATACCTGTGAGGAGGCCCCTCTTAACTATGGAGAGTAGAACTAAGGAGAACCATCTTGTATAGGGGATAAGTTGAAAAAGTGTCCAGCTGTAAGCAGCAAATTACAGTTCAATAATCGACCACAATAACGCTAGCGTAGCAAGTGGAAACGACATGAATTAGCAGTTTTAAACGGAGTGAAGTTCGCTGAGTTTTACGTAGTCAAGTGTTGATGTTGATTAGTAAATATAACCTATAAAACTGCTGAACTAACGTGGATAGTGATTCGATTTTTATAAACTTTAGTAGATACATTTTTTATTATTATTATTATTACGAATTTGTTGTAAATTCAAATAGGAAAAAAAATAGAAACAATGGGAAAGCTTTGTTCAGTGAAAAGTTGTCCAAGTGGGCGAAAATTAAAAAATAGAGCAACTGATGCGTCTCAACCTCTGTCTTTTTTTCTTACGACATAAAAAACAATTTACAAAACAGGAAGCTGATATGGACGTTGCTATATCTAACGCTCGAGTACATATTGAAAGAGCAAACCAGCGAATGAAAATTTTTGAAATATTGCCTTCCTTTGCCATGGACTTTGCTCAAAGATGTGGATGACATAATTACAGTCATAAGTGCCATGGTGAACCTGCAAACCCCTATATTAGATGATGACAAATTCATTAAGAATCAATATTCATTGATGCACAAATACCATGCATTTTTTCATCTTCTTTCAATTGATCAATTATTATTTTAGTTGTGAGTTGAGTTCATATTACAGTATTAATTTGTTTGATGACATTTTCTAATATACTTTTGTAGCTTGTATAGATCACGCACAAGTAAAATTTAAAGATAAAAATCTTGAAAACATTTGTGTATTATTAGACACCAATATCACTGATCATCCTAGTATACTTCCCTTATCAACTACACCATATAACGTATGTTAGCTCTAAAAACGTTATTAATTACACACATCTAATGAATAAACTAAGAAATATATATTGGAATGTATTGTATAGAATAAATGAAACACAAAATTCTTGGGGTTGTTTTCTAAATATATTGTTATTTTGTCTATTGTTTTTATTTGTTGTAATATTGTGTTGCATTTTATTATGGTAATATTGGATTGTTTTTTATTGTTGCAATATTGTGTTTTGTGATTGTAATTTCAAGATTACCTATTTGAGTGAAAAAATTCAAAATAACGGCATAAATACTACCACACCTAATGACCACGGACAGCCTTTGTCTTTGTGGTGTTTAGTGTTTGTATTGGAGAGTGGATAATTGGAATTTCTATGTAATTTTTATATGTGTATATATAGTATGTCTGAAAAAGTTGGCAACATATGAAAAACTTTTTTATTAGTAATGTTATGAAAAAAAGTTATTCTTTATAAAAAGTTCTGCATGGTCCATAAAGTAAAACGCGCACATCTGATGTTAATTTTTTAAATCGTATACGAGGTTTGTCAAACAATATCAATTTGATACAAGTTTAAAGTACCGTTATTTTTTACAATATCGAAAACTTTAATTATTAAAACTTATTCGAAATAGAAAATTATGTTTTAATATGCAATTAGAACATACTACTTAAAAAAATTATGTTATTTTTACAAATTGTTCTCAATATATTCAATGTAATTTTAAAGTGTTGATAGGAATTACAAATTACGTTTAAGTGCAATTACTGATTACTTCACTCATTACCTCATTGCAAAATTTATGAACTTTGACTTTCTCTTAAGAATTATCTCAAATAGACACACTAACTAAATGGAATGTATTATTTATTTCTCGAAAGCTTTTACTAGACTGACTTTCGGAAAGAAATGTCATTGTCAGAGTCGTCTACATTTTAAATTATTTTTGTGTATTCTAGTAGAAAATAAATACATTATTCTGTTTTTGGTATTACTAATTTATTACTGATTAAAAGTTCATTGCTAAAATATTTCAAATCAACATTTGAGGTGTGTTGAGTTTAAATAAGACAAAAGTTGACGTGTTTCACAACTAAAATTTGCGAAATTTAAGTTGAAATTGAAGTGGTCAAAATATTCCTAATAATCTTTTGCAATATTGTAAATATCTGACATACTGTATATGTATACACATCTTGCAAAATAATTTGTTATGTAAATGTAATATTACAAATACATATTATTATTATTAGCTTTTTGATATTTAATCTAGTTTCTTATAATTATAAGCAAATTATTATTTTTCTCATATGTATGTGGTGACGAGTGATAAATTTTAACTAAATAAATCCAAATACTTCAGTTTTGTCTTTTTTTCACAAATCTTCACTTGTATCATCTACATTGCAAAATTAATATATTAATGAAATTGATATAAAATGGAGTCTTTAAGACCACATTTTCATAATAGTAATGAATGTGTTCATGTATGGGATACTTTTTCTAAAATAAACTCGAAAATACTCTAGCTCCTGTTTATTTTCACATATAACATGGATCATGTGGTTAAAATAATTCATAGAAATTGTTTCTATTAACTGCCTGGTAAAATCTTCATCAAATGGTACAATTATATTTAGGAAAGGCCTTGAATATGTTGAATATAATATGCAATCATATTGGGTCAAGTTCAACAGGGCCATGCCCAATTGTACTTGTCCATAATAGGCGTGCTGCTTTTTCAGCCTAACTCCATTGGTTGAAATTTCCAAGTAGCTGCATTCGTTTACGAAGTGTATGGTACCTTTTGTTTTGCCTACAAATGAAAGACATTTATTCAAGTTCATTATTATTATTATGAGTGATCATATTACCAACAAAAGGACATTTAATTTCAAGCAGCCTAGATGGTTTTCCTTCTTCCATAACAATAACATCAGGTGAGTACCCTAACCATGAATATAGCTGGCAAATAATGAACCCAGGTTCAATTACATTCGATCCCAAATTTTCCTTGTATTTGTTAAGAGCTTCTGTCTCATGTTTGATACCATGCTGTACAAATTTATTCGTGAACCCTTTTGGAAAGAAGTAGTTCAAGCTCTTTTGATTCCAATCCATTTGTCTATAAGTGAACCGGGAACCTGAAAAACACCTTTTATCATCTCTACTTTTGATATTTTTATGAAATATTTATACCCGTTAACCTATACTTCCGATGAATTTTCCAACCTTCACTTCCACTACAGCAACTGAAAATTATTTCTGACATGTCTACATCACAGAGAGTTGAATAAAAGCCTTTGCAACACTCTCGCAATGTGTAGTTTGAGACATTCAAACTCAACAAAGATGTTGATTCTTTCGTGTGTGACACCAGAGGATTAAGCCAATTTGGAGGTAAGACTTCCACACCTAATTCAACTTTTGTTGTCGGGTTCGACGCCCCTGTCTGTAAAGAAAGTTATAAGCAATGTTTTTTTTATAAGTCTTATTGTTCTGGTCAAATACTCACATATGCTTACTCAGTGCTGAATAGGGATGACTGGATATCAATAAAGATATTTCTTTCTCTTCCTGTGAAAGTGGCCTACAAAGTTTCCTCGCAGCCATCTTCTTCACACAAGTTAGGCTAATTGGTTGGGCCTCGTAATCCTCCTCAACTGCCTTCTTGTGAGTCCTCCAATAGCACTCCACATCAGTGCTTGACAATTTTTCAAGTGATAGAACATCTCCCCTGCAATCAATAACACAATCTGAATTTTAATAAGTGTCCCTTTCAAGTGAAGAAAAAAATTACCTTGTACATTTCAATAATGTGGCTGAAATGTGTTTGCATTTTCCTGAAGCTCCAGCTTTGCAGGTACATGAAAATGAAAGTATTTTCCAGGTTCCTGTTGAAAAGTCAGCCTCTAACCATCCAAAGACTTCATGAGGTTTTCCAGTTAGAAGCGCACTGGTTTGGAGGCAAAGTGCCATGAGTCTAATGGCTGAGTAAACACCATCTTCATTGCATTTGCGATCGTAAATGCCACAAAGAATCAAATGCCTACTGTTTAGGACTTGTTCGCCCTCCACGAAGCACCTTCTGTCATGTGTTGCATCCAAATATGCAAATACAGTAGTCAAACTCAAATATACCTCCTAGTTTTCCATGACTGTTGCTAACTTAAAAGGATCTGATTTGATACATATTTTAAACCATTGCAAAACGTTATATTACCTCACAGTTTGTTATTTTCTTGCACACACTATAATCAATTGTCCAAAACACACACAAAAATCCAAAAAAAACACTTTTTTATAGTTGGCAAACAACTTAAACATACGAATCAACCATGAAATCCGTATAAAAACTAACGCCATAAACATAGAGATTACTCACAATCCTCCATATTTGTTTACGTCTTGCAGCGCCCTCAACGGTGGTCGAAATCGCCAATAGTTCGGTCTCGATCCCTATCCTACTTCTAATAATTTATGGCGCTGTTTTTAAAATCTTTTCACTTGCTACTGTGGCGCCACCTTAATTTGGTCCCTGTAAGCGGACACTTTTTCATACACTGAGTTGGTCCTCCTTAGTTCTACCCTCCATAGAGTTAACGCAATTTGTGTATGTGTGTTACATGACACGTTTTCCAAACAACTCAACCTACATGGAGAACATTTAATTTTCATTATACATACATTTTACGTTATATTTTCTATTTTGAAAGCATCATCACTGCAGTTTATAATATATATATCCAAATTTCTTTGACTACGAAAGAGTTCTTTTTTAATAAGAGGCACCCGATTAGAAGAACATTATTTGAAACAATACGTTTTGACAGTACTTTGCGTTTCTCTTTAACGGGTGTTAAAGAAAAAAGATAACTAGTCTACTTTTAAAGTTTTCCCTCGTGACAACAGCGCAAAATATCTTTGTTTGCCATTGGCTCTAGCCTACCACAAGAATTCAAATTTCATTTTAAATCGTAGAGTGGCGTTATTAGTCGCAAATTCTCAGTTCAGACCCAATATATCTTGTGACATTATCATTGAATTTCATGAAACGAGCCCATTGTAGCCCCAAATGGAATACAACGTTGCCATATTTACTCGTATGAGTTGGCCGACTTTTAGCGGGTTATTCAAATTACTGCTGACATTGAATCAGAATTTTATAGGAATTCATTGTTTTGACTCACTGCTTATAACTGAAAGGTTAATAAAGATCTGCGGCAAAATATTAAGTTTTCGTTTTGATGTACCTACATTATTTTTATATAAATTAAACTACTTACCTAACACTAATAATTATCACTACATGAGACATTTCACTAAACATAATAGTTTCATTTATATCAATTTTCTGTCCAATCCTATCGAATATGCGAGAAAAGTATTGATTTGCCCAACAAAAGGTTGGAGATTTGAATTTATTTTTTGGGCCATTTTTCCGTTTTTCAGCGAGAACACGAAAAAATGGTTTTTAGAAAGAAAAACGATACAGCCTGCGGAGTGCAACAAATCACCAATTTATGATTGAATATTGTTCAGGACATCTCACAGACGAACTCTATTGATTTTCAGCTCACTAGAGTCTGTACAACGGGTTCTAAGGTACTTGAAGTAACACATTTTGTTTTTTTTTTTTGGAGAAATTTAGGTTTGTTAGCAGTTAGCACGATACAGCCCCCGGAGTGTAAACAAGTGACCAATTTTATGATTGGATATTGGTAAGGGTGTTTCACAAAAGAACCCTATTGATTTTCAGCTCATTAGAGATAGTAGAACGGGTCCTATAAATCCAGAAATTCTACGTTTTTGGTCATTTTTGGAGAAATTTGATTTGTTGACATGATAGTTTCTGAATTGTGTATAAGTGAACAATTTTATGATAGGATATTGTTCAGTGCGTCTCACATCAGATACGGAAAAGTTAGATTTAATCTTTCAAACCGTTTATTTTATATTAATATTGTCAGGTACCGACTTACATTTTGTAGAGTTATATTTTTGGTGTACTGTGTGTAGCTATTCACTATAGAAAAAATTACTACTGAAATAATTATCTCACAGATGTGTTTATGTAAATAAAAGAACTTTTTTGAAAATAATCAAAACAACTTTATTAATAATATTTTAAATGAAAAGAACAAGTCTTGAAATTAAATAAGTCATAAAAATGTTAATAATAACATATACACAAAAATAATTGGACACATATAAGTGGTCATTTTGGGGGGTATCAGAAACAAAAAGGGACTGTGATAATGTATCTTTTATAATGTTTGTTTCTAATGAGTTAGGTTTCTTAAGATTTTTCCTTGTAGATGTCTTCTTTGTAGAATACAAAAACTCTTTCTCAATTTTTGCGTTGGAAGGAAGCTTGCTGTTTGGCAAAGGATTAAAAGCTATTTCATTTTGGCTTGGCAAAACAGAACCTAGTTTATTTAAGCTTTTTAAATGTTTAAAAATATGTTCATATTCTTCTGTGGTATAATTTAAATTATTTTGAAGTTGAGTCACTTCGAACCGAATTTTTTGTGCCAAATTATGTGGTGTCATTTTTGACACATTAGGATGTAGGACTAGGCAATTAACCATTTCTCTTACCTCATAAGAATTACTATTTATTCCAATATTATCAACATTCCCATTTTCTTGGAAATTAATGTTAATAAAATGGATATGCTTACAAATAGTTGCCCTAATTGCATAATCAAGACAAGAACATTCGAAGCAATGAACACAGATTTTGCAGTAGTTGCAAAGTAAGGAACAACAATTTTTAAAAGCAATTTTTTTAACAATATATTTAGTATTTTTTTCGTCTTGAATTTGAAATACATTTTCCTCTATCACTGACCAATTAAATGTACTTGCAACAGCTACTCTGTGTTTATTTTTGATCATGGCTAAATTTTTAGTACATTTCCCTTTAGTAAGTTTGATAATACGATCTAAAGTTTTATCCCGTAAGTATTTCTGCAATGCATAAATAGATTTGTCTAGCCATTTAATATGTTTTCCTTCTAAGTAAACATATTTTATTACCCGATGCATACTCTCTAAATGCATGTTTGTATTTATCCCACAGCATCTGCGATAACAATTGGCCCACTGAGTTCTGTTATCAAAATAATCATTTTTAAGGTAACTGTACATACTTGCCGTAACTTCTTCATTTTGTAATATAGATAAGAATGATCGAAATTCTTTTTCAAAAACATCTATCTCCAAACATGTTTGAAGATACTTCAGTGTTTTATAAACCCAATTTCTTTTTTCCCCATCAGCAACTTTTGAGAGATTTTTTTGCCAAGCCCGATCAATATGCCAGGAACAATATAATTGCTCCTTGGGTGGACCCATAATAGCCATCCAAGCATTAAAATAAACGTTTGTAACATCAGACATAAATACACAACAACTATAACCAATTTCATCTTCATTTTTTACAGCTTTCTTAATGTAAGAAAAAAATACATTATATATGTATGTATCCTTTCGGTTTGAAAACAAAAAAGCGATAGGAAAGCCTTCTCCAAATTCATCTAACACTAACATAGTTGTTAACTCAAAGTCATAGGCATTCATGCCATGAGTGCCATCAATACAGATAATGTTTTTCCCAAATTTTTTAAATACTTCAATTTGAGCCAAATTCATAAAAATTAAACAAAAATCATTTTCATTTAACTTCCATTCAATTGTTTATTCTCCTTGCTTTTTGAAGAAAAGTATAGGATTACAGTTACTTTCCACACATTCTTCTACCCAAAGACAAACACTAGTGGCATCATCATGATGTCTACATCCTTGACCAATATCAATGTTAAACGAAGTTTTTATATTATTGATATCTTTTCTGGTCAGAATATCATCTCGATTTAACACTTCTGTAATACCATCACGTGTAGAATCCAACACACTGTTAAAAAAGACATATTATATGTTATGTAATACATAAATTACATTAAACAAGCAAAAACATATACAGCTACCAACCAAGAAAGTGACCACAAGTTGCTTACAAACATGAAAAACAGAGACATCTTACATAAAATTGAAATTAGATAGAACCATGAGTTGAAACAGTTGACAGCAGTTTTCCTATATTTAAAAGGTATACATTTTAATACATTGAAAAAAAAAACAATTCTAGGTATTACAAAATATTGTTGAATTCAAGCTTACCGAGTGGCAGAAACACCTATTAGAAGCTTTTGAGCTACTTCTTTTCTAGATTTTTTGGAAATGCGTAAATGTTGAATCGCTTAATCATGGCCATAATGAGTACAGATATATGAAATTGAATAATTGTTTGAAATAACTTCCTTTGTAACAAGTATTTGACTTGTACATCCAAGGTTGTGTTTTGAAGAACCTTGAGATTTTTCACTGTTTACGTAAATCATCAGATATAACTCTTCTTTTACCTAAAAATATTTTTTAGCAGTCTGAAATTTGTGAAGAAAACTAATATAGTACTAAATTGGTGTTAAACGACGTATATTCTAAAAATTAAATTAAGCACATTAGGTATACCTGATCGGGAACACATCAAAACAAATGTTTCCAAATCACCACTTGCAGATCTCTTATTTCCTCGAGGTTTGTAGAATCTTAGATTTTCATTTTTTTCAAGATTTTGAAGCCAAATTTCAAAATCTGGAATGACAAAGAAATCAATATTTTTTGCTTCATAGGTGCTGTTGTGAAATCAATAAAGTTTTTACACTATCAAATTTTGTTCTCCCTCGGATTAATTAAGGCCTCTCTGAGGCCTTATATTTACATTTAATTAATTTTATATATATATATATATATATATATATATATATATATATATATCAGAGTAGATTTTTCATTGATTAACTCCAAACTTTTTATGAATTTAATATTTGCTGTGAAAGAACTAAAGTGATTCCTTAACAGAAAGGTAGAGGCAAATATACATTTAATTCAATAATCTTATGAATAACAGCTTAACTAGTACATATATCTGGAACTGTAACCCAAAAAGTACATACACAAAATTGCTGTTTCAAGTTAATGCTGAAGAATAAGTCACACACCTATTCCTAGAGTATATCTCATTGCAATACTTACTACTACAACATACTTTTAAAACTAACCAATACATATTATCTACATTCAAATCTTTCAAAGTCAAACTGGTCTTCCACAAAATTAAAATCATGTTTTAAAATTAAATGGTGTCGCAGATTCATACTGCTTTTAAAAGATAGCTCACATTTAAACAAGGCCTCGTCAAAGTTAACACCTAAAACAACACCAAATTATTTAAAATTATTCAACAAAAACCAAGGATTTAGTTAGATACCTGTGGGATTATTAATAACTTTTATACTGATGCTGATGCTTTTTCTCGTGTTTATTTAGATTTCCTTTTGTCGAAAACACTTTTTCACACAGGCAACACATCAAATTTGAAGTAGACATAATAATTTTTTTTTAATTAAGTCGATGCACCAGCCTACAAATGTCCAAAACTATAAGATACGAAGATGCCACTTGATATATAAAATTAATTTTAATGTACCACAGTTCTACCATAGACAACATTTACCTTTTTATTGTGATTGGTCTCGAACAAATGTTTTATGTGTAATAATTTTAATTTATTGTGCAACACATGCGACATTTTTATAAATAATTTTAAAGTTATTAAAGCTTGTGCTACTGAACGTTATACAACTATGTGAAATGTGTTTTTTAATTTTCTTTTATTCTTCTTTTCTTAATTTAATTTGAGGCTGTTTCTTCTTTTATTATATAACCATTGTTTTGCTCTGTAAAGGGATTTGTATAAATCTGTTGGGCAATAAAGGCTATTATTATTATTATTATACATAATTCTTCAATTTTCATTGTTTATGTATACCTAAATTATTTATTGTACAATCTGAAAAATTTATTTAGGGATGATCTAAAAATATACCAATGGCACAGGACCAATTGGACAGGCTTATTTCAGTAACATTTTTGCATAAAACCCAAAATAAAAGATTAGATACAAAAGTAATAGAATGTTTTGAGATGTACAAAAAACCAAAGTAACATTTGTGAATTTTCTTAAATAAATGTTTTAATGTACTATTTAGAGAAACATGTTAAATACAAAAGTTGTAGAACGTGTTAAGGTCTATGAAAAAGCTCTTTTTTGGATCAAAATGAAAAACAAAGGAAATGCGATTTTTTTTCAACTGACAGGTCGCCATTTTGTTTTTACTGGGCCGATTTGGCTCATTAACGAGCTCGCCCAAGATTTTGGCCTAACCGATTTTTGTAGCGAATTTGGTCTCGATCCGTCAAAAAATACGCCCTCTATCGTGCTTACAAATTCCGTTATAACACACACACACACACACACACATATATATATATATATATATATATATATATATATATATATATATATATATATATATATATATATATATATATATATATATATATATATGTTATATTCACGTTAAACTTTTTAAAAACAATTTTTATTGAGTTACACAGTTTTATGTTATATAAAAAAGAAGTAATAGGTTGAAATTATAATTGTAACTAACTATTTTACATAAAGTCAAAGAATTTATAGAATTTGTTAAATCAACGTCAGCGTTTATTTTCATGGAGAATTCGATGTAGCGTCGCTCCCATGAAAGTGCAGAAATCATTATTTTTCTGTAACATAATATTTGTGTTACTTAATGTGTTTATTTTATAAAAACGCAACGTAGCATCGTTCTCATGAAAATACGGAAATCGTAATCTGATGTTTGACGTTGCGTAACATTACTTAAACATAAGCGTTTTTTCGTATATAACAACTCCCCCCTTAATTAAAATTGTTGTTTAATAAAGAACAATTTTGAGAATAAAAACCAAAATACATAAAAAATAAAATAGACAATACAATATATACAGAGATTTCAAGATTAAAAGGAAAATACGCAAAATACAAAAAATAAAAATATAAAGGTATACATTAAACCATGAAATTGTCAATTTTCGATTTCCACTTCCTCAGAGGCTTCGGTGTCAAGTTTGGGTCTTCTTTTTGGCAGAATGTTATGAATTTTGATAAAAACATCATTTGGTTGGTCCGGAACAGGCTTTCCTGGCGATTTGTTGAATTTAATATTTCTACACTTATAACAGGTGTAGAGGACGATCAAGGCAACGATGAGTGAGATCGTAGTATATGTGAACCATGAAATATTTTTCTCAACAAACGGTTTGTTTATGAGTTCATCCAAACTTTTTGAGTATTGGTCCAGTTTGTGTTTTGTCACTTGCAGATCATTCAAGTTAATGTTATTAAGATCTAGTGGTTCTATTTTGGGTACTTCTACTTTGTTTGGAATGTCTAGGCAACAGTTGTAATCAACCATTACGGGATGAAGTACATGAGGAATGTTTATAGTTTTTTTGGTACTAGCTTGTATTTTAGTAATGCCAACAAAAGCGGAGCATCCTGAGTATAGCTGTAAAATAGAATTTTCATTTACGGTTAATGTTTTCGTTTTTGTGTCTGGAAGACTTATGGTCACGTGTACCGGTTAGGCAATCGACACTAGCCACACGTTTTCTTCGAGTTTTTGCACATTATAACCTTGTCCGTTGACTACCGCACTTTTACAATTCGCAGGAAATGTCTTATATTGTCTTAACAAACGGGCTTCACATATCGCGTTATCGTCTATAGGGTACGCGTAAACATCGCGACACAACTTTTGATGCGTAGATAACTGTTTACACTTTTGTAAATCGTGGATTGGAATAAAGGATAAAGAATCATGATCTCGCGCTAAATATTTTTGTGGAAATGATAAAATGTGGTGAAATCCAGTTCTATTATCATAAATTGGTATTGGGTATAGGTGGAATAAAGTAAATACTTGTGGATCAATCAAAGGTATTTTAAGAACGAAAACAAGACCTGAATTTGTTTGATATGCTTCGAGATCGATTATTTCCAAATACTGTGAAATTTCAGAATATTTTATTGGTAGCGGTAAACCTTTTCTTACTGTATTTTCTGATATTTTCTTAAGAGCAGTGATCAAATTTTCTGGTTCAATAATAGAAGTAGGTATGAATTATTTGAAGCTGTGTAAAAGTTATAGAGTTTAGAATATCATTAATAGTATTTTCAAGATACGAATAACTCTCCATTAGTTGTTCGCAAATATCAAAGAAATTTAATTTGGCTTCGATAAGCGCAATTTCGTTTGTTGATTGTCGAATGGTGGTTTCAATTTTTTCTATATCTGAGTTAAATATTTTCTCATTTAATTTTAATTGTCCTATAGTACTGTTGAGATTTGTTATGACTGAGCTTGTGATTGACATTTGATTTTTTAATAAGTTTTCTATCTGGTTTTGATCAGTTTTTAATTTATTAATGCAGTCCATATAATATTCACCGTCAGATGCATCGAGATTTCCGGTTATTGATTTAAATATGGTGCCAATACCATTAATTAACCCTCGTTTTTGTCTTTTAACATCGAAAGATATTTCACTAAATTTATCGCCAATAGATTTTGTAATTTGTTGCAATAATGCCAAATGTGATTTTACTTCGGATCGGAAGGACTTCATACTGGAGTAGTTTGAAGTAAAGGTATTTTGAATTGTGTCAAGAATTCTATTATTTCTTTCAAAAGTTTGTTTAAAAGCTGATATATTTTTATGCACTAATAAAGTCCATTCATCGTTCGAAACCATTATTTTGGTTTCGTCGTGGTAGTAGATTCCAACTGTATTGTTTATGGGTTCGATTTTATATTGACATGTTGCTGTTCCGATCAGCAGCAGAAACCTGAAACTAAATTGATTTTCAACATAGGGTTTCATAAGATCGAAATTTATTTTTGATTTGTTATTTGTTTCTAAATTTAATACTGTTGCGGAATTTCTGTGTATCTCTAGTATTTCAAAAGGACCATTAAACTTATTTTCTAACTTGTTTTTTATTTGAGTTTCTTTTACGTAAACTTTGTCACCTACTTCATAATTTGGTTTGTTTTCGGAGACATGTTTGTCAAATCGGTCTTTAGCTTTTTCTTTTTGCTTTATGGTTTTTTCTCTCGCTATTTTATAATAATAGGATATGCGGTTATTTAGGTCTCTAATATATTTAGTAATTAATTCTTGTTCATTGTATAATTTTTCGGGAGGTCTACTGGACGTGTGTCCGAATACAAGTTCGTATGGTGTGAATCCGTGTGTTTTGTTTATAGAGTTATTATAAGCAATAATAGCAAATGGTAAAATACTGAAGGGGTGTTCGTTGGGGTGGTCTGCTAAATGTAATCGAATCATTTCTAACAGAGTAGCGTGTAATCTTTCTAGAGATCCGCTACTTTGCGGATGACCGACACTTGAATATGTTAACTTAATATCGAACATATTACAAAGGTCTTTCATTAACGCATTATTGAATTCGCGACCGGCATCGCAATGAATGCGAAGTGGTGCACCAAAATGCTGAAAATAAGCTAATAATGAAGTGACAACGGATTTGGCACTTTTATCTTCAAGCGGATATGCTTGATAAAATTTTGTTAGTTCGTCTCTTATTGTAAGAGCGTAATTCTTTTGAGGTACCTCTAAAATATCAATATTAACACGTTCAAAAGGTGTTTTAGGCGTTTCAGTTATAACGAGGGGACTGTTCAAATTTTTGCGACATATTTTTGTCTCTTGGCGTGCCCGGCATGACTTAATATAATTTTCGACATCTCGATTGAGGCCGGTCCAATTATATTTTTGTCGTATTCGCCTAATAGTTTCATTAATTCCGCGGTGAAGGTGGCTTTTGCCATTATGGAATTGATCTAAGATGATAGGTATTTGATTTTGTTCTGGCTCTTTAGTAATATTTTTACAAATAGTGAATTTAACGTCAACTTCCGAAAGTAGAAATGATAGTGTTTCTAGTATTGGTAGGTCAGGATTATTTTCGATAAAATATTTTTCTGAAGGTTTAAATAAATCTCGATTTCTGTAAATTGCAGCAAATAAGTATTCACTAATACTGTCTGGATCCCATGGTATAGCAATAATAAGGTATTTTCTATTTTTGACAGTTTTACTGCTAAGTACATTAATTTTTGCATAAGAAAAGTCGGGGTTTTCCTCAAATATATCCTCAATTATTTTTTCATGAAAATCTTGTAAATTGTTTTGTTGAAAAAAGGTTAAAATATTTTTATTTTGTTTGTCTAGTAGATGATTATTGGAATATTCTATTTTAGAATAGTCAGTGATTTTGTTTTATAAAGTTCCTCAAAAGACAAAAATTCTTCTGCAGCGGCATCCCAGTCAATTTCAGGTTTATTTTCAGTTTGTTGGGATGGCCCTGCATCTTCAAGAGCGGGATAAATTGGGTAAGGTAAATATTTAAAGTTTCCTAATTTTAAGCGAAATGAATCAGTCATTTATGTGGTTAATTTTTATTCGAGAAAGGGCATCGGCATTTTTATTGGATTTGCCAGATTTGAATTCAATTTGATAGTCGTATTCCTCTAATTTGAGGCGCCATCGTGCTAGACGACTACCGAGGTCTTTTATAGAGAATAACCAAGTAAGTGGACGGTGGTCAGTTATAAGGGTAAATTTTCGGCCATATAAATAGGGTCTAAAGTGTTTAACTGCCCACACAATTGCCAAAAGTTCTCTCTCTATCGTAGAGTATTTTGTTTCTGCTTTGCACAATGTCCTAGACGCATAGGCTATCGGTAAATCCTTACCTATTGGGCCTTGTGACAAAACCGCACCGATTGCAAATGCGCTAGCATCGGTAGTTAAAAGAAATCGTTCTTCAAAGTTTGGGTATATCAATATCGGAGTACAAGTAAGAGCATTTTTTAATTCTTGGAATGACTTTTGACATTCGGAGTCAAAATTAAATGGGACATCCTTTTGTAAAAGTTTTGTCATTGGTTTGGAAATTTTAGCGAAGTTCGGTATAAATCTTCTGTAGTAACCAGCGAGTCCCAAAAAGAATTTTATTTCCTTTTGGTTCGTAGGTTGAGGGAATTTTTGGACGCATTCAATTTTTGCCGGAAATGGCTTAACGCCATCTTCCGTGATTAAATGTCCAAGGTACGCGACTTCTTTTCTCAAGAATTCGCACTTGTCTGGCTGAAGTTTTAAGTTAGCTTTTTGAAGTCTCTTGAATACTTCTGTTAAGCGGGTAATATGTTCTTGAATTGTCGGTGAATAGACGATGATGTCGTCCATATAGACAAGACATCGCTCGTTTTGAATTCCAGCAAGGACATTGTCCATGACCCTCTGGAATGTTGAAGGTGCATTTTTTTGGGTGGTTAGTTGAATATTATTTACATTATTTATTTCATATGGTTCTAAGTTAAGTTTTGAAAATGTTACAGTTTTAGGTATACAATTAACATTTAATACTGAAACAAAAAATTCTCCTTTTTCATTTATTTTAACTAATGCGTTTGGTAGTTTAACTTTCTCTACTTCTTGACCTACCAGTATAGCATCAGTATTAACTAAATCGCATTTTAGTTTAAATATTTGTTCAGTCCTAGGTTCAATGGAAATTGTATTTTTGTAAATTTGTGGAAATTGGTTTTCGATTGAAATATTGGTAGTTTCATTATCTGTTACTTTAAATAATGGTACAATTTTGAAATCAGTAATAAGTTGTTTATTTTTTAGATCAACTATACAATTATAATGTTCTAAAAAATCCATGCCTAATAATCCATCAAAATCAATATCTAAATTACAAATAAATACTCTGTGTGGATCGTTAGGTTTAAATGGAATAAGGGTTGATTCGTTAACTCTTATTTTTTGGTTCGTTATACCTTGAATAATTACATTTTCAGGGGATCGATTTCTATAATTTTCGCAAGTTTTGGGTTTGAAAATTGATAATCCAGCACCTGTATCAATTAGAATTTTATAAGTGTTTGTTCTGTCTTTAATATAGTATACGTTTTTAGAATTTACCGGTAAGGTATTTTTTACATGAACATCTGTTCGAGGCAGTCCGATTCTGGACTGTTCAAACTCATGGTTTGAATTTGTGAACTGAGGTCTGGGATCGACAAATTTGAAGTTTGGTCGTTTAGCGGATCTGGGGGTTTCGTTTGTAAAGGGCCTTGACGAAAATCCTGATAATAATCATGATTTGGATTTAGGAGGTTATCAGAATCAAAATTATAAACATTTTCATTATTATAATTAAAATTGTCTTGTTCGATATGGCTATAATCGAAAGTTTCATCTTCATTCATATTGCAAACTGGTACACCATTATCAGAGTTAGGATCACTATCAGCAGTATAATAGTTTTCCTCTATTTCACTATTAACAGTATAATAGTCAGGAGCACTGGGGTTAATTTCTTGGTAATATTCTTGATAATCAAGTGAATTATCGGAGTATTGTTCTTGATTTTCATAATAATTTTGACTATCATCTGTATAATAGTCATAACTGTTATGAGAGTGTTTGTTAAAATCACGATTTCGATTGAAATGAAAAGTTCTTTGTTGATTAAAATTTGTGTTGGGTCGATTTCCCGGTGGTCCTTGAGGTCTAAAACTTGGATTTGGTCTAATTACAGATGGGCGATTTTGATTTTGTTGGTTATTTTGAAATTGTGGCCTTTGTTGAAAATTTTGGCCTGTTTGGTTATGTGAGTTAGGAGTTTGATTTGGTCTAAAGGAACCCTGAGCTAAATTTTGAGATTGTCTTTGACGTGTGAGACACTCATTTATAGTATGTCCTATTCTGTGACAAAAATTACATTGTTTTGGTGAATTTTGGCTAAATCTACGAGTAGGTATATTATTTGTATTACGATTAGTCTGAGGTTTGTGGTTTTCATAGTAAGTTAATTGAAGTTCTCTTCTGATTCGTAAAATAGCTGATAAAACACTTATTGGATTACTAGCTCTAACAAATTGACCGATTTTTTGATCTAGTCCGGTTAATAAAGTATTTAAAGTTAATGATTCTATAAGACGTGTTTGTGCTACTTTTTGATCTGTTGTTAAATGCTGTTGTTTACTTATAGCTGAATACATTTTTGCTTCCAGAGTTTGTAATCTCGAAACAAAAATTAAAGGCGATTCGTTTGGTAGTTGTTTCATTCTTTGAAGGTCTTGAATCAACGAATTTAAATCGCGAGAATCTCCAAAGTGAGTATTTAATAATGTTTTAATTTCTTCCCAATTTGAAGGGTCGCGTGAATTAACTAATTCAGCGGCTCTTCCTTTAAGTTTTTTTTAATATGAAGAGTTAAAAGTACTTTTTGGTCGTTGCCGGCCATTCTGTAAGCTGTTTTACAAGCATTTATAAAAGTATTTAAGACAATTTGATTACCGTCATATTCCGGAATTATTGAAAATATTTCGGATAATCTGTAAGGTTCTAGATTCGACGCTTGATCGGTTTGAGCAGCTGGAGTATTAGCATTGGCATTAGCGTTTGTTGCACTACGTGTTTCAGGCATTTTGCTTTATATTAAAATGATTGTATTCAAAATAAAAGTAAATTATGACAATAGAACTTGGTAAAAATAAAAAATAAATTGCAAAATATTAAATAAGAATAAAACGAGATGATTCTTACGTAAATATTTTCATTCCTTCCTTGGCAGCTGAAATCCTTATCCGTGAGCTTTGCTACACCTGGTTAGCAGTTTGCGTGTTCCTGGTGCCGGAGAGACCGTCTGTTTCTTGAAGATCTGGAGCTGGAACTTGAAAATTCCTTAAGGGTTTAGGAACCACCACACTTAGTTAGGCAATCCTTGTTCTAAATGTGTTTAGGAATCCTACTGACTGCGCCACTGTTATATTCACAAATTCACGTTAAACTTTTTAAAAACAATTTTTATTGAGTTACACAGTTTTATGTTATATAAAAAAGAAGTAATAGGTTGAAATTATAATTGTAACTAACTATTTTACATAAAGTCAAAGAATTTATAGAATTTGTTAAATCAACGTCAGCGTTTATTTTCATGGAGAATTCGATGTAGCGTCGCTCCCATGAAAGTGCAGAAATCATTATTTTTCTGTAACATAATATTTGTGTTACTTAATGTGTTTATTTTATAAAAACGCAACGTAGCATCGTTCTCATGAAAATACGGAAATCGTAATCTGATGTTTGACGTTGCATAACATTACTTAAACAGCGTTTTTTCGTATATATATATATATATATATATATATATATATATATATATATATATATATATATATATAGGTGGGGATAACGGGGATTTCAGTCCAAAGAATCAACGCCAAGATCTTTTATTTACAAAATGCCGCCAAGCTTTCGTGTCCTTTTGACACTTCTTCAGGGCACTATAATACATATACAAATATAAATATGATTTAAAAATAGAGAAATAAATATAAGTACTTACATGTAAAATATTTTAAGTAAATTCAATATAAATAATCATTAAAAAATTTGTAAATGTAAAAATAAATATAATTATAATATACTTGATGTCATATTTCACATAAGACAAATCGATACATAATTTGTTTGTTCGTTACTTAGTTATTTTAATTTTTTTAGGTTACTTTATAATTATTTAATGAAGTTTGAATTTGAGGTTAGATTATAACCTTATAAAATGACTTTGACAGATAATTTGTTTGTGACGTTAATAGAAAAGGAGATAAGGTTAGATTATAACCTGTGAAAATGACTTTGACAAATAATTTCTTACATTTTGACCTTAATAGAAGTGAATTTAATTTTTATGAAATAATCATATAAATAATGAAAAATTATCTATTTTGTTCAATATTCAAAAGGTAGCTATAAATATTACTAAGATTTTCAATGTCACTTTTCTTATTCATACTATTATTTGCCTTGTTGATTTCAACCATTTCAAGAAAATATCTTTTAGACATATTTTATATATATATATATATATATATATATATATATATATATATATATATATATATATATATATATATATAAACTTTGGAACACCAAAACCAAAAATGCATTGAAATTTTTCCGAAGTCGCGTCATGCTACTCTCTACAATAGCCCTATTTCATTCTGAAATAAGCCTAAAAATGGTAGGATATGGGTAGGGATTGAACCCTGACCATAATACTACATAACGTGATGTTTACACCATTTGGCTATGACTTATCGCGAACTAAATGATAAAAATTGCATTTATAATTTAAAATGACTTGTCTATTTCAAATTCCGTAATAAAAATAGAGATTCCCTAATTTAATACTTACGAAAAAAGAAATTGATTTTCAGGCTCTTCGTCTACGTTTTATTACAGCATGCAACTTGGGATATTTTGATATGTCAACATTAAGCTTTATGCTTAAAAGATTTAGTAATTGAATAATGTGTCCATACCAATTATTGTTTCATTTTCTTTTGTATTTCATCAAAATAAAGTATTAATTAACTTTAGATATCGGTACTTTTGAAAATCAAAATTGACAGTTGTAAAATTAAGTCTCACTTCTGTAAAAACTGAATTGATTCTATTGGCTTAAACATCTGGACCATAATGTTACAAATTGTATTCCTTTAATAAGTATAGTATAAAACAGAAGTAGAAAAAAATATATAATAAAATTTTACTAAAAAATATACAACTACTATAAGTAAAATTGTGTTATTGAAGCATATTTAATCAGCAAAATGTGTTGCTGCAATGTGCCTCTGCATTCTTCTTGCCAAACCTAAATCTGGATTGATTCCACGAGGCAAATTGTCGTCCCAATAAATACCAAAATAAACTTCTTCAATATCCCTATCTGGTTCAGGTATATTGGCCTCCAAGCACATATTGTGAAGAACGACACATGCATTTATCATCTTCGATGCTCGATTAGGTTTATAGCGTAAGACTCTGTGTTTAAGTAAGCATCGAAATCTGTTTTTAAGGACACCATTACACTGTTTTATTCCACATCCGATTCTTTTTAGTATAATGTCAAATCTTTCCACTGCTGCAGTTATTGGGGGTGAATCTAAAGGTGTTGGTAACAATGGTCTAAGAGTGTAGCCTGTAACAAAATAATTATTATAATAAGTAGGTATATACTTAAACTCTATTTGTTTATTGTACAGTGCTTATACTTGCATATAATTAATAACACAGGTCTACAATGATTTTGATGTTTTGATGCTGTTAGCTATTTTTAAGTTGTCTTGTGACGTAGAATCCAAAAATCACCTAATTTTTGCTCTATCACATATAGTTTTTTTTTGTACAAAGCTCTATGCCTAAAATATGTTTTTCATATGTACCTATATCTATGTACCTAATGTTATTTTTTCCATAATTCCCATATTAGAGCTATTGTCATTGTGATCTGGCAACATTGTTTGATTTCAGTTTTCCCAGTAACACCACAGAGTCGACGCAGAAACTTGTCAATACACGTTTATTTACCATTTCATTTATATCGATCAGTAATCTTTACTCTGCCTGCGTTTGTTTTGTTGTTTTCTGTAGTTTTTTAAATTTCTTAAACGTTTAGATATGGAAAGACATTGTGTAAACAATCCAAATAGCTTTTGTTATATCTGTGGCAGTATAGTGGCAAAGCAAAGGCAAACTATAACTTCATTTGTGAAAACGTCTACTACGCCTATTTTGGGGTAAATTTGGTGACCAAGATAAGTCCTGGGCACCACATTATGTTTGTTCTGTTTGTGTAGAAGGATTAAAAAACTGGCAAAAAGGTAGGAAGAAATGTTTAAGCTTTGGGATTCCTATGGTATGGCGGAAACCCAAAAACCATAGTGATGATTGCTATTTTTGTTCGTGTAACTTACACCAAACCTGAAGTGTTTAATCAAAGTGAACTAAATGATTTAATTAGAGATTTCCACCTTCCAAAAGATGCGTCCGAATTGTTAGCCTCCAGGCTACGTGACAAAAATTTGTTGGCGTCTGGAGTTATATCAAGTTTTTACAGAAATCACGAAAAATATTTGTGTCAGTATTTTACTCAAACCGGGTCGTTAGTATATTGTAACAATATTCCTGGCATGGTTTAAAAGTTAAGAACTGTGTTGTACATCAAAGAAGAATGGTAGTTGTTTATTGACTCAAGTAAACGAAGTTTAAAAGGCGTTTTATTGCACAATGGCAATGTATTGGCCTCGGTTCCCGTAGCTCACTCAGTACACCTAAAAGTAACGTATGAAAACTTAGAGCTTCTTTTACAAAAAATAAATTACCAAGAAAATCAGTGGATGCTTTGTGGTGACCTAAAAGTACTTTGTATGTTATTGGGACAACATGGCGGTTATATGAAGTTCCCCTGTTTTATTTGCGAGTGGGATAGTCACGCGAGAGATAGACATTGGACTCAAACAGAGTGGCAGTCTCGAATAAGTTTGACACCTGGTAGTAAAAACAACAAAAAATGTTGTTGCCTCCTCTTCACATCAAACTCGGCTTGATGAAGCAGTTTGTTAAAGCGCTAGACAAAAACGGATAGAGTTTTAAATACGTGTACGAGAAATTTCCAGCCCTGTCCGATGCGAAACATAAAGAAGGTATTTTCATAGGGCCTCAAAAAAGAACATTAAGCAAAGACAAGGAGTTTGAAAATACTATGACTAATGTCGAGAAGAATGCTTGGGCTTCATAAAGGAAGTAATTGAAAAGTTTCTTGGAAATCGTAAAGACGAAGACTATGAAAATATTGTGAAAAATATGTTACAACACTTTCAGCAGTTAGGGTGTAATATGAGTTTGAAAGTACACTTCCTGTTTTCACACTTGAACTATTTTCCTGAAAATCTGGGAGCGAAAAACAGGGTGAGCAATTTCACCAGGATATTAAAGAAATGGAGCTAAGATATCAAGGAAGATGGAGCGGACTACTGCTGGATGTTACAACGAGATATGCCCTTTAAAACACACTGTCGGAAGTCCGCCTAACGTAGTTTTCTTGCAAAAAGGCAAAGATTTCATTCAAAGAAATAGTGAATAAAGTACATTTGTCATTTGTGTTTCACATTTTTTAATGCAATAAAAACTATAAACATTTAAAAATGTTGTTTTTTTCTTTAAAGAATGTAGAAAAACCTTACGTCATACAAATAATTGCATAAGATTTTCGGAATCAGCACACCAATATTATATAAATTCAGTTCTCAAAATAAAAATATCTGTTAAAAACTTTCAATTTGTAGACCTGTGTAATTTAAAAAAATATGAAAATGTATTTGATAATGGACATACTTATTATACTAAACGCATTTCTCGATCCATAGTTTGAATACCAATATAGTAGATATTAAAATGTATTAATTTTCAATAAACTTACCTGAATCTCCTAGAAGGTAGAATTGATTATTAGGATTATTTCAGTAAATCTGCTCCATTATCTGAGAAATATTCGATTGTTTGCAGATATGAATATCATTGGAGCTTCCTGGAAATCAGGCATCAACATTAAGGATTCTCAAATTTTCATCACATATCTAAAAAATAAATAAGTTAAAATCATAAATATGACCTAGACATTTAATTTTAAAAACAATACACCTATTTTTAATTTACTACTTATCAGCTGAACATTAATTGAATGGTAATTTTTTCTATTAACATACACATATTCTGGGTATTCTGGTCCAGATGGTGTTGCAATAGCTACATGGGTACAATCAATAATTCCTACTATTCCTGGAAACTGGTACTTTTCATAAAACCTAAAAACTCAATGTTTTTATGTTGTAATGCAGTTCTAGGGAGAGTGCAAATTATTATTACATACCTCCTTTGTTAAGTCCCCATCTCTTGGATATTTCTTGAAAATTTTACCCATGCATTTAATATCAATTCTTGATTAAGAACATCTGTAACCTCTGTAATACATCGAGACACACTTGGTTGCCTTAAGGCAGAAACAATATTGCAATCAATTATTTCTTGATAGCTTCCAGTAGCGTAAAACTGAAAAGTTACAAGTACCTATAAATTTATAAGCATGTAGGCTGATCCTAAACAACAATAAAATATTAAAATGCTACTTATAAAAAGAGGTAATTAAAATTTATAAATTATAAAATACCCACTATTGCAAACATAATATACATATATCTAAACAATAGTTGAATATTTAAAAGTTTAAATTTCTTGAATACTCTGCTTAATATTTATTTAAAAGTACCTACATGGGTCCAAACATTAAATAAAACAGTTACTTGGGTATAAAATAAAAATGTGTTTACCTACTTTTACATCTATATTAATTGCTGATGCTCTTGATGGGGCTCTAATAAATGGAGACACAATAAGTCATAAGGATAAGCTCCTTGTTTAATCTAAACAGCTTAATAAACTTTCCATCATCCAATTCCATTCCATCTAAAGCTTTATACATTGGATTATGTTCATTTAGAACTTCTGCATCTTAAAGCAGCAATAATTATAATCAGCCTATAGTATTAGAAGTTCTAAACTAAATAAATATGGACTTACCTTCAAGATTATTAAGATCAATCCCATAAAGGGCAGCCCTTCCTTCCATCGTCGAAAAAAAAAATTGAAACCAGTAATCTACTCGTATTTAAAAACGATTAAAAGAAAATATCCAAACTAAATTATTGAGACAAGCCCAAATGAGGTTATCTAATTATCCAAACGTCAAAATAAACTAAATGTACGCCCGGGAACGTTTCGTTCCATTAAATATTAGGCGATTTCTTCCCGCTTTGGTTGGTAGGGACTTTGGTTAACCAAATGGTAGGTCCTACGTCACCGTTATGACGTAAAGTACCAATTACAGGCGAAATCGTTTGGTTCTCAATTGGTATAGCTGAAGGATGAAATTTACATTTACGTTTTGTATATCGATCGGAAAAGTTGTTTATTGAGTTTTACTATATTGTCTTGGAGTTTTGAGTTAAATATATATAGCAAAAACCCAAAAAACGCTTCTTGCCAATTATAATAAAATCAACAGATTTCATTATTACTGGACAAAAAAAAGAAAAAACAGACAAAACTTAAAGAAGTTTAGAATATTGGCCAAAAATTGAATTCGTCTCAACAACTTTGTTTGTTTACAAATAAAAAGCAAGACAAAAACTACTTTGGACAAAGATAGAAAGCTACCAATTTCAGTAACCGTGCTGCAGATCTCGGTATGTGATTTGACAGACCAAAAAGGGTACTAAAGTAAGCTTGACGTCATCGTTTTTCGAAACGAAATCGATTGGTATGTATTTGACAGACCAAAGTGGGGTACCAAAGCGGGACGAAATCCCCTATTAGTAGTAGAACCCCATATAGAAATTATTTGTCTATTTAGAACCCACAGATAACACGTAGGAGCCTCTGGTAGAACCTTTACTACTTTATATTCTGAGGGTAGAACCAACTTCTCTCGAAAAGCGGTGATTTTAACTTTCACACTTTTTTTAATAGCACAAATCACCTTTAATAGTAGTTATATGATCTGTGTGATGTCTGTGTGTAACACCGATTCAAGAATATGATTTAATGGGGGTTATCTGTGATCCAAATCAAAGGAATATAAGTACTTGTAAAAAAGAAGAAGTAGCTAGTCCTAGACACAGCCTAGAATTGTTTTAAATTTTTGAAGATGTTGAATAAAGTAAAAACTTTAATATTATCTGAAAGCTTTTTAAACTTGACTCAACAGTCACGTTGTTTGGCAAGGTGGATTAATCGTAAACCTGTGAAAGTAATTCCTAGTGAAGAATATGATGAAGAAACAGATACCCGAATAACTAAAAAGAGTAGAAATGATACTACATGGAATGAGAATTACTTTTCAAATAAATCAATTGACAATAAGGAACCCAAAGATGTTAAACCTCTTACGATTTCAAAACGGATGCCAGTGTCAAAAATTGCTGTAGATATGCTGGAAACAACAATTGATAAGGATGGCAATTTCATATATACAAAAATGAGCAATAATGATGTGCGAATAACAAAAATACTTACGGAGATCAAGTCCAATAAAGAACGAGATAAAAAAGATCTCATTCTTCTTGAAGGTAAAAGATTAATCAAAGATGCACTAGATGCCAAATGCAAGCTAGAATATATATTATTCAGCAGATTTGATGAAGTAGAATTCTTGAAACCTTCAATTCCAAAACTAGGTGCTAAATTGTACAAAATGCCGTACCGGGAAATTCAAATGTGGTCTGACTTAGTTACCAGCCCTGGTGTGATGGGGATTTTTAAAATTCCTAACTTAGAGCTGTATAAACCCAAAAAAGATGTTTTACCATTAACTCTTATTTGTGACAACATTCGGGAAGCTGACAATTTAGGTGCTATTTTGAGAACTAGTAGTGGAGTTGGTTGTGAACAAGTACTTTTAACCAAAGGATGTGTAAATGTTTGGGATTCAAAAGTACTCAGAAGTGCTTGTGGTGCTCATTTCAAACTTAAGATAATAAAAAAGTGTGACTTGGAAACCATTCGAGATAATTTACCGCCAGAATATAATATATTTATTGCTGACAATAAGACTGTTTCACTCAGAACTGTGGAAGAAAGTTCGGATAAACAAGTATTATCTGAATTAGTGGGATCTATACCTCTTTTACCATATTATGGAATTGCTTTTGATCCAAATAAACACAATGTCCTTATTGTGGGAGGGGAAACTGAAGGAATTAGTGAGCAGTCATATAAATTGGCTGCAGAACTTAAAGGTGTTAGATTAAACATACCTTTAGGTAATAATGTTGACAGTTTGAATGTTGGAACTGCCCTTGGAATTATTGTTTTTGAAATGAAAAGGCAATATTTGACTGCAACATCACAAGCAAGTATTTCATCAAGCCCAATCGGTTCTAATATACTTCAGTGATGTAATTTTAATTTTATATTACTTCCTGTGTAAGAACAAGTTTGAAAATCTTGAAAGGTTTAGCTCATTATCGAGCTTATTATTTACTCCTGATTTTTATATGTAAAATAAAGTTACATACATTTATTGCTGAAGACTATTATTGGTTTCGTATTTTATAGATATAACAAAGTGCATGTTTAGTAATATTTGTTTTTTTTTGTAATAATTTTTTATTCTGATATAGCCCCTATAATACATTTTCATATCCGCAAATGATGTTTCCTGATAGTTAAATGTTAGTTATGAATTAAATATATGTACTTAGGACTGGGACTGCTTAATTGATTTTCTTCAATTTCTTTAAATTTCATATAGTATAAATTATTCATAAAACCCATTGCAAGAGTCACAATTATGTATATATATATATATATATATATATATAAACAATACTATATTTCCTGCGTCTTTTCATCCTTCCGACGTTTCGGCGTCTCCCTTAAATCAAAGAGTATATTATATTCCAATGATTTACTTCCAATGTCCTTATTGAGACAAACACGTAGATACTTTGAAATTTCAATATACTCTTAAAACAAAAAAGTTTTTTTCCAAAATTTACCATACATCTTGCAGATATTTCTGCATCCGTACATATTACCGATTTTTCTGCATCCGCAAATATGCTCATTCACCACATATGCAACTCTGCGTCCGATTTCGGGTATTATGTTCATGGCATCCACCTTTCTGCATCAAGCAGTGGTGCCAGATGTATAAGCGCCTCGAATTTGATTTGTATTCATTAACTCTGCGAGAGAAATTGGTGATAATCGTGAATCAGTATAAGTATATAGTGTGTTTCGCTATAGGGTCACCTCCAAAGTTATCCAAATTGGCATGAAAGTTAAAATTGCGAAGAATACTTTTCGTCTATATCTGTAACTGTGAAATATTTATTCATGATATAATAACTTTTTTCTCCGATCGTGGGAAAAGTGACACTATTTTGACCTGTTTTCTATGCGCAAAGCTCAACATTCCATAATAGTGGCAGTTGCTAAGCAATTAGAAAATAACAGTGCGGTAAAATTCTTACCGCACTGCTGTAGCGTGCGGTTATGTTACAAATGGATTATTACAATAAAATGAAACAAAGTATGGTTTTAATTTTTATAGGTATCGATAAAGTTGTTATAAAAGAATTAAAAGAAACATCTAATTTATAACGATATACAAGTCAAACAAAACCGGCTTGAAAATTATTTTACTTTTGTCATAACAAAGTAATTTCCATGGCGACCACTTCTATATTGCAATATGAACATAGAGAAACCTATCTCAACTTACTTGATTACATCTTGAATTACATATTTTTTAATTAATTTTTTAAATGTAAATCAACGATCGAAGAAAAAATAGTATGTATAATTCATGGGAAAAGCATATTCCCAAACTCCTGTGACCAGACTCGTCGCTACGCTCCTCGTCTGGTAATTATGACAGTCGTTTGGGAATATTATGCTTTTCCTACTAATTATACAATATACTATTATTGTGTAGGAGACCATTATTACACGGTCAAAATTCATAAATTCGAAATGGCGACTCCCGGATGACGACAAGTTTTTTTATTATGGCTCTACTCTATTCAAAATTGAAAGTAAAAAAACTCATGAGAAATTTTGTTTACAAATACACTAAAAATAAAAATAAATAAATGAAAAATATTTTTAAAGAGACAGTATTTAAAAGTACGCTAAAAAATAATAATTTATTTGATTTTTTGACCTAGGTGGGCCAAAATTCAAAAGCTTGCCGCGAATACAAAATAGGTATTGTTGAATCTGTTAACCAATAATCAAGATTTATAAAGAATATAATTTTTATTTTCTAGGGAATTTGTTGAAACACTTGTTTTTATAAGTACCTATTATCTTTGTTAGTGCATTTGTCTGAAAATAGTTTTCAATTATATCCATTCAAACTATTGAATACACGACACTAGAGAAACATTGCATTGTGAAAACCGTAGGTTTGGTATCCAAAGTTAGTGGTACATGTTTTAAAAATTCCGATGTGAAAAGGAAGTAAATATTATTTTCCCACGGATCACATACCAAATGACTATCCCAGGAAAATAACATAAAAGAAATAAACGATTCCAATATGAGTGTTCACTTCTTTGATAAATCATCAATTTCTGTGAATATATATTTTTGGAATTAATTTTCGTCTAATCAAGCAATGAATTCTCATTAATCTAGGTTAAAAAACTTCAGATTTTTGGGATGTTCTCCCATAGGAATGAGGAGTCTTTTACTTCAGTTACATACTGTTTATGAATAAAAAGTTTTGGAAAAACAAATAATAAAAAACCATTTTATAGACAAGCTTTTATTAGAGCTGTACTAAAACGAATAAAATAAGTTCATGTTATAGCCCCCAATGATATAATATTTCTTTTTTGGTTGAATTATTTGGTTTAAAAAAGCTTGTCGCCCGAAATGTTCATAAAAGTAGGCACCAATTATTGATTTCATGGGACAGTGATTGGTTCAATAGTAAGAAGTAGATAAAAGGTATTTATTTTTTACCAATTCGCACAATAAGCTATAGGAAACCAAATAATTAAACAAAAAATAAGTATATCATTGTCAGCGATGACTTGAACTTATTTTATTCAGCTCAAATATAAGCTTGTCTTTTAAAAGGCTTTTTATTATTTATTTTATGCTTTTTGATTATTGCCCGTTAATCTGGTAATTTTTAATGCTAACGACGTCCATCTCACCAAATCATGTAATCATGAGCCGTTTTCAACAGATTCTCAGTAACTCCTTTACAGAGTAACCCACCATTTTGAATTCAGAATAATTTTACTCGTCAGACACTATCACCTAGTAATTGCAATTGAAGGGTGGGATAAGTTGTGTGATTCCCATCGAAATGGGATCTTAGTTTGGCAAAATATGTTGAATTAATGAAAGTTTTTACCGTTGTTACTGATTATTTTTCAATGTGTCTGACTGGAAGAATTATCTAACCAAACGCCATATAACTGAAAATTATTCGTGATTTGGGATTTTATCGACTTTCATCGTTTCCATTATGTGAACTGCATACCCACGTTTGAACGTTCTCCTGTCACAATGCAATAATAATCCTATATAATAATACGGAAATTAAAATACTACAACATTGCCAAATCTCGTGGCCGAAATTTCAGCACCTTCTTTTTTGATTTGTTGTACTATAATATATGAGTCTGCAGCTTGGAAATGAATACTCCGAGAGAAAAACTCGTGAAGAGCATCCAATTCTGTGTCCACTCTATACCAATATTTTTTCAAGTTGATCAAGTTTGAAAATGTGTTATAAAAAAATAAAAAAAGCATTGGTAACATATGGCTGTATTTGTAATTTTTTGTTTCAGAAAATAATGTAATAATAGTCAGATTTTGTTTATAACTTGATAAAGAATGAAATTATTGATATTTTTTTGTAACTCTATTGGGAAATGACAATTATGATTTTTGAGTAGAAAACATTCTTACCTAATCGTTTAAATGATGGGAATATAAAAAATTCAGAAGAAACAATGAAAAAAGAAGAATCGTTTCTTCAAATCATTATATTCATAGGACAATAATATGTTGAATGAAAGAAAAATTTTCATATGCCTACATGAACAGATGTCGTGAAAAAGTTCAGAACGTTATTTAATGCCATTGTTAGATACAAAAACAACAATAAAATATACTAAAAATTGGAAATTTCATTTTTTGTTAACTTTAAATAATGATAACAAACAAAATCAACAACTTCTAAATTTTTTGTTAAACTTTTTTGAAAAAAGCTAATTATTCGCCGTAGTGCGGAGCTGTATTTTCAGCTAAATTAATATTATAAATAATGGAGAGGGAGTTAAGGGAGATGGGACTAATCAATTGAAAATTTCCCCATCTTCAAGAATATTTTTTGTAATTTTTTTAACAATTGATAGTATCTGAATAAATTATTAGCATAAAACTAAATTTTGTATGTGCTGTAAAGTAATATTATTGCACGTTTCTAGACATAATTTCCAATGAAATGAGATATCGCTCGCATTTTTAGGAGCTTTATCAAGAACTGACACCGATGTAAACTTGTGAACTAAACAAAATGTCACAAACTTGAATGAATGATTTATATTCATTCACTTAATTTATCCCATTCCCCCACCTAAAAGCTCAGGGTACAAATATTGAATAGAATAGTACCTTAAATCACAAAACTTGTAGGCCATCTTGAGGACGTCTTCTCGAATCATTGAACTTCGCCAAAAAAATCTGTTTACAATAATCCTCAGATACCAATAATTTTGAGTAGTACCCATATGTAGTAGTGTTATATCAGACAGTCTTTCTTGACAAGCTTTTAAATCTGTTTTTCTCTGAACAGGATAATTATATCAGATCTACATCATTAGATTATTCGTATTGTATTGTCATGTAGAATTATATGTATTTATTTTTTCATTATTAATTCATTTCATCATGTTATTCATGAGCCCCGACCCTAAGAACTCTCGAATTCAAATTTCCGAGAGAGTCGGATCAATAACATTTAATTAAACCTTTTCGAAACAAATTTTTTTCGAATTTCCTGAAACATGAAAATAACTCCTTCGCATGTGTGAAATAGGTTATTTTCATACATAATAACAAATTCAAGGTAATGCCAAACAAGAAGCTTTTACATCTGTACCAATTTTCCATAGAATGGAGTCAGTAACTACAAAACTCGTCCGTCAAATGTATTGTCAACTTATCAACTAAATAGTTGGAGGAAATCTATTACTGAGAAACTGCACTATAAATAAGCCAATCCGAACCCGTCGAAAGAAAGCGAAATCCAACATGATAAATACGTGATGTATTGTAAAAGAGCCATTGAATGGCATATCCACTTTTCAACGTCCTCTTGTCCCACCACAATATCAATTATAAATAAAAGTACGGAATATCAAGCACTACAACATTGCCAAATCTCGTGGACGCAGAAATATCGAAATGGTGACAAAAAATACGCCATCCCGATATACGCAGAGCGCGAAGAGCTCACCTAGTGGGAGTTTGGCTGAACTACGATATACGTAAACTGTCGACCATTCTCACAAATGGACGTCCGGCTGAAAATTTGTTCTTTCACGTTTTCGACCATTCTGCATTTGATGGCGCAAAAAACTTTTCGGCGTCCATATACGGACGCAGAAAGAGCAGGACGCAGGTATTAATGCAAAAACCACAATGTACGGACGCACGGTTATCGAAGAGATGTAAATATATATATATATATATATATATATATATATATATATATATATATATATAAAGAAGATGTATGAATATCACATGATATGTAAACAACAACAACAAAGAGATTCGTGGGTATTTCACGCAGACGTGCATGTTTTTGGCTTATTTGCCGCCCTCAGTACGGTATAACCAAATAAGGGTGGAAAACTTGGGAGCAAAGCTGTTGACTGAAACATGGGATTTCTGTAGCCCATTTTCTTTTTGCGTGAATTACCCATGAATCTTTTTGTTATATTGATTGTGATTAATTATTTGCCAAAATTGTCTTCCCATATCTTGTTGAAAAGTTTCAGTAGATGCCATCTTGCTGAGGGTGGTAGATATTTGAGAAATATGACTGGAATATTGTCTGGACCTGGACTCGAATTTTTCATTTTGTCTAAGGAGCTGTCAAGTTCTTCTATGGTGATAGGAATATTTAAGTTGAGTGTCTCTTCAAAACTGATGGGAGTTTGTTCAATTTGAGCCTTGTAATTGAGAAAGTTGACGATTGTTCTTGATAGGATTGGCCCAAAATATTGGCTATATCTATTGTGGATGAGTAGTAATGATCATTGTGTTTAATGCTACGAATAGTGCTTTTTGAAATATGTCCATTCATTTTTCTTATTTTGGTCCAGACTTGGCTTATTGGAGTGGAAGAGTTTATTCCAGAAACATATTCCTGCCATGATTTTTTCTTGGATTGTTTGATTACAAGTTGTGCCTTTGCCTTGTATTTCTTTAGCTCTACGTGATTATGGAGATTTTTATGTTTCCTGTACTTGTCCAATGCTGCTTTTGCTTCCCTGATACCTTTTCGCACTCTTGATTCCACCAGGGGGCTGGAGTATGGCCTTTTATGTCCTTTATGTCTTTTGTATGGCCAATGTGCTGGCTGGCACTATCCAAGATGATTTCATTGAAGTTCAATACACATTTATGGAATCGCTGGTAATATCGCAGCTATCCATATTTAGTTCAATCTGATTTCTGAAGGATGTCCAATCTGCTGATTTAATTCTCCATTTAGGCGAGTATTTTGGTGAAAATTTTCCTGGAGAGGTACGATTCTCGATAATAATTGGAAAGTGATCACTTCTGTAGGAGTACGAGAGAGCTTCCCATGATAGATTGGCAGATAGTGCTGGGTCACAGAGGCTTAAATCAATAGCAGAGGTTTTTCCGGTAGATATGTTAAACCTAGTATGGCTTCCATCGTTCAGAAAATTCAGTAGAACGTCGGTAATGAGTTTCTTTAGTATCTATGTGTCCTCTTTAGTTTGTCAATTTACTGCCCCAGATTGTGTTATGTGCGTGTGTATGTGTATTGTATATATATATATATATATATATATATATATATATATATATATATATATATATATATATATATAAAGGTTTTATGGTTGGTGAGTTTTACAACAAGAGCTTATATCTGAGTTTACATGGAAGTAATCTGCTTGAAAAGATTACCACTCCTCCACTGGCACGTTTGGTGTTGTTACGAGTTTTGGAGACTGTTTGAATAGCTGCTATCTGGTTTAAGATTGAATTCTTGAAGGCATATGATGTCCGGAGAGTATTCTTTAATAATAACTTGTGGCATACCAAGTCGATGGTAGGAACCATCTATGTTCCATTGAAGAATAGAGTTGAATTTTGGAGTAATTTAAGAGAGGTATGAGGCGACGAATTAATTATTAGTAGATGAATCCAATTCAGAGTCAATTAAGTCTTGGCCAAGATGAGTAAATATCTTTCTTTTAAGTTTGGTGATTCTCGTTTTTGTTGCCTTGTCATTTATGTGGGGGTATACTTCAGTTAACATATTAGTAAGCGCAATGAGATCAGATGTGAAATCTAGAGCTATATTTACAGGTTGGGGTGAGCCGGTTATGTTATCTAATACAACAATTAATTGGTCATAGTCCAGAATGAAAGGTGGCAAATTATTTTCGATGTACTCTTTGCAGGAGATGGTTGATTATTTCTTGTTGTTATCGCTATCAGGTGTGGGAGTATCTTCCATAGGTCTTTTGTTTGTGACTTTGGCCATATTGGGGATATCTGTTGTTTCCGTTTCTGCTTCCATATTGATTAAAGTTGTGGACATCTCTTGAGTAAGTGGAGAGACTTCTATCAGAAGTCAATTTTTGTGTATTAATGTTTGTTGACGAAGATAGTGGGAGAGTTTGGATTGGGGTTGTGAGAAGAGTTTGGGAAGTCGTAAGCTGTTGATTATTTGATGTTGAACTATATGTGTTAGGTTCCGATTGGTTGAAGCTATTGATACATTGTGAGGCTATATGACCATCAGCTCTGCATTTGTAGCATGTTAGTCCATCTTTTTGGAGGAAAACTCGGTAGCTGGTTTGTTCCAATTCAATCAATATGGAGTCTGGAAGCTGTTGCGTATAAGGGCTTACGTAAATCTGCCTTCTGAAACTCAGGATGTGACTATATTCAGGTAATGTTGTACCGATTCTTAGAAATGTCATAGGAGAGACTGGATTTAGACCTATTTTTGATATTTCATCTGTTGGCAGTTGATGTGGGATGGTTGGACTTACATTGGAAAGTATGATTCTATCAGCCTGAGTTATGAGTCGACGAGCTACTAGTTTTTCGCCATCGACAGTTATGGAACCATAATTGTTCATGAAGTTATCAACTACTGATTTGTTTGCTAAGTACATACAAACACGAAAGCCTTGATGACAAAATAATATTTTTTGGTTGAATGATTGATCCTAATGGGATAAGATAATCCTGTAATTTGGCATTGTTGATAACGTAAAAAACGATTGCTTGTTGCTTGCTTGGAAAAACAGCTTGGTTAACTGCTGATGAATAACTTTTGATAACTGTTGTAGGAGTATTTGAGTGTGAATCATTGATACAAGACATCATTAAAATTTGATTTTATTTGGCCAGAATTTGGAATACGTCCCTGGCCGCTATTAGTAAATAGTGGCATGCGAAACTAGTTTGTTGCTTTTTATAGGTGATGTACTACTTGAATTGACTGTGTTTATGATGTGGAATTCACTAAGTTTAGATAATTTGAAGAACAATATAAGTAAAGTGAACTTACAGTGTATGAAAGTACTTCTCACTGATCAAAACTAATTAAAAAAGGTTTAAACTAACTAAATTTGTATTATTTCGAGAACTGCACAAAACTAGGCTAGTCACTTGTTTTGTCAGAGCCGAACTCTCATTGAACATTTTACTAATTAATAATATTAAAACTAATTGAACGTTTTTATTCACTTACTTTCTATCACTTTAATCGAGTCTAATATTGATGGAATTTTAAAAACAATTTGTTCTATAGATATTATTGAAAAAATATAAATATTTCCTCAAGAAAAAGGTTGACAGGTGTTGTTTTAGGCCCAAATCTTAGACTATAAATTTTTAATGAATTAGATGAATAATTTTAAAATCATGTTTCTCATACCTTCCTATATCTATACATTTCACAATTAATTTTATCAATTTTAATATTGTAACGTAGACATGTAGTATTAAGGAATTAAGTTTTAGAATTTTATCATTCAGGTATTGATAAAAAAATGCAAATCATACTAAAACCTTTTATTAAAAATAAACTTTACATAGTGGTAATCATAATTATAAATATGCAATAAATAAATACAAACATGATAAGTCACAAGAAAATAAAAATAATTTTTTCTCAATTAGTTTGAGATTAGTGGTCATTTTGTTTTAGGTGCTTGATTTTGTACAAGATAAGTTTCATAATGTAAAATCTCTGCCATTATTTACAATAAAATTATTAAAAAAATTGAAATGAGTCGTCATTACCTTTTGTAAATTTCATCAATTTTTTAGCCTTAAGTAAAAATGTTCATTCATATAATTTTCCAAAATAAACAGTGATCTGTGAAATCTGGATAATACTGGAAAAAGCAAATATGAAAGTAATTGACATATGATGCTGCATGGGGATGAACAGATATACAATAGAAAAGTATGTGGTTAATTAAGATTGAATTTTTGTGAATATATAGTTGAAGGTAAAAGAATGAGTGCAGGATGAAACAGATAGATAACAACATAAGTTGTAATATTATGCAGAAATTAGAAGAAACTATAAAATAATATTTCTTGACCAACTAATTTTAAGTGAAATCTCAATATTCATAAAATAGTTGTGAAACTATTGTTTTTGAAAAATGACATTTTCACATTCAAAATTGACTTATTGCTTTACTTGCTTGATCAATTCTTGTTAAAAACTTATTTACTACATATCATTAATGATATCTGGCAAGACATGTAACAGTTCTTAAAAATATAATAATAAATACTTTACAAACATAATTTTATCTACATAATAATTAAAACACTTCCTTTCTAAAATTAAAACCATATTGATCACACTTTACTCGTAAAATCCTCGCCAATTGGGGTGGTCCGCAATAAAATATAGTGACTTTTCCTTTCTTCTGATCCAAGATTTGCTTGAAAACTTTATCCCAGTTAGGACGACCAGCATTTGTTCGAGTCTTAAGTCCTGTTATTAAATCTCGTTTTTCCTGAAAGCACACATTATTTTTTAAATTTTATATATAGAATATTTTTACAGCATGCGGTGGAACACTGAAGGTATATTATTGCTTTTGCATTCATATCAGTCATGTAAGAAAGAAAACTGGATGTTTGTTATAAAAAAATATTTGTGACTATTCCTTTTAATGCTCAACAATGTGTCTAGAAATCCATAAAAGCCTGGATATATCCTTAATATTCTTCTAATATGCATACTGCTGCTTCAGTTAAGATGGGTACAAATTTGATTATCTAGAAACTGCTCAGTTAAACTTAAATTGTTGGGGGAATTTGGCTTTATCTTCGTATTTAATGCCAGTGGAAAGCTGCATAAATTTTCATATTAAAAATAAACTATATAAACTGGACATTTTTCGTACGAACTGTTTCCAAATGAACAAGAATGATTTCTAATAACTCTTTTTTTTTGTTATACCAAAGTGTTTTCAACTAAAAATCTTGCACTTCCTTAGGTCTGATTTACACATAGCAATGACTGGACAGGGCCGTGATCGACACGTGATTTTACCGACCTTATAGTGGCAGTAATTTCTATTCATATTTGCTCAGTGTTGTATCGGTACCGTGACAGTGACAAAATAAACAATTGCTAATTTCTGTAAAAGTTATTGAAATTATAAATGCATTGAGCAAACTTTTTCGAACTGATAAAAACGAAGAGGCTGGTAAGCTGAAAATCCATGACAATAAATGCTCCCACTTTCATTTATAAGCAGCAATTAATATTTGTTCAAAATAAATTTTGACCAGTATGTGGATAAATAATTGTATTTATTTTGGAAAATTCGTTGAGAAAAAAACATACCTTTGTCCTGAAAATTCATGAAACGTCCTAGTTTCAAAATTTATTGTATATGTAGTAGGTACGATAATAAGGTTTTTTGTTTGAAAATATATGTATCGGTGATTGGCAGACGGTGAGATTTGGGGGTTCTCCTTGTAAAATAACACATTTGTTGAAATTTTGAGGTTTTAACGACTAGAGAGGAATGTGAAATAGAGGCTACAATAAAATGAGGGGGTAACACGACAGTGGCGGGTTTTTAGGAAAAACTGACAGAACAAAAAGTTTTAATGTGAGTAGGTAAATTTGGCAAGCAATTTTCTCACGATTAAATGAAATTAATTTATTTTTGAAAATATACTCTCAAGTCTAGGCACTTTGGTATGAGCATAGACGATTTCATACCTTTTCATGTAACAAATCCAAAGCAAGCTGTAATCCAACTGCCTTCATATCAGTTTTTTGTAAAGCACTAGTTATGTACATATGCATTTCCAAAAATCGTTCCATAGCACCCCCTAACTCAGCTTGTTCAATTTCCAATTGAGATAGTAGATTTACAAACCATTCAAAGGACCTCTGATCTCTATTTATCCAAAAGAAATCAACCTATAACAAAAAAGATTGCAAGAATCTGATAAAGCATTGAGAAATCTGAAAAATAAATCATGAGGTTTTGCTTTTGGCACAAAGTATATAGTATATAGGGGGTTTCATTAATAATTGGAAATATGTTAACTGTTGAATCTTGAGCTCAAAATATTAAGATTTAATCTAAATCACTTAAATAAAACGTGCATCCTTACCGAGTTACGAAGTGTTTTATTTAATTTTTGTGTAATGCCGATATGGGATGGAATCCAGATTAGCGTGGTTGTAACTCCTTGGTGTGGAGTATAGACATTTCATAGAATGAGTAGATACTAGTGAGTCCATGCATATAGCAGGGTGTTTGGATTCGTTTGTTAAAGAGGAAAGAGCTTGCAATATAGCGAAGAGTTCTCCTGTATGAACACTGGAATATGAAGGTAAAATCTTCATTGTAACAGTTACATCAGAATGGGCAACCAAACAGCCAACTCCTTCATTACCTTTTGAGACATCGGTGTATAACTCCTTGTCATATTTGACGCTAATTATAACCAGAAAAGATTTTCTCAAGAATTCGTGAGATATTTCGTACTTTGGATACTACGATAAATTGAAGTTAGGCAAATTGATATTCCATGGTTTCTTGGCGGGTGGTAGATTATGTGTTGTATGAGAGTAAGAATTTCTAGCAGCGATTTCCATTTTGGAAGGCATTATGACTTATGCATTTAGATGTTAGCAACGGATAGACTGGATTGCTGAGGTTAGCAGATACTCTACACAAGTATGTTAATAGGAGTAGTTGTCGTCTTAGCCAGAAGGGAGGCTCATTGGCTTGACAGCTAAGCTTTCAGCTGGCATAGATCTAAAACCTCCTAAAGAAATTCGAAGGCCAGTATTTTATACATAATTCAGGGTACTTAAATGCTTATTATATAGTAGAGCAGAAAATGGCGGAAAGTGAAGATGGAGTGTTACACTGTCTGTGTAAATATTGTAATAAAAGAGTGAATAACGGTATAAAATGTGGTGTGTGTGCGGCAGTAGCACATCCAAGTTGTGCCAAACGGTTAAAAGGTGCAAAAATTTCAGACACTAGTATGATCTGCTGCAAGGAAAATCTAACTGAAACTGAGAAATAAGGCCATTGTGTGATGTATTAAACTCGTTAATTGTAGACGACTTACTTAATTCAAATGAAAATCAAATGGAAAATGAACTAGTATATCTAAAAACCATTATTGCTCATTTGCATTTTGCGTTTGACATATTATACTAGTGGACTGGCCTATGGTAATAAACGCTGTAGGATAAAATGCGGAAGAGACTAGAAAGAGATGGAGCTAGGTGTGGCAGAAAACATGGAGAAAGCATATAATGGGTGCTTATAAAATTATTTTCTTATTAGTAAGAGTTGTTGTAACTGCATTAAATGCTTCAAAGTATATTTTAATTTTATAAACAAATAACAGACTATGTTTTATTAATATCTTTAATATTATTTTAAACCCAAATAACACAAAAAAATAATTAAACAACCATTAAAAAAATCATTTTATTACGTATAAAAAGAAAATATACAATTATTATTGTTATACATTACGAAAAAGACAATGCATTTTCATAAAAATATATTGTTATGTGTCTATTTATACAGTGTAGTCATATAAGTGTGCAACGTGGAATTCTTTTTATTGCTCAGTAAAAATTCAAATATTGCTAAAAGTTGGTGCATGTTCGATAATCAAATTAGATGCATTCAGAATGGTTGCAAGTCAAACAGGGTAGGTCAAAAAATAGTGCACAATAAACTAAATGGATTTTTGTGTAATATTTATTCATTTTTTTATATTTACAAACAGTTGGGTTGGTAATTTTCAAAAATTTCTTTCTCTTTTCTGGAAATTCTAATTCACTCTCCTCAAAATCTCCAAAGACTATTGGATCTCATTTTTTTCTAAAAATAGAAAAAATGCATAATTGAAGGTATTTTTTTAAATGGTCAACTACTTAAGAATCAGTAGGTCTTCTTACCTTGTAACTTTTTTTCCACACTCAAATATGTTTTTATTTCATTGGATAATATGTTATTGTTTACTGGATCTTCTGGCTTATTAACTTCTGGTACATATAAATCGACTTCCATAGATTCCACTTCAGGAATTATATCAGTACTGCATCCTGCAACAGCATCCCCTAAAAATGTACACTTAAGTATATTAAAATTGTAATATAAAAAGTATTCGAATGTTTATATTAAAAATATTATTTTCAATTCAAATTTTTCAAGAAAAGCACTTTCATCTTGGTTTACATTAAGTATTCTTGTTACGGGTTTTCTCTTTTTGATAACTTTGATCAAATGAGCAGGAAAATCAAACTGTGATGGAATTGCTGTCTTTTTTAATACCCGATTTCCGTGAACATTTTACCTAGTCATCAACTCTAAAATGCTTTTCACAAGTAACAGCTGTATCACTTGGCTTATAATTATCTCTTCTAACAGCGTGTAACCATTACTTAAATTGTGATCTTTTGGAAATCTATAAAACATGAAAAATATTTTTAATCATCTTAATATAAACCTAAACTTATATAAAATTTTTTGTTTATTTACCTACCTGTGAAATTTTATTTTCTCGCCTTTTTCCAACCTTGTAGTACAAGTATAAGATGAACACGATCTCATTTTCTTATATTTCTCAAAATTATTTAAAATATATAACAAACCTTCAGGCAGTAACATATAAAACCATACGGTAACCATACATTGAAAAATATTTTTGCCACAACTAGCGCTATCCTTCTCGATCTTTCTCTCTCGCACTGCGATGGCATCAATTGTGTGGTAAGCGGGCCAGTCCATCAGTATAGTATGTCAATGGTTTTTTGGAGAACACAAAAAGTACAGATATTGATGTAAACATTCCTCCCCAATCCTCCCCAACCTCAATTGGAAACTGGAAAGGGGAACACTAGGAACCAACCTGACAAACCAAAACTGGCAGTGGCTAAACTCACAGAGACGTTACCCAAACTTAATCAAAAGCCATCCTCGTCAAAAAAATTTGTAGAAGCTACCTATTCGCATTCAAACGATATGTGTAGCAAACCTCCTCAAATAACTTAGCTGCAGGTCAATGCAGCCTTAATGCAAGCCAAACAAAGCACGACCATGAAAACAATTCAGTAACTGAACCAGGACTGTGAAGAAACTGCAGAAAACATCAGTAGTGGCTGGTCAAAAGTAAAACAAAGGAAGAAACGAAAATTTCTCGTAGGAAGTACAGAAACTCAATGTGACATAAAAACAATACCTAGGTTGGTGCAGTTGCATGTTACAAGACTCAAACCTGGTATGAAACCTGGTGAACTTCAAAAGTTTCTGGAATGTAAATTAACTGAAGTAGTATGTGAAGAACACCCCTCGAGAAGGCCGGATATATACTCCTCAATGAAAGTAACAATAAATAGAGAGTCATTAAAAACCGCCTGGAATAGGGGGAGACCTGGCCAAATGGATCTATAGTATCGTTTTTCAAGAAGAAGAGGATGCCATTAATAGTGACAGATGACAGATCCTCCAACTCAGAATACAATCTAAACTACAAAAATGTTGTAAATAGTGATCAGTTTAAAATCGGAGATATCACGCTGACGATAGTTAGCATAAATGTGCAGAAATAAGCTACTGAATCTTGAAGTTTTTTGTCAAGAGAAGAAACCAGACATAATTTGCATACAAGAACACTGGTGTACAGAAGAGAACATCAAATATATGTACATACCGGGATATACTTTAACTACAAGTTTTACTAGAAGTAATAAAATACATGGTGGTTCTCTAATATTTGTAAGCACTAAAACTTTGTGTAAAAGTGGTATCATAGACTGTAGTAAATTTAGCGAAGAAAATACCTATGAATGTTGTGCAATCTATGCTACATATGAAAACAGTACATTCTTAATTATTAATGTTTATAGAACGCCAGATAGCAACCTGGATGCATTTCTTGAAAAATGTTTTTCTTTGTTAACTAAACATAGTAATCGTTTTGACAAAATATGCATTTGCGGTGATTTCAATATAGATTACTTAACGCCAAACAATGACAAAAATCTACTAGATGATCTACTTGACTCGTATGGTTTAAAACTTGGCCTCCCAAATGAACCCACACATATAATGTACTATAAAAATAAAATAACCAGAACTAAAATTGACTATATTGCTACGAATGTCGAGTATAAAAATTACACTTGTCAAATTGTTCAACCAAATATGGGTGATCATCTCGCGATAATTATGCTTATAACGTTAAAGAGGATATAGCTACAGCTACTCCTAGTGTCACGCCCGAAATCTTAACCTTTCAAATCTTGATATGACAAAGCAAGAGTTATTGAGGTTAGGTTTCAATGATGTATACAATAAAAATTATGTCAATGATGCATTCAAGGAATTCATGGAAACACTACAATATGCTATAGACCTAAATTGCCAAACAATAAGGAAAAAAAACAGCAGGTTAGTAGACAAAGGACAACGCTGGCAAGATACAGAAATTCATAATAAAGGTAAGCAACTGAAACACATTTATTCTGCCGCTAAAAACATAGCCGAGAAGGAGGCATGGGATTATTATCGATACTGTAAAAAATAGTATAACTACTTAATTCAAAATAAAAAAAGGAGCACAATCAAAATATGATCAGGGACAGTAATAACAAGCAAAAAACCATGTGGAATATTGTTAATAATACAATAGGTAGAAAACAGAAAGTGAAAGATATACAGCTAAACGTAAACAACAAAAAGATTACGGACAATAAAGAACTTTCACAATGCTTTGCAACAAATTTTAATGAGAAAAACAAAGAGCTACAAAATATGTTCGATATAAAAAACAATGACTGTACATGCTCACCAAAATGGTCTAAAAATAGATTCGCTTATTTTCCAACTACATCAATGGAAATTGTAAATGTCATTTGCAATATAAAAAACAATAACTCGGTGGGTGATGATCAAATAAATATAAAAGTGCTAAAACATACAAAATAAATAATTTCTGAGCCCCTTGCTCACCTAATCAATCTAACTTTCTAAACAGGAATCTTTCCAAATGACCTAAAATTAAGTAAAGTGATTCCTGTTTATAAAAAACTGGATGCTACTTGTGCTGATAACTATAGACCAATTTCACTGTTAAATGACATCTCAAAAGTATGTGAGCGTATATATCACAGTAGACTCACACATTTCCTAGAAAAATTCAGCATTCTGTCCCCCAATCAACATGGCTTTATTTCGGGAAGATCGACAGAAGGAGCAGTAATTGAATTTATGGATAGTGTGTACAAGAATCTAGACAAGGGTCAGGCAGTTGCGGGAGTATTCTTTGACCTCACAGGAGCATTTGATAGCCTTAATATTGAATTTCTTAAAGATAAATTATACGCTGTTGGTATAAGAGGTCCTATGCTTGACTTACTAGGGTCATATTTATCTGAGCGAAATTTTTATGTTCAGATAAAAGACGAGAAGTCTGATATAGTAGATACTGATATGGGCGTTCCACAGGGGTCTGTGCTGGGGCCACTTCTGTTTCTTATCTTTATTAATGATCTACCCGATTGCATTGGCGATACACTAATACTGCACAGACTCCTGAGGAATTGTATCAAAAAACAAAACGCGTTGTCAACACGTTCCTGAACTGGTGTAATCAAAATTCGATTAAATTAAATCTTGAAAAGACAACATATATGAACTTTAGATACAGGAGAAATATTTCACGCATCACTATGACTGATATCGCCCGTGTAACTCAAATTAAATTTCTGGGTGTTCATTTGGATGAGTTTGTGAGCTGGGATAAACAAATAGAGCATATCAGTAAGAAACTTAACTCAGCTTTTTATGCCATTTTACAACTGAAGAAAACATCGAATTTGAATACACTCATTAGTGTGTACTATTCTTTGGTGTATAGTCATCTTACATATAATGTCTGTCTATGGGGTAACGCTGTTGGCACGGAAAAATTATTTATCAAACAGAAAAGAATACTCTGAGACTTATCTTTAATATTCCACATGGTAACACATGCAGACAAATCTTTAAAGATAATAATATTTTAATCCTACCATCTATCCTAATATACAAAACTCTCCTTTATGTTAAAAACAACTCTCTAAGGTTTCTAACACATTCTGATTATCATATATATTTTACCAGGAATGCTCATGATTTTGATATCATTAGACACAATCTATCTCGTACTGAAAAATCACCGGACTATTTGAGAATCAAATTTTACAATCATCTACCTCGAGAAATTAAAAAAATGAATCTAACCAAGTTCAAATCGTCAATAAAACGCATATTGTTGCAAGGGGCTGAACGAGTACTATGAATCTAGCTTGCTATAACGGCATAGCATGTTCACCCCAAAGTGTATATCGGGGCTCATTTACTCAAATAATCAGCTCATACATAGTCTTTTACCTAGTGTGTAAATGTTATTCAGTTTATTTATGTGTAAATCTTAATATGTAAATGCGAATGGTATACTATGTATCTTTATGTATAAATCTTAATTTTAAATGTCTTAGCTTATGCTGCGTACTCGATTAGCTTTTAGAATTGGAACTGACGTGCATATCCATCTGTGGATGGCTGCTGTATGCAAATACGAATAAATATTATTATTATTATTATCATTATTTCGAAGCGGACATGTAAATATAACAGTAATCTAATTTGAAACGGATTAAAGAGCGATACACTCTAAGAAGTACTTTCTCTTCAGCTCCCCATTGTTGGTGGGAAAATGTATTTTAGAATATTCAGTCTGCTCAAGCAATTCCCTCTAATATCCTGGATATGTTGTTTCCAGATAAAAGCTTGTTGTCAAACGTCAGACCCAAGATTTTCAGTAGATCGACTACTGGAATGTCGTCTCCTCAATGGATTTGAAGTGATGGGGGCTCTTCTACTGCTGAAATTGATAACTCTAGACTTCGTTGCTAGAAAATGGAGACCCGTTTTATCAGACCATTCTTGTAGTCGACTGACTGCTCCTTGAAGTAATCTCGACGTAGTGGTAGTATTCTTGCAATGACAAAATATAATTAAGTCGTCAGCATAAAGGGAAATTTTAACAAGAGATCGGATGCTTGAAGAAACGTGTCATTTATGGCAATGCTGACAAGAGTGGTTCCCTTGGAAGAAGCTGTTGGAAGTTGATCCGTTTGCAGACACTTAAAAAGTTCATTGAGAATAACAGGTCGTAGTAGACAGTCGAAGGTCTAAAACCTGATTGAGTAGCGGATAGAAGTTTTTGTTTTTCAATATACCAAATTAACCTTTTGTTTATCATTTTTTCTAGTAGTTTACATACAGTGTATTAGTCTGTGAAATAGGGCGATAAGAATCTGCATCCGTCGGAGATTTGTCTTGCTTTTTACTTGGTAAGATGATTGATACCATTGTTGAGGAAACTCTCTGTTAATCCAGATTTTGATGTACAAACTCAATAGTTTCACAAGAGCATATTTGTGGACACATTTTTTAAGAATTGAAAAGGTATATGGTCAGGACCTGAATTCTTAAGGGAATAAAGGAAATCTTGGAGAGAGAAAGGAAGATCCAGGGAAATTCTGTCTTGTATAACACGAGTAGGGATTTGGATAATGGTATTTGAGACATATTAACTAGAGTTTTTACTTTTTTCCTGAAGGGCTTTGCCGATTATATTAACAATGTTTTCACCGTCAGTAGTCAATTCACCTTGATGTATTAGTGCTGGAATTTTGTGAATGTTCTATTGCCTTTCATCTGTCTTATTTTTGCCCAGATTTGGCTAGATGGAGTTTCACATGTGATAGAAGAATCGCAGTTTTCCCAAGAATCCTTCTTCGCTTGCTTTAGCTTTCTTCTTGATCTAGCTCTTAGTTTTTAAAATTTGGCGAGGTTGGATTCAGTGCGCATTCGATTGTATTTATTCAGCGCTCTTTTACATTCACGAACTTCAACGGATAAATTTTCGTTCCACCATGGATTTATTTTGTGCGTTGGAGATAAAACAACTTTTCCGACATAGATTTCTGCAGCTTTGGTAATGAAGTTATTAAAAGTGACAATTGCTTCGTTGATGTTTTCGGGCAACTGAAGTTCGTCCGCTATACTGTTAGTGTATGCATTAAAACCTGCCCAATCTGCATAAGCAGTTGTCCATTTAATTATTTTTTTCGACGGCTTGATACACAGTTATTTAATATCAATATAGGGAAGTGTTTGCTATCATACAGACACTCTAGAGTATTCCACGTAAGATATGGTGCTGATCCTGCATCACTAATACTGGGGTCAATTGCAGAGTAGGTTCCAGATGCAATGTTAAAATACATATGACATTCTCAACAATTTTACCTATGCCAAATATTTTTTCCGAACCCCAAATAGTGTCGTGAGCGTTGAAGTCACCCACCACCACGTATAGTACTGTTGTATTAAATTTACTAGTTCGGCTTGAGTAAGATATAGTAGATTGGTGGTATACAGAGACTGCAGATAGTCATTTTCTGAAGACACCATACTGTAGCAGCAACTGCTTCCAACGTTGTATTGAGGGTTAAGTTTACAGAATAAAGATTGTCGGAATCAAATATAGAGGATCTTTCATTAGTTCTATTGCATTATGTTCTAGTAAACGCCATTGAGTAGTCGCTTGTGCTCTTCTTTAAAATTCATTTCTTGCAAGCAAAGTATGTCTGCTTTGGTATCCTTAACTAATTGTTGAATCCGTTCTAGCCGGGGCAGAGCCCATCACAATTCCATTGAATGAGTGTGAATAAGCTAATATTCAGTAAAGTGATTTTAGCGAGTGACAGCTGTCGCTGTTTTCGTCGCCTGATTTTTTCATATCTTTTTCCTTAATCTTGTAAATCCGTTATTAATCGACCGTTCTGTTAAAAGTGGATATATAGTGAACATTATCAGAAATCAGAGTATTGACATCATCAGTAAACTGTTGTGCTTCATCTAAGGGGTTATCATCACTACCAAAGGAAATTTCAAGAAAAGCCAGAAAGTTTTCAACTGATAGAATAAAATGTTATGTGGCGTTTTCATATGTTTTTCTGATAATTTATGTGGAATCTTAAGATATCTTTTTGTCGTCATCCGTTCTGATTTTTCTTTTTTTAGATTTCGAGAGCTTAGGTGGCATTACTTGTGTGGTAAAGATCACATTGTTGTCCTCAATTTTAGGTAAGGTGGTCTTTTCGCTTGGAAGGGGGGGATCAATATTAAAGGAATCAGTTGAGCTCGTAAGTGGTCTCTTTTGTCCCATTGCTGGTAATGTTGGTTCATTTGTGGGTAATGAGACAGTCACATGAGTTCCTACAGTCAATGTTAGCTGATTGTAGGGGTATAGGATCTGGGAAAGTGAATCAGAATTGTAGTTTGGACAGTTACTTCACTATGTGACCAGTTTGCTTGCATTAGAAGCATCTATTCTATCAGTGGATAAAAATATATGATATCCATTGTTTTCAAAAGTAACGACTAGAGAAGTTTGAAGTTCATAGTTTTCTGTGGGAGGTATAATGTAGACCTGCCTTCAAATGAATAAAATATGGCTGTATTGATGCCCAGGAATACCAGCTCTAAGAAAAGAAATTGGAGAAGCTAATTGCAAGCTGAAATTTTTCAAATACATTTCAATGAGGTGATGTGGGATCGACGGTGATACATTTGGAAATAGTTACTCTTCTCGCAGGTGTAACCAATCTTCTTATGGAGTGTTGCGTGCCTCCTACATCAATATTGGGGTTGTTTGTAATTATATTATCAACCTGTTCAGTTTTATTTAGGTAGGTAAATAAAAATTCTGTTATTAGATATTCGTGATGCAAAACAGATATTTTTCGAATCAATAATATCTCCAACCGCTCTGACATAGTCAATCAGTTTTAGGTTTTCTGATGAATGAAGTGCAAATGCCTGTTATTTTTTTTTTGGAAATATAGGTTTTGGTGAAGATTTTGCAGCAGCTATATAGGATGTGGAAGTTGAAGGAAGAGGGAAGACTACCTGGATTCGCTGTTGTGGTGGATTGATTTACTGTAGGAGAACCGTTAATTTTATTGTTACTTCCTTTGTAGTCAAAGGTAGTTGCTTCTGCCATATTAAGAGCTGGCTTAGTATAGAATGTCAGCAACCAGTATATTAACATGTTGTAATACTGGTTGCCTATTTCTGATTTGAGTCGGCATAAGTGGATAATAATTGATTTCTACTTTCTTATCACTAATGACCATATAACAAAAAAGGAATGGTTATGAATATAGAAATGTTATTCTAAATCGACTCGTTATCTCCAATCTGGGATAACAATGTAGTCAGTTGTTCAACACTTTAGTGTTAGAATTGATCCAAAAGTTAATTTATTCCTCTATAATTTCGAAATATAAACTAGCAAAACCTCGTACTGAACCCGAAACGAACTTAACTCGCTTCACGAACTTCTCGATTTTCTATTTAAAACTATTTGTGCCCAGTACTTTAAAACTATTCAAGATATTCTTGTACTACTTAGTGGGATGTGTATTAGGTACTGTACACCCTACTAAATTATGTGAAATAAACGTTTCTGGTTACAACCAGAGGCAAGTGACTGGTTGATATTTCCCAAATTACACTACTGGCGGAATTATTTTAACACAATTTTTCGATTATCCAACAGGCTATGTGTATAACTTAGTAAGGTACACTTCCCAACAAGGATACGTCAAATCATTTTAAATAAAACACCCTGCAACAGTACGGTGCTACATTTTATGGTTAAATCTTAACGTTTTGAGCTCAAGATTCATCAGTTAAAATATTTCCAAATAATAATGAAACACCCTGTATAGTTTATAAAACCGACAACACAATAAAGAGCTGTCAAATTTGAATTCGACGAACTATACTAACTATTAAATCAAATATATAATAACCTATATCTATATTGCAGATCATACCTTGAAAACATTTGTCATAACAATATTGTAAATAATTTACCTTTCTGAGATTCATAACAGTAGCAGGTATGTCGCTAGCCCATGAAAACTTGCATTTAGGACAGGTATGACGGGCTTTCCAATATCTATGCATTATAGATTGAAGTATAGACGCGAAAGGAGTAACGCCGATACCAGTTGCTATCAGAACTGCATGTTGAGCTCTGAAAATATGACTCGATGGAGCTCCGTACGGTCCATCTAGATAAATCTAAAAAGAAAATTCATGTAACAAAAGTCATAGTTAAAGTATTGGTGCAATCACACCATGCAGTGAAAGTAATACGAGGGTGAATCTGCCTGATGTTACCACCTTGGTTACTGATATAATTAGTGACAATTTTGTCGTAGCTTATTTTGATATATTTTCGCACAATTTTTGCAATTCGTGCAGCTAATCGAAGCTGGATTGGAGATGGTAGGATCTTAAGTGAAAAGTAAAACGAAAAAAAATAATATCACCGTAAATCGCCCCATCTCCAATGAAAACTGTAAACAAAACAATATATTGATCAACTATTCAAGCTTTTCATAAGAAAATTAATGTGCGACATAAATATTAACATAATAAAACAAACAGCACGAGAAACAAACACAAATAAATCACCTGCGTTCCTTCTTTATCCAGCACTTCAATACGTACGTCTTCTGCTACTTCATTAGATAATAGAATAGGTCTTGATTTCTTACATTTGATGAAATAAAGTTATGAATAATTAAAATAAAATTTACAAATTTAACCTACATTGAGATATATGTGTGTCTGTGTAAAAGTTTCGAGGGACTTATTTTAAATTTTCAACTGTCGCCTATGTGTACATATACTAACAAAAAAATAATATTTTTAATGTTCTTTGTAATATTCAGTTTAGTCTTTCATAAGTTTAATTGTATACCCACCTCTAGAGGTTTTCCGACTGGATAATTCATAGGTTTTACCGATCCTAGATTGGGTGAAAATTGAGAATCTGTGAAGGTTAGCTCAACTCGTCCCTCCTCTACTTGCCTCTCTGGAGAGAACGTGAAACTTTTCTGACTAATTTGCCGAACTGAAAACACAAACATTTTAGAAATTTTTACTATGCAGTATTTTATCAACAGTAAAAACACAAGAGCTTTTTTTTTATCGGATAAATTTCTCTTTGCAACGAAACAGTTTTGCCAATCACTAATTTTACGAGAAAAACTGACATGACAAAATCGCGACACCGAAGGTGGAGCGATTTTATCTAATGTCAGTTTTTCGAGCAAATTTAGTGATTGGCAAAACTTTGAGTCAAAGAGGAATTTATCTAATAAAAGAAAAGCTCGAGTGTTTTTTGGCAAGATAAATTAACGACAGAATATATGGATGAACAACAACAATAATTGCGACTCATTGTCATTGTGTAAAAGTGACGTCCGCTTACTAGATATTGAGGAAGAGAAGTTTTTATCGCGATAAAAAAGGATGCACCTTTTTTATCGATGGCAAAGTGACAATAACATTTCCAGGTATATGACATTTTAACATTGGAGTTAATTTATCATAAAAAAATCTTAAGGCAGATATGTTGATATGATAGCATAAAAGTTATTAATTATGAAGAAACATTATCAACGATATCCAAGAGAAGATATTTAAAGGACAATCTAAAAAGCAACTGGTTGTTATACCTATAAAGGTAGATGCAATTAAAAAATTTATAGAAAAAAAATATAGCTGATTTGTTTTAAGTAGAAATATACGTAGAGTATATCAAAAGCAAGACATCGCCAAAACAAAAACGGGGAGGACTAATCCGAAGGTGTTCAGAAAACTTACTAAAAAACAAACTCGTAGTTAATTTTTTTTTATTTGATTACTTAAACTGTTTATTTATTATTAATAAACATTCAAAATAATAATACAATGTATATATAAATAAATTTTGCAGAAAAAACCAAATAAGACATTGGTTCACAATGAAAATATACAATTTAAAAACTAATAAAAAATTAAAAAAAATTATTAAACTTAAAGGTGGGACTTTGTGTCATCTTGTTCATAGAAAAGAACATATGCTTCTCCACTGACTAAAGATTTCCACGATATTAATAGCACTCTTGAATCGTTATATTCGTGCCACTGTCCCGTGTAGGGATGTCGGCAATATGCTGTGTAGTGACCATTGTAAGTGGTTCCACTGTGATTTGATATAGCGTAGAGGTTGTATAGTCTATTTCTTAATGTCTGACAGCACAGTAGCCTCATTAAATATTCAAATAGAAAATTATCTCTTACAGAGTGATCCTAAGAATTTTACAAGTAAATACTAAAATTCTAATGCAAAACAAGTAGGTGTCTTTATTGGTTATCTGTACATCCCTGTTTCAGCTCAAAATATAATATGGCAATAAAACTGAACAATGCCAGCAAAAGGATAAACAGTGCTGCAGTGGCGGAGATTACGATATTAGTTCATTTTGCTTATTTAATTAGATTCGGTCAACATTACAGTTGAAATAAAATTCATTCGTTTGGGTCTATTAACAAGTTACATTTTTATTAAATTAAATGGATTAATGAAAATATAGTTTAACTCTCATAATTCAAATTTATTGACAATGAATTAATGTATATTAAGTAACGTAAACATACCATTTATAGGAAATATAAAATTCAATCTATAGTATCATCCTCTTCGCTGGCCATACAAGAATCATCCGAAGACTCGTCGAGAGAGATCACTATCGGTTCTATAGTTTGTTCTATGAGGTTATCCAAAACCCACATTTTCTCTTCCTCTTTAATTGCATGATTCACAGCATCTCTACAGTTCTCTTCAGTTATTGTTGTCAATGAGTACTTCATGAGTTCACGAACATCTTTCATTTTAAATGTTTTATTATGTCTAGCTACATAACCTTTCATTTGGGCCCATATTAACACTATGGCATTTAATTCACAATGGTATGGCGGCAAACGAAGCACTGTTATCCCACGATTCTTGGCTATTTCATCAATAACAAACTTTTTAAATTGTAGCTTGTGATCTTAAGCAACCTTTAAAAGTTCCTTTTTCAACATATCGTCTTCAAATGGTGTATCTTTTACGATTCACCAGTTTCTAATATCAGCTTTTCTCCAAGAGGTAGATGGAAGATTTTCTGTTAATCGCATTGTCCATAACGATTACAGCATTATTTGGAATTAATTCGACCATTTGTGTAAAATATATCTGCGGTCATTTCTTCATGATAGTCTTTGGTTGATGTTGACTGAAACTCCCAGTAAACCACCTTCAACGAACCCTTGATTGCATCCAATATGCGTTATTATTAGTCGGCGACCTTTACCGATAGGAGTTTTCAGTCCATAAGATAAACCTTATATGAAAGCTTGACGACTGGTTTGAATACTTTTGTCCTGCCATATTTTTTTCACCGAATGTCCTTCATTGAGCCATGTCTCATCTAGATAATAGATTTGTCTTCCCTCCTGTCTGTATTTTCGGATATCTCGTAAATACTGGCGTCTCCAACATATTATTTCTTCGTTGTCGATTAGCACTGATTTGCGACTTTGCTTCTCCCAAGTAAAATTTAATTTGTGTAATATTTTCCACAAAGTTTTTCGCCCTATGTCAGGCAAATTCTCGTCCTCCTTCACCATTCTTAGAATTCTGTCAAGGGTTGGGATATCTTTTTTAAAATGTAATTCATGTACTTTTCGTCTTATTGTATTTTGCATATGTTCATCAAGGTCAAACGGTTTTCTTCCAGTTGAATTTTTAGGTGGAGATATATTTCCATTTTTCCTCTCTCTTAGAAGCCTGTAAATAGTAGATTCACTAACTCCTGGAACATGTCGAAACTATATTTCTAACAGTAGCAGCCGGCATTTGATGTACAACAGCATCATGCACATTTAACACTACAGTCTTCGTTTGTAAGCTAAGTACGCTCTTACACTTTACTGGGGTAAAACTTGAAGACATTTTTCACAATACAGTTAACACTTATGGAACATAAGCGACTCTAAGCAAAACAAATTATAAAAATTTGGGCGTGACCAAGTTTCACCGTATACACCTGCAAAATTTCTAAGTAGTCATTGGGACAATCCCTAGTAGGACCCTAGTGTAATGTTTCTTGGAAATGTTATTATCAACATTTCGAAAATCAGAAAGTAATTATCTGGAGAATGAATTGATAAATGGTTTGTTAATATGTCTTCCAAGAATTGACCTGCTTCAAATTCTCAAGATAATTAATGAAAGATTCAGTCAGAATAGTTGCGTTACAAGATTATTTCAAAAATAATGTATTGTTTTAACTGTATGTACTCTACAAATGTATGAAGGTTAGTTAGTTGTTTTAACTAACCGAATTTACATTTATATTACCTTTATATATCAGATCGGGTATAAAATTAAATAGTAAATAAATTCCTTAGAGGAACTGTGACGCTTATGCTTTACTACCTGACTAGCATCTGTGACCTTTTCGCGTGCTGTCAGACAATAAGAAACAGACTTATACATACAAGGTGCCACATTATCAGCCGCGTAATGGCTCATATCAAGCCCTTCTATTGGAAAATCTATTGCAACATTAAGTTTTCCACTAAATCTTTCTGTTTGCGAAAAGCGCTTCAGGTGAATAACCAATACTTTCAGAAATTTATGAATTGAGAATGATTTAGTGCATCGTCTTCGTTCCTTACATTTCGAACATGTTGGTTTCTCATCACCGTCGAGTGATTCTTCTCTTGTATACGAATCTAAACATTGTGAAAGTCGTAATTGACCTGTTTTTTTTGGTATCGAAATGGATAAATTCCAAAAGGTGTCGTATGTAACTGAACAGTGACCACAGTGTGTGCACTTGATTGTTGATTTTAATTGACCGACAAAGTTATCCACAATCTTGGAGTTGTCCATTCTCGGGTATCTCTACCAAGATTCTTGTGCTTTCTCGATGTCACTAAGTTTGTTATCAATTTCTGTTAATATGGGCTTTGGTTTTTCATATACCTTGTTGGCATCTTCGTGAAGTCCTGCTAATAGGTAACGAAGAAACTCCTGTGCATCATGTTGAGTGTATCCCATGAACCTTGAAGTAAATCGCTGAATCTGACTTTTCAATGATACTGTATTAACCACTCTGTCTGAACTGTCTTCAGACCAAAGCTCTTGAATAACTTCAGCAAATTCTTTAATTAGTGCTCCTTTCATGCTAGATATGTTTGTGTTAATATCTCTTATGTATGCGTCTTTCTTTAGATATTCTAATAGCCACCTGGTGTTTGATAGGCATTGGATAATACTATTCATGAAACATGTGTTACCAATATCTTTGAGGCCTTTGAGACCCAAAGATATTTGGGGAATACTCTTTATGGATCTGATTATGGAGATATTGTTAAGAGCTCTTTCGCAACTACTATCATTGTCCGAATAATCTCGGATTCTATTATTGTCTTTCTCACTTGATCGGCGTGATAAGGAATTTGAATTGATGTTGTTTGCTATTGAATTGGATGGAGATATTGCGGTTTTGGAAAGTTTGGTTGATGTCGATAGATCATTGGTCTGGTTCACTTTGTTAATATATTCCTTGTTATCTACATCATTTTTAGATGTGTCCTTTTGTTCTTGTTTAGTTTCATCCCCTTTCTGAAAATCTTAAATCGAAAATGAAATGTATGAAGAGAAGTTGTTAACTCTAGGATTATTTTTAGAAAGGGAATTGATGGTTATTGATTCCTCAGTTACTACGACCCTATCGACTTCTGACCCATTATTTTTTTCTACGTCTTCATTCTCTTCCAATTTTGAATTTGACTGCAAAACATCGGGGTTATTTTGACACTTGTTGGAGGCAATGTCATTTTTTTAGTCACCGAAACAGTATTGTTTTAATTAATTTCAAAGCAACTCCTTATAAATCAACAACAAACAAAAAATGAACTCAAATTAAATTTCCCAATATATGGTAGTTAGTTAAGAAGCTGATTTTCGAAGGTGACTTTTAGCTATTATTTAGTACGTTTCATCGTTACGTTAAGATAAGGTATGATTTGTCTGGTTGTGTTAATTAGTATAATCGCAAACGTTCTGTGTAGTTCATTTCAAAAATCATAATGCCTACTCATAAACCTCCTAAATAATTTGTTTTTCCACGGAAGGTGATATTTATCAAATTTGGATTATGAAGAGTTGCTATATAACATTGTATTACAGTTCATATAAATGGTACTCACCCATTTGACTTAATGACGATGTAGAATTTTTTTTTCCGCAATCCTCTAAACTTGGAGTTTTGAACGCTATTATAGTTGGTTTATTTCGCATGTATCGAAAACTTTGAGCCAAACTCTTATTCTGCGGGCTTAAATATGCCAGTCCTAATGACTTCAATCTAGCTCTCCGTATTTGGCATTCGTTAAAACTTTTTTCTGATTCGGATCTCATATATTCCCTCAACCTAAGACATAAGAGAGGAATAGATAAAATATTGGATTATGAAAGCAATTTTACAAGTTACAAAATCTGAATAATGGTCGAAGGAATTGGATGAATCCAATTATACAGAGTGCGGTACCGAAAACAAAACAGGTTGAATATCTTGAAAACTTATTTTGTTGAGAAAAAGCAAAAATAGTTTGGTTTTTATTACATCCCCTTCATCCCCTCTGTCACGATAACCAATAAAATTTGAATAGGGAAAGTACTAAGTGTGAATCCCTAATGTAGAATCACTGATAGACGAGAGCATCAAAATCCTGTACTAGAAACGAATGCAGGAAAATATATTTCTAAAATGCATTACCGAAACGGATAATGCGGAAGAAGCCTGGGCAAAAATAAAGACTAACATAACAAGTAGTGCTGTAAAAGAAATAGGACAAAGAACAATTAATACAATAAATCAATACATCAGCTAAGGAAAAGCGGGATGCCTACGTAAGATATATGAGTAATAGAACACCAGAACCTACAACGAAGTGATTAGTGAAATATGCAAACATACTGAGAAAGAATTGCAGCAGAAATGGAACATGGCATGTACGGAGGTCAAAAGAAGGTATGGAACATGCTAAGGGGAAGGAATAAGCAAGTGAATGAAGAAATACAAATAAAAGCTATAAAACTAGAGACCTAGATAGAATACTTCAAGAATCTGTACACCGACCCTCACAGACGAACAGAATCAATGTTGGACGTACACTGACAAAGGCAACTTCGAAGATATTACAGCTGAAAATACGGTACCATACCAGATGAATGAAGAATAATTATAATTATACCAGTATTCAAAAAAGGACAAAAGGCCGATGCGCATGCATAATTACGGGGAAATAACATTGCTTCAGTCTTTAGCAAAGTTGCTAACAAAAATCTTATCACAGAAACCAATTAACACCGTGGGCATTACAAATCACCTAACGTGGTTTGTGGTTTCTCATACACCTAACGTGTATGAGAAGAACAACAAGGATGCAGGCCCAATAGATCTACTGCTGACGCAATATTTATATTGCGACAACTAATATAGAGAATAGAGAGAAGTCCATAGAGTTCAACAAGCCCCTTTTCCTGTGCTTCGTCGATCTTACAAAAGCATTTGTCAGAGTTCGACTGAAAGTTGTAATACAACTTATGAGGCAGAAGAACGTTAAAGAAATGTACATAGAAATAATCAGGGAACTAAACAGTCGCATTAAAAGTAAAAATGGAAGATGGTCTGAACGAAGAAATAAGTGTGTCCGTTGGAATCAGACAAGGGGACAGCCTCAGCCCGAATATCTTCAATATGATAATGGATAAGATAATAGAAAACGTAAGTGAAACCAACATTGGCTACAAAATGGGAAACCGATATTTAGAAATTCTCTGATATGCGGATGACGCAGTTCTCGTGGCAGAAAATAAAGATAACCTCCAACGCTTCTTTTATAGATTTAACATAACAACACACAAGCTAAACATGGCGATATCTCACAATAAAAACCAATCGATGGTTATAGCCAAGAGAATTCCATCATATGTAAACTAATGATTAACGAACACACCATAGACCAAGTAATGAATTTCAATCAACTCAAATGTATCATAAGTCAGACATACTGGAGAGGAATTTAGGATACAAGGCAACAAGGCAGTCGAAGTATCGGGTTACTTGAGGGATATAATATGGAGAAACGCATGCATAAGCGTAGAAAGCAAAGTCCGAATACATAAAGCATGTGTAAGGACATTACTAACATACGTAGCCGAAACAAGAGCCGAAACATCACTTACAAAAAAAACTGATGAGAGCAACAGAAATGAGAGTGCTGAGAACTATGAGGAGGATATACCATTCAGAGCTAGAATAAGGAATGAGGACAGACTAAGAGAAACAGGAGTCCAGGATGTGGTAAGATGAACGCGAGAACGACGTCGCAAACTCGATAAGAAAATACCCCAGGAAGACCTCGAAGAAAGGGTGCGACAGCTGGACGTCTACATCACAGGAGCTGGGATGGCAGAATAAATAGGACCAAGTCCTACAACAAGAGGAAGAGGGAGAAGACTTAAGTGTGACACATAATTGAGAAGGTAATTTTATAAGGAATTTGCCTACGTAACAGTTCATATAATGATACTTCATTTGACAGCCAAATTCAACAAATTAATGAACAATTATCTTTCCAGTTTATCGTCATGAGTACTTCAAGTCTACAAGAAAAACATGAAAATGGTTTATTCAATTCGGGATAGAGTAGAAATTGTTGAATATTATTCAAAAAATGACGAATGTGCTAACACTCGCATGGGCATACCCTGCGAGGGGCAGGGGGGCACCTGCACTCCCTAGAAGCAAAAACAAATATTAAATGGTTATAAAGTGATGAACTGTTAAGTTATATACATTTATTATATTACTGTATAATTGGTGTTTGATGGATTTGGGTATTTTAATGGATATCATTTTGTATTGCCTGATGAGTAAGTAACATCACTTTACTTTTTTTATTTTTCATATTAACTTATTGGTTTACTTGCTTACAGGTAACCACTGATGATGACTTAACAGTCGAAAGCGCTTTGCTACGATTTTTAATAATTATTAAAAATTTTACACGGCATACAAAAAAACCTATTTTTTCAATTTTTATAATTTTATCCCTGCAAAAAGCCACACATTTCTTATTTTAAGTACTTCCTCGTCAACCACGGCTACTGTTGAACGATCTTTCAGTACCCTTAGGAGAGTAAAGACCTGGCTCAGAAGTACAATGGGAGCGGACAGACTGACTGGGTTGTGTTTGATAAGCGTCCGTCGAAAATTCTGGTAGGAAAATCAGGACTGGATTGAAACGAAAGTATTCTGGACTCATCTTCACATCGCCACACTCGTGTGTATGAATTTACAGATATTAGACAACTAGGGTAAGAAAACTAAGAAATTCATCAATTTCAAAAAGTATCTTTTTTTATCATTGAAGAATTTTCTTTTTATCTTAATCTATGAGAGAAACTACTACCATATGTAAATCAATCACTCTATATCAATACCATTTTCATCATCAGTACTCTCGTTAACAGTACTGCCTACATCACTATCATCCCTACATCCAGCACTTTCGGTTTGGAACAGTTGGTCCTAAAACAATTTGTACAGGCAATTGTGCATGGTATTCCATGCTGCCTGCACCCGCATAAATTACCAGCACAGTCCATAGTCGGAATGAAGCTGCCTTGATCATTTTCATTATATTTGGACGCTCTGAATCCTGTGTCCAGGGGATCGGCGTTAGTTCCCAATTTATCAATCTCCAGTCCCACTGTAATAGATCCAGTTGATCAACATTCCATTGGCGCACCTGGTAATATACATTCGTCTGTGGGAATCGACTTAGCCCAGTCGACTTTGTTCTTTGAATCCGTCCCAGCCCTCGTTGTATACATTTTCAGACGGATCTGTTGACACAGGTCAATTTGTGAACTAGTATCTGTGTAAAAAGCCCTCCAGAAAGTAACGGGAGCTCCATAAAGGGCAAGCTGGATTCTTGGTCCTAACCAATCCTAGACTGTCATATTTTCTCTCTTAAAATTTTCCGCATATTCATGCAACTTCGGAAATTTCTGGAATACTTTGGTGAATTGCACTTTGCTCTTATTAAATACTGCTGAAGTCGTGTTACAGTCTGTGAAAGCGTGCACGAACAATATATTAGATTTTATACAAGGGAGCTACAAACTGTCTAAGGAATACAAAGCCTCGACCCGTTTCGGAGCAGGAGGCGTTAGCGTATATATTTCCATGTGGCTTAGAGTAATACCCGCCCAAATAGCAAGGATATCCGTCTTTTCAGCTTTGTTTTCTAGCGTAGCAGCAATTTCGATTGCTTTCATAACTATGTCCACGTCGGCATCTCCTTCACTCTGGCTGCACATAATATCCGCTTTTGCCAGCTTCTCGATTTTCTTCTGATACCTATTTAATACAGAAAATACTTCAGATCCACAACAGGAATTCCAGCTGAGTATTTTATTTCATTCCATACAACACCCCTCAGTTATTCACTAGGAAATTGATTGAAAAAACTTTCCACTGCGCTACAAAAAATATTTGGGGTGAGAACGAACGAAGTGGGCCCATAGAGTAAACTTGACTGCTCGTAGTATAATTCCCCTTCTCTCGTGATCTTCCTCTCTTCCTCACACTGTACATATATTATGGTATTGGAATCCTTGGGTTTCATGGTCATCGAAATGAATAGAGACCTAGACCCTGTGTTGTCGTCACGATCACATTTGAAAGACATTAGGCACATCTATCTCCGTCTAACGGCGAACATTTTCCACGTATTGAAGGTATAGGAGATTTGTATCACCACATTCAACTGTACCATTATTGTAGTGATGAACCCAAGCTGAAACCAACCGATGAAATCTTGTGACTTGATGGACCTAATACATTTTCCTGAAAATCAATGACATATTCTTTGATTTATTTTAAATAACATTTATTTCTCGGCGATAGGCAAGCTACGATTAATGGATATTTTTTAATGTCAGAATCGGAATCTCTTATCTCTAAAACTCCCGAGTACAGATTTGCAAGCCGATCTCTCGGCTAGTCGACGTGCCCCTCTGCCCTCGTGAGGGGCCCCAGCACTATCGTGCATATTTTCCAGTATCAGATTCAAAATCTCTGACCCCGAAAACCCCCCAGTACATATTCGCAAGCCGATAACTCGGCTAGTCGATGTTTTTTAAAATGTCCCCCAGTCCCGTGGGGGGCACAGGGCCATCAGGCATATTTTCCAAAGTCAGGTTTGGAATCCACGACCCCCAAAACCCCAGTACACGAACGTGTACAGCTTCTGATCAATTCTTAGAGTCGATGTACCTCAAGACGCACTTTATGCATCAGAAATGCAATTTTCGTTAGACCCCCAGTATCAGACTTTTTTTCCTGGTGCATTCTCGAACACGATGCAGAAATTTGCATCTCGATTGGTGCAAGAGGAAAAAACCGAGATATTCTGCATAATTTTGGTGTAATTTAATTTGCCTTGTCATATTAAACGTTTGCAAAATAGTTGGTGACTTATTGACTACACACATTCAAAACTGTCAATAATTATACATGATTTTTGTAAATACTACGCACTAAATAATTGAATATACACAACAAATCACGCTGATTGGACTACTAGTAACACTGCAAAAATTCGTGCAAAAACCTTCCTTCCGAAAACTAAAGACTCACTTTTTAATATTAAAGCAGAAGAAAAATAGGACTTACACTTTGTTCCATTTTTTGTTTGTAAATAACCTTAAATAATTGGATTTACTCACTTCATCAATGTCTCATTGGCGTTTACCTTATTCATGTCGTGGTTTCATCATTACAAAACGCAATTATTTTTTCTTCAGAATAAAATATTTTTGAAAAAGTATTTCATAAACAGAAAAGTTGCAGTCTCTTTTCTTTTTACAATTATTTATTCTGTTATTTCATTCTTTAATCCAATTGTTAAAAAATAGTACATTGTTTACCGGGTAGGAAAAGCTTAACATTCCTAGACGACTGTGAAGATTGCTAAGTCGAGGCGCAAGCCGAGACTTAGCAACACAGAGTCCAGGAATGTGGCTTTTCCTACGAGGTAAACATACTATTTTTCCGCAAATCGTTTAAAATTCGACATATATTGATTGATTTAAAAAAAAACGCGATAATTTTATTCCCAAATAAATGGTGCTTTGAAATTCCTAATAAAATTACTTGGGTTACTATGGAAACGTATTGAGGTTGAATTGTCAAACTTGACGCTTATAAATTTAATTGCTGGTGTTCTCGAAAGTAAAATGATAAGTGATGATGAAATTTCCATTCCTGGGACTCCTCCAGAGCTGGTTGAGGCAGTGAATACTGCTTCATTAGAATTATTGCCAAAGAAATCAAGAGAAAAGTACGAAAAAGCATACAGACGTTTTATGGATTATCGCATGAGTAAAAATACGAGTTCTTTCTCAGAAAATGTTGTAATGGCATACTTCCTAGACCTTTGTTTAAAGATGAAATCTTCAACATTATGGGCCAATTATTCAATGCTGAAGTCAACCCTTGCACTTAAACACAATGTAGATATATCTACATACTCAAAACTTCGTTCTTTATTGAAACGGCAAGCTCAAGGTTATAGGGCAAAGAAATCTAAGATTTTAACGAAGGAAGAAATTGAAAAATTTATCCAGGAAGCTCCAGATAAAGAAAATTTAATGATTAAGGTAATTTACAAGGTTTTAATTTCTATTTAGATTATACCTTTATTTATTTTTTAGGTGGCTGTAATATTTGGTATTTCTGGGGCCTGTAGAATGGATGAGTTAGTCCGAATGACTGTACACGATATAGAAGACTTAGAATCTAAGCTTTTAATCAGCATACCTGATTCGAAAACCAACAAACCAAGATCATTTGTAATTAATCAGATCTACTTGAATGTTTATCGAAAGTATGTTTCGTTAAGACCAGAAAATATGAACAGTGACCGATTTTTCTTTAAATATCAAAGCGGAAAGGGTTGTAGACAAGTGGTAGGAATTCATCAGTTTAGAAAAATGCCCAAAATAGTTGCTACTTATTTGAACTTGGTAAATCCGACAGAATATACTGGTCACTGCTTTCGTCGGTCTTCTGCAACAATATTGGTTGACTCTGGTGCCGACATAACTAGTTTAAAGAGGCATGGCGGATGGAAGTCATCAAACGTTGCTGAAGGATATATCGAAGAATCGCTTAACAATAAGGTTGAGGTGGCAAATAAAATTTTCACAGTACAAAATATTCAACAAAATGACCCTACCACCTTGCATGTTGTCCAAAATGTTTCTCATAGTTCTAAGAGTGTTCCTCCAATGTTCAATAATTGTACTAACTGTCAAATTACTGTAAATATAACAAATTGATCTTAAAAATGTATTCAGCAATGACTTGATGTTTTCAAAATATAAATTAATTCCTTATAAGCAATGTGTTTTCAATCATTTATGTAGAACACTAACAACTGTACGGAAATATCATTTCCTTACAGTAAGGAAATGACATTTCCTTACAGTAAGGAAGTCCTGACTTTTTCTTCAAGAAATTTTGACAGGAATGTCAAAATTTCCTAGCGATTTGCGGAAAAACATGATTTTAATAATTAAATTAAATATTCTTACACCATCATCCTTTCTCGTTTTTTCGCTTTTGTTTGCATATCAGGCATTGACAAAGATTTTTCCAAAGGAGCTTTGTTTGTGAACAATAACCTATGCAATCTTTTTTCGGGAGACAATTTCCTCGACCTAGCAAGCGGCAAATCTGAAAATTATATTACTGAAATGAATCGAACCTGATAAAATAAACATTTTTGTTGTTGGTTAATTGAAATTTGGAAGTTTTTATTTTTATAGCCTCAGTGTACCAATATGACTAACATAACTTAATGAACACAGTTATATGATCTAACAAAAATTGAAAAATATGTTTTACTCGATCAGCATATCTCAATTTAAATAAATTCCAGACAGAAGATCAACCTCAACTATTGACAAACATAGAGCATTGAAATAGGAGATCGTTCCGCAAATTACATATTGTATAAAAAACTTCTAAATAACAGGTAGGGTGCATAGAAAGTCGAAATTGATTACAAGTAATCTGATTAAGGTGTTTCCCATGTGATTTTGTACCATATTTTCAAGTAATATTTGGAAAGAAAATAATATTAACATATGAGAGAAACAAAAAAAAATGGAGTCTATCAGGGATGGAATAAAAGAAAAATTCTAATGCTATGGAGATTCCTAAAATATTTATCAAAATAAAAGCTGCTACAAGATTAAATTTATTTTTGGTGAAATTTTCCTTGAACCAAAAACTGAAAAAGGTAAGGAATTTCCTGCAGAAAATAATTGAAAAGATAATTTACATATAATAGTAAATAAACTATGACATTCAGTAACAAAAAATCTCTTGACACTATATTTCTTCTCATAAAAGCTAGTATTACCTGAAGTACTGCAAGTAGCTCTGTTACTTAACTCGATGTCTGTCTTGGAATCCTTGCAAGGTTCGTCATTCTGAAATGTTCCATTAGTAAAACCAACTAACTGTATTGCCGGTTTTTTATTCTCGTCAGACAATGTTCTAGTAAGTGAATTGTGTAGTTTCTTCAAAGGATTTTGTTTGCAGCTGTGAATACTACCATTTGACAACCTTTTCACTGTATTAGGTGAATTTGCAGCCGGAATTTCGCCATTATGAAGTTTTTCTTGTTCTCTCTCAAAATATTCATATAAACGAATTGTCCATTGACCAACGCCCCTAATGTGGAGCCACATATAATCTAAACACAAAGTTAATAGAAAATATAGTTATATAAAAAATAAGTAAGTGACTAGAATACATAATATTTTTCGATCAACACTGCATCGTCTTGTTCTAGCCAGATATAAATAATTATTTTCTAACAACCTACATTATCTTAACCAGGTACTATGCATATTTCGTTAGTCTAAAATTAAAATCCTTGTTTAAAGAGTTTAGACACTTAAAAATATATCAGAAAAAGTGGAGTAATTAAAAAGGGAGACTTGAACAGTGTTATGATCAATCGTTAATTTGGATAAATAAAAAATTAAAGTACTGGGTTCCATGTTAAAATATTTTACTATAAATATGGTTCCCCATCTACTTCATTAACATATAAATTTATCTTTGGGACTCATTAGAGTAAAATTTCTACTTCGAATCGTGTAGATACTTTTTTATACTTTACCTTCTTGTTCTGGCGCACTACTAATCGTGAAGGGATGCCATTCATATTTGGCAATAGCAGGAATTTTCACAAAAACGTAATCGCCAGGATGGAAATCGAAACTAACTGGTCTTTTAATTACCAAATGAGTGACTTTTGATGGTAAAAGTAGACCCGAACTGATGTATGTTTTGCCTCTCTCGGTGACTATAAAAGTAGATCTATAAGCTCTTTCTAATCCATAAGCTAGTCCAGGAATGATGAACCATTTCCAGAAATTCGGACCGTGCAAAATTAGTAGTATCCAAAATGGTACGTACATGAGATGCGTGTAATAAAAAACCTTAAAAAGAGTAAAGGTTCATTTTGATATTTATTCCTAGCTTTCTAAAAAATGTTTATTCATTTTCAAGGATTCAAAAATTTTGCCGAATTGCCACATCCCCACAAAAATTACCTTTATTAATAAGTTGGCATATATTTCCAACTTTCAAATTTATATATATATATATATATATATATATATATATATATATATATATATATATCCAAAAATATGGGATGAAATACAGACACATTGTAAGTTTGACAAATTAGTATATTAAGTACCAAGTGTCAAAAAGGTTACTTTAGTCACGAGTTTTATTAGGCACGAGTGGAGCAGAGCAGAACGAGTGCCTTGTGAAACGAGTGACTAAAGACGTTTTTAACACGAGGCGCCTACTATACTTTTTCTTCGCCCGCGGGAATGAACAAATTTCATTATATTTTAATTATATTCATAACATGATGGATGACGGCTGACTGCCAAATCAAATGACAAAGAACAACGAAATTATTTCGGAACATGAAATTTAACATACAATTGATGGACTTGATGAACGTTTAAAAAACAAAAGATTAACGAGATGTGACATTTCGCATTTTAAGCACTAGTATTTAAAGAGTCACTTTGCGCATGTCAAACCCGTGTTTTAAATGCGGTTTTAGTAACGGAAGTAGAAAAAGTTTTTTTAACTCTATTGAATATCTCTTTTCTTCAACTTATTTCATGTTTGAAAATGTCAATTATAAACCAATATTAGGAGACCCTATGGGAGGAAGTAGTTCACCAATCGTTGCTAACTATGTAATGGATGATTTGGTTGACCATTGTCTGCCACTGTTAAGTTTTCAGGTACGCTTCTTAAAAAAATTTGTCGATGACACCATAGTTTGTGTTCATCAAAATGGCATCCAAGAAATCCTTGACTATAACCTAGCCTACAGTTTACAGTAGAACAGGAGACTGACAACAAGGTCCCTTCTCTTGTTTTCTTGACATGAAGGTCATTAGAACCTCTGATAGCACATTAATCACAGAATGGTATAGGGAACCAATGTGCAGCGACAGGTTAATAAATTACCACTTCTATCCTCCTCAAAAAATGAGAATCAACTTGATTGCAGCCCTTAAGTCCCGAGTTTACAAAGTATCCAACAGATCCAAAGAAAGAGAAAGACTGAACAACTCAGACATATATTGGTTGAGAATTCTTATCAATTGCCATTCGTAACGAAGTTAATTTAATTTTCCGCGACGATTTTTATTTCAATCAGTACCATGAATATTAATACAGTTCCTCTATTTAAAATGTAAAAGAAACATTAAAATAAGGAAAACTATTTATATTTGTATGCACTACTTTCGATACACACTGTATTATATGTATAATCAATAATTTTGAAAGATTCGGTATACAAATCAAATTTGACATTTTAATTTTCGGATGACGTTTATGTAGAATATATTTAATGATAGACAGATTATATTACAATTTGGAGAATATATTTGAAATTTTAAAATACAGATGTCTCTGCTATCAGAATTACAATGGTAATAAAAGAATTCAAATCTCTCTTTGTTATAGGGAAACATAAATTAGTATTTTTTTTAAAAAGGAATTTTTCGCAACCACAGGAGAAGAGATTTATTTATTTGAAAAAGTTTAGTCAGTAGAATTTGAAACCCTGAAGAGACAACATCGAAATAAGAGTTGTCTCAAATTTTGTTGAGAATTTAATAAAAATTATAACTATAAAATCAGATTATAAAGCCATACTTTGTAAAGCCAGTGCGTGCATAATTTATAGAGGAATTGCATCGTATCAAGTGTAAGTGGTATCCAGTTTCTAAATCAGATATTTAAAAAGTTTTGCAGAATTCTAAATACATTTAGAATACGTACGAGTTTTCCTGTCCTATTTGGTGAGACCACTCCAGTTTCAAATTATTTCTCGAGAATTAACAGGCCTTTTTAAATACTTTTCGAAAATAGATGCATCTATAGAATGATATTAGCTAAACCGAATTAACGTTATACATAAAAGATCTTACATCAAGTGAAAAATTTTGAATAGACAAATTTGCATTATTTGACATTGATACACGTCAAAGGTATATTAAACGAGTTTTAGAATAGGTTGTAGTAATATTAAGATTGGTAGAAATTATTATCTTTGTTTCGTTTACAATATTTTGGGAAAGAATAAAACTTTTATAATTTGTTATCTGATTATATAATATATAATTTTGATTCCAACTCACTGTGGTATTTATTCTGTATCTATTTTCAACGTATTTATCATTTTGCATGCTATAGTAATTTTGATTTAATCAGTGACATTTGCTTAATTTCCAGTGACAATTAATTTGTAAATGTCATAAAATAATTCAAGTGCCTTTTATTATATAAAAAAACAGTTACTCGAGATTCGGAATATAGAATAATATTTGATTTGAATAATACTTGAAAATTACAAAATTTGAATTATTATTATTTAAAAATGTTTGATCCCACCCTGAGACTAGAGTGAATAAGTCTATTGTGAATTAATTTATCTTTATAAATCCAAAAATTAATATTTATCTTGGCCGGGCATTGTTTGACAACTACTGTCAAAAGTAAATTAGGTTACGTACGCTACTAAAGGTGTGTGTACAAGAGTGTCGCTACAATCACAAATTGTGAAAACGTCGACAAATAATATTTTATATTGTTAAATTCATAACTTAATATTAGATATATATATATATATATATATATATATATATATATATATATAAATTCCTTTCATTGTTCTTGGGTATCAGGTTAATCATTAATAATGTATCAAATTATATTTTTATTTAACGTTTCGCTCCCGAGTTCGGAGCATTTTCAAAAATGTTTACATTGATGTTAAAATAATAAATTGAAAACTATTGAACTATTAAAATTAAATGTACACACAGAGACGACAAAAACTGGTATCTAATAAAACAATTTCAAAAATAATAAAATCGAAAGTACCTGCCTTAGAAACAACGGTTTACAATATACAAGGGACATTCAACAAGTTGATGTTATTATTATAATAAATTATAATATATCTGGCTTAGATTTTTGATATCTTGTTTATCGTTTACTGCATTGTTCTCCTTTTTTATATGTATCATTTCTTTTAATGTTAGTTTTTTATAATTAGAATCTGGGTTTATTATTTTAGTATTATTAAAGTCAAATTCATGTTTTTCATTTTTCACATGTTTATGAAGCGCAGTGGAGGCGTTTCTTGTATATTTATGGCCATTAAGTCTATTTTCAAGATGTTGGGTTGTCATACCTATATATTTTTTGGGACAGTCTAAACATGGTATAGAATATATGACGTTAGATTTTTTTGAATCATTTATTTGACTTTTTAATTTGGAGAACAATGGTGATAGAGTATTTTGTGCCCTATGACAAACTTTTATGTTATGTTTAGATAATATATAGTTTAGTTTTTCTGAAAGTTGATTTGTGTATGGCATTGCGATGTATGTAAGAGGGGCTAGTGTATTGGTTTGTGTTGATTGGATTTGACTATTGCAAAATTTATGTGTGCGTTGTTTAATAATTCTGTCAATATGTTTGGAAGGGTAGTGATTGTTTTGTAATATTGTTTTTGTTCGATATAAAATTTCTTGACGATATTCAGGTGATGTGAGTGTAATGGCTCTATCTACTAATCCTATGATTACGCTGTTTTTTTGGGAATTAGGATGGTGGGAGTGGTAATTCAAGTAGCGACCTGATGATGTTTCTTTAATAAAATGTTTTGTAGTAATTTTTTTTCTCTAGTTTTAATAAGTGTCAAGTCCAGAAAATTTATGGTATTGTTTTGTTCTGTTTCTATTGTGAATTGAAGCTTTGGATGAAAATTATTGAAAGCAGTCAATATATGATTTATTTGATTGGATGGAACGGCAGCTAAGCAATCATCAACGTATCTTTTAAAAAATAATATATCGAAATTTATTTGATTAAGCACATTTTCTTCAAGGTATTCCATTAGAATTTGTGCAAGGGTTGATGAAATTGGTGAACCCATAGTGCACCCATTGAGTTGTTCAAAAAAATCTTTTTTATATTGAAAAAATTATTGTTTTGAATTAGCATTATTCGTTCTATGAATTCTTCATATGTGAGAGTTGTGTGTTCTTTTAATAATCTCCATTTATGTTTTAATATATGGGTTATTAGTTCGTTGGGAATATTTGTATACATTGAGACCATGTCTAGAGAAATAATGCTATAATTGTTTGGTATTTCAACAGTGTCTAAAAAGTGTTTAAGTGTAAACGAATCTTTTATATGGAATTCATTCTTGTTGATTATTTGTGAGAGACAGCTTGATAAATATTTAGACAGTTTGGAAAAGGGAGATTGAACATAAGAAACTATTGGCCGTAATGGTATGTCAGGTTTATGTAATTTAGGTAAACCGTAAATTCTTCGTGGTATGGCATTATGTGTTTGTAATTGCTTAGCTTCCGTTGCACTAATTGATTGATTATCTAAAACTTTTTAACAAATTTATAATTTTTTTCTTGAAAGGACTTTGTCTGATCAGATTTTATTTTTTGATATACATTTGTATTATTTAATATTTCATTTATTTCTGTGTCATAATCTGTAGTGTTCATTATGACAGTTTTATCATTTATTTTATTTATATCAAACAAAAACAATATTACTAAACAATCACTATCCTTCCAAACATATTGACAGAATTATTAAACAACGCACACATAAATTTTGCAATAGTCAAATCCAATCAACACAAACCAATACACTAGCCCCTCTTAGATACATCGCAATGCCATACACAAATCAACTCTCAGAAAAACTAAACTATATATTATCTAAACATAACATAAAAGTTTGTCATAGGGCACAAAATACTCTATCACCATTGTTCTCCAAATTAAAAAGTCAAATAAATGATTCAAAAAAATCTAACGTCATATATTCTGTACCATGTTTAGACTGACCCAAAAAATATATAGGTATGACAACCCAACATCTTGAAAATAGACTTAATGGCCATAAATATACAAAAAACGCCTCCACTGCGCTTCATAAACATGTGAAAAATGAAAAACATAAATTTGACTTTAATAATACTAAAATAATAAACCAATATTCTAATTATAAAAAACTAACAATAAAAGAAATGATACATATAAAAAAGGAGAACAATGCAGTAAACGATAAACAAGATATCAAAAATCTAAGCCAGATATATTATAATTTATTATAATAATAACATCAACTTGTTGAATGTCCCTGGTATATTGTAAACCGTTGTTTCTAAGGCAGGTACTTTCGATTTTATTATTTTTGAAATTGTTTTATTACTTACCAGTTTTTGTCGTCTCTGTGTGTACATTTAATTTTAATAGTTCAATCGTTTTCAATTTATTATTTTAACATCAATGTAAACATTTTTGAAAATGCTCCGAACTCAGGAGCGAAACGTTAAATAAAAAATATAATTTGATACATTATTAATGATTAACCTGATACCCAAGAACAATGAAAGGAATTTATATACAAGGTTAAAGAAAAACAAATAATTTATATATATATATATATATATATATATATTAGCATAGTACTGTGACCGGTTTCGACCTTGTTGGGTCTCTTCAAGAGCGCCGTAATGCCTTCTAGTTTGGAGTGTCTAATCCAAACTGAAGAGTCCGCATTCTAACAACTTCTATTTGGCTCGTGGGGTTACACACTTACCAGAAGTAGTTAGCTGGCGCCATCTCCACTTCCAATTGCGAACCACCACCTCACAGAATTATTCGGCCATAGAAAAAGTCATATGAAATGAAATAAAATTTCATATACAAGGTGTGTCTATATGATATATAAATTGCGGTTGTCTATTAACACCTACGTTTCATTCGAAACATTAATAATATCGAAATAGTACCGTTCCTCGAAGGGGACGACAACTACTTTCCTGGCTAATACCATGCAGAATACTAAATTACATACAACAGACTTCATCGATGTCGACTCATTGACACAAGAGAAGACAAAGAAAATTAGTGAAAGCTCTAATCGTCATGTTACGATCCCAAAGCAACCCGTGGATGCATGTGTCCATGAGTCTGGACCGCAGATGGCGAAGCAGTTTATCCAGCCTACTCAGCTCGGTGAAAGCGGTGCTGAAGGGGCAGTCAGAGAAGCTTGAAAAAAGTCTTCAGACCTTTATGACATTTTCCTAGCCGACGAACCAGAAGATAATTCCGTGGAAGAGCCGCCACGACTTTCAACTCCGTCCTCCGCAGCCAGAGAAGCAAGAAAGAAGTCTTCAGATCTTGATGAAATTCTCTTAGCCGACGAAACAGATGAGAATTCCGTGGAAGAACCGTCACAACCTCCAACTCCGTCTTCAGAAGCCAGAGAAACCAAAGAGGTCAGACCTTGACGAAATTCTCCTAGCCGACGAACCAGAAGAAAATTCCTTGGAAGGGCCATCCGAACAATCCCGAAAATTGGTAGTGTTCCTCGACAAAGAACTGCCGCTGTTTCAAGATATTCAAGGCCCGACGGATTTAATTGAACACGAAAATCGATTATTAAATAAACCGGATCCCATCAAATAACGCTACAGACCGCAAAACCCGAAGATGCAAGCGGTAATTAACGAGGAATTGGACAAAATGTTGACGAAAGGGAAAAGAACCCTCAAGGAGTCATGTAGTTCACTCTTCGTAATAGTAAAGAAAACGGATGGTTAATGATGGTTAATGAAGTTACAGTCAAAGATGAATATCCACTACCGTATATGAATGCCATCCTGGACAAATTGAAGACCGCCAAGTTTATTACCAGCTTGGATTTAAAAAGTGGGTACTGGCAAATACCACTTTCCGCTCGTAGCAAACCGATTACAGCCTTCACGGTTCCGGGAAGAGTGTTATTTTAATTCCGAGTGATGCCGTTTGGACTACATTCCGCTCCAGCAACCGTCCATTCGATCGAATCATTGGCCGGGATATGGATCCGCATGCCCTTTCGTACTTAGCCAACGTCAAAGAAGTTTTTCGACGACTTTGAGAGGCCAAACTACAGATTAACCTCGCTAAATGTCATTTTTGTATGCGTAGTATGAAATACTTGGGACACATCGTTACAAGGGATGGAATCCGTACCGACAGAAAAAATACGAAACTCCAAAGAATATATGAGAACTTAGAAGATTCTTGGGAATAGCGTCGTGGTATCGCAGGTTTGTCCCATCATTTTCGGAAGTAGTCGCGCCTCTTACTAATCTGCTCAGAAAGACTCACCGGTGGAGATGGTCCGAAGAACAAGAAACTACGTTTAAGCAACTCAAAAAGATTCTGACGGAATCTCCGATATTTAGTTGTCCAGATTTTAGCGTCCCGTTAACTTTACAAACCGACGCCGCTGACCATGGAATAGGAGTGGCATTGACCCATGAAAAAGAGGGCGTTGAGCATGTGATTGCATACACCAGATGAACTCTGAATCCTGCTGAACGAAACTATGCTGCAACAGAAAAAGAATGCTTGGCCATCGTCTGGAGTATAAAGATGATGAGACCGTACTTAGAAGGATATCGCTTCATTGTAATCACCGATCATCAATCTCTCAAATTGTTACACTCGATCTGGTCGCCTAGCACAGCGGAGTATTTTCTCTGCAACAGTATGACTTCGAAATACGATACCGTAAAGAAGCGAGAACCGAATAGCTGACGCGCTCTCTAGGAAACCGCTCACAGACACCGAAGATCTCCGCCAATCTGTCGAAGTATAATTTTTGGAGGAAGATACACCATGTAATTGGTACATGACGAAAAAGGCGAAAGTTGACAAAAAACTGACAGCATTTCCGAATTATTGCATCAGAGGAGATCGACTCTACCGCCATTTCTGGGACATCGACGATCTTAAATAACCAGAGTTGTCCGACCCATGGAAATTATGCGTTCCAATACCACAGAGGGTTAAAGGTGCTGTAAGAAAACTATGGTGCTCCGACCGCAGGACACGCCGGTATAGCGAAAACCATTTCCAGGATAACACGCAATTACTATTGGCCTAAAATGTTCCGAGACATCACTAAGTACATACGTAACTGTTAACTTTTCAACGCTATAAACCGTCGCAGCCACAAGTAGCCGGAAAAATGCAACTTTCTACCAACAGACAGCTCTGGGAAACAGTGAGCACCAATGTAGTTGGACCGTTGCCACGGAGCCGAAAAGCACACGCAATGCAGTACCCTCCAGCCATCCAATGCTCAGAGCATTAGCATCGCATTCTACGAGGAAGTAGTGCCAATTTTTGGCTGTTCGAAGGAAGTCATCACCCTAAATGGCACAAAACACCAGTAAACTGTTCGAGAAAACCTTCAAATAGTTGGACTTCGCCACCATTGTACTCCTGCGTATACGCCGCAAGCGAACCTGATAGAAAGAGCTAACCGCACCATCAAGACCGTAGTTCTGCGCAAATGATCACCGGGAATGGGACACGCATTTGTCCGATTTAAAGTTTGCCATCAACACGTCCCCGACGTTCTTAAATTTCGGGAGAGAATTAACAACCCCGAACGCACTATGTAATGAACCTATGAAGGAAGGCCCGGAAACTGCAGCTGACGAACAACAAATTCCTAAAGAGTATGTCGAGAGGCTACATAAACTCAAAAAATGCTACGATCTTGTCCGCCTGAGTCTCTTCAGAGCATTTACTTCTCAGAGCCAGTATTACAATCTACGTCGACGGAACTGGCGATGTAAATTGGGTGACATCATCATAAAGCGGGAACAAACGTTATCCAACGCTCTGGATCACGTTGCTGCCAAGTTAGCTCCGAAATACTCCGGTCCATATACAGTCGTCAAAGTTATATCACCCATGGGTTACGATGTGAAAGACGCTAACCGAAAACGTATATGTGAAAGACCTCAAATCCGTAACAGACTAAGATGGATTTTTTGTACATACATGTCCGACTTACCGAACTACCGCCGCCAACGACCAGACGCTATTCGTCACGACGCTCATCGCCACGACAAGTCAGCATCCATTGTGTGCGTAAGGTGTAGAGACCGGACCGAATTATTATTAGTTTTTGTTGTTGTATTTTTTTAACAATGTACTTGATAGGCTGGTAGGGGGCACTAGAGGCAGGGGGGCGATGTAACGCAGTTAAATTTCCGCGATGATTTTTATTTGGGCAACCGGTAAATTTTAAATGTTTTTATTTGGTTCTAATTTCAATCAGTACCACGAATATGTTTTAATTTCTTTTAAGTAGGTTAATTCTCTTTCCACTAATTGTTAATGTTACAAAAACTAATTTTGAAAATGTATAAAGAGTCAGACACTAGTGGAAAGGGCCTTGTTCAGGTATCGGCATTAACTTCTTTGTTTCATTTACCTTTTCGATAAATAATTTGTCGACTGTATTATATGACTTTATTTTGCATCAAACTTAATCACTACCGATACTACAATACAGTGAATTTAGCCTTTTTTAAATTTTAATAATATTGTTAACTTAATTATAAAGTCTAGAGTGACCTCATTCACTTTGACTGAGACTCTTCACTTTTTCCTCCCCCACGGGTCACTGTCGCATGCACACGAAATAATTACGACGTTGCCACTTCTACTATTTACATACTACAGATGCTTTTGAGTCTTAACATACCCGCGGCCTTGAAAGCACCGGCTTTTAACGAAATACTTAATATTCATTAAGAGAAGAACACACATGACTAATTGTCCAGCGGCAAAGGGCAAATTTTGGAGAAGTCTCTTTTAATAGTTCCATTGTTGGTGAGAGTCTCAGCACATCTCGAGATATTATCACTTTCGCGAATTAATTTTGTTACACGTCCTAGTCTCCAGTTCAAAGGTGGGCTTGTCGTCTTTTACCAACAATAATATGCCTTCTTCAAGCATTCCATTGCTCGTCTTCCATTTGGTTCGCGGAAGGTCAGAGATATATTCCTTTTACCATTTTCTCCAGAAGTGTTGTCGGACATTTTCAATCTTCTGGTATCTGGATAATCTACTTTCCTTTTCTAAACTCATATCTGGCTCCATAATTGAAGTCAGTGGACGACTAATGATGAAGTGAGCTGGGGTTAAGGGAGAAGGATCTAAGGGGTCGGTAGATAGTGGAGAAAGAAGACGGGAATTTAATATGGCCTCTACTTGGTAAAGTAGAGCCGTGAATTCATAAGCTGTAAAGTTAGAAATACCAGACACAGGTTTTAAATGACACTTCATTGCCTTAACCCCTGCCTCCCACAATCCACCAAAATGTGGAGCTTGGACAGGATTAATATTCCAGCATATGCCTTGGTTGTTCACAAAATCACTTATTGAATTTTTGTTTTTATTTTGGAAATCATATAATTCCTTTATATTTCTGTTTGCCCCAATGAAATTAGTACCGTGGTCTGAATAAATTTGACATGGTCTCCCTCGCCGACTAATAAAGCCTTTTAGTTCAACGTCAATATGAAATATTAATTTATCCGTTTTAATCATCCAATATATACCTAGCGTTTTTGCAACATCATTTTCGCCGATAACTAGACCTTTCTGAAGCTTCAGCAAGTTTACATTCTTTTAAATCATTTAATATGTCAGGAAAGTGTGATATCCACTTTCGAAGTGGAAAGCAACCTGAGCTACGAACCTCACATAATCTAAGGCAACTTTTCATTTGTAATGTGAGTATCATCAAAACCTGTCAAAAGGTCATCGACATAAAAGTCGTGAAGAATTATATTTGAAATTTTTTTCCATTAAATGTAAAATTAAAATATCCCACTGACTCGTGGGTAGTTCAAGACTACTAAGAGCCCTCAAGTGTTTTTTCATCGATATCAGGCTTGTCATTTATTAATGCGTTAAACGTGTCTCGAAACTCAAGCCAAGTATTTGAAGACTCACTAAATGTAGGTAATTTTACTGCAGGACAGCTGCAACCATTTTTGCTTGAAATTTTATCAGAGGTATGATCATTATTGCTATTAATGGATGGCCTTAGTTGATTTAATAAGTATTTTGCTGAAGAGAATGAATCATAAAAATTTTGTAAAAACTGCTCGCGTTGAGCTAATTGTTCTGTACACTTGGCTTCGTCGTCTAAAATTTCAATTTCAATTTGGCGGTGAACACTATCAAACTCATTACTAATGTCACTAATATTATGTACACTAAAAATAGAAATTTTCTTTTTAGAACACCCCGATTCTTAATTAAAGTTTTAAATGAATAGTCAGTCATGATTAATTTGGAAAATTATAATCTTAAAATAATTTCCTATCAGTGCGAAATTGAATATAATTGTTGGCAACAGTGTAGCTTCAACGCATGGCACTACAGATATTTTTTATACCAGGTACAGCTGCACTGAGAATTTTAAGAAACCCAACAGATAAATATTAGGGTTTGTAAATGAAATGTGATATGGCGATAGCAATTTGTGAACCACTTCTCAACCACAAAATACGGACTATCGGGACTATAATAGAATGAAAAGCTAAGCGTTCCCGCTAAAACCTAAGAACGTCGAGATAACCACTGCACGCTGAATGCAGTTGTACGTATACTATTTTCTAGTAGAGGGTGCTATACAAAAGAAAGCTTTAATAGACCGTTCTTTTCTCTATTCTCATAAAGATGGCAATGTGAAAGAGTTTCATTCCGCTGGACGGTGATTTGTGACGACATGAATTACGATTTAATAGAAATAGAAGTAAAAGATTCACTAAAATGTAATCATTTTTACAGCACATGTGCTTGCAATCTTTTTTTAGTAGTAGTTATATGATCTGTGTTTATAGTGATAATTTTTTGTATAGACAAATTATATACCTAGTGTTTTTTTTGGATACGGATGAAAACTATAAACCCACTTTAAAATTAACAAAATGTGTACCGGGTTGAGACAATCGCATGGGTAAAATACATCGCTTTCCAAAAACTGATCCGAAAGTATATGGAATGTGGCTAGAAAATATACGTCCGCAGAATTATGATATTTATTCCGTGGGGGAAGTATATAAAAAGTACTTTGAAAGACGTTGTAAAGTTGCAGGTACGAAGAGGGGCTTTACTCATGACGCAGTGCCAACGTTACATCTTGCCATCAAGTATCTCATATTTGATGTATGATGGTTGGGTTCAATGTGAGTAACAGGCTTCCGTCCCTCCACTGCGAGCAACATGTTGTCTATTGTGGAATTGTGGCTGACCTTTAGGGCTACAATGCACTGTACATATTTTGCAAAGGTCGCAATGGGCCAGGGTAAATGTCATACTCCATTTTAACTCTATGCAATTGCGGACACCTAAACCCTTCCTATATTTTTTGTAAGGTTTCTTAGCCAATGAATTTTGGCTATCAAAAGTGTTTATCCTGTTATATTTTTTAGGATGTGCGTCTAAACTCCGTTCAATTGAAAATCTATATCTATTTGAAGATCTACTGGAACCTAACTTAAGAGAATGTAAACAATGTTTTTAATAACCATAGATAAATATATATCATTGGGGTATTTGCAGTTACTAAAAAAGTACAGTAGGCATTCATAAGTTGTCAGTTTTTAATTAGGTACATGACTTCTATAAATTAAATATGTTTCAAGTTATCATCAACTAACCTCTTCTGTATTATTTTGCATGATTGAAAGAACGAGTAAATTACTATTATCATACATTTACGAACGACTTTTGATAATTACAATTATATGGATTAAATATGATCTCTATTTTATAATGAGGTTGGAACTAAAAAAAAAGATATAGTATCTGTGCATGTGAACCAGAACATATTCTGAACCAGTAAACTAGTGACATACTTTATTTATGAATGTATATAAGGGGTGTTCCCATTTATTATTAATAAGCAAATAAAGAATTTACTTGGAAACAAATTGGACACAAATCTAAAAATATTAACATCTATCTAATTAACACTTTTTTAGATGTACCTACTACCTCTGTTCATATGGTAGATATATATCTGGATCCTACGCATGGATCAAGCTGGAGAAAAGTTAAATATTTAAATACTCTACAGAATGTTATTGGGTTTTATTGATCAGGAACAAAAGTTTCCTTTTTTTATTTATAGATCGTTAGTATTAACAACCTAGGAACTAATCGTTAATAAGCTTTGTGATAAAAGACCAAAAGTCGTCTACAAAATGTTACACTCATTAAACTGATGGTCAGCTTAAAACTAATTTACTGTTAATACTGTCAAAATTTTGTGTTTTTATAAATGTATAATTTTTACAGGCTTTATCAGTTTTTATGGATACTATTATGTACAAATTGTTTTGAATGTTTCGTGTTAGTTTTTCTGAACTAAATAAATGATCTACACTCAAGAACAAGTAGAGTGTGCAATAACACTTGAAAGGAGCTATATTTCACAGTTTTGACTTGCTATACACATCCTGTGTTAGATCTTGTTATCAAATCATATTAATAATTATAGTAATAAGTAATGTCACAAATTTCGCTTGTTAGTCTAAAAGAAAGACGACTTCCTCTATCTCGGGTTTCACAAATGTAGGCAGGAAATTGTTATTACTTGTAATATATATAAGTCAATCACAAGGTAGGTCACTTCTTGGTCTAGCCAAAAAAATTGTTAAACATCAGGTAGGTCATTCTGATGATAATATTTAGTATCGAAACAATTGTCAAATTTCTTAGAATTTTTAACATTTTATCAATATATTGTGGAATTATCTAGAAACATTTAGTTTATTTGAAACAGTTAATGCAATAACTACAGATTCTTTTTAGATTAGATAGAAAATGAAATATATGTATCAATAATTTTTAATGTACTTGTAAATTTTTTAATGTATCTGTAATAATAAAACAAATTTGTAATAATAAATTTATAAATAAATTGTTTTTTTTATTTCATCTACACTTCAGGGTGTAAATTTATTATACATTCAAAAATAAGGCAGTTAATAACAAATGCATTTAGTTGGATAGCCGTTTATTGCATTTTTTTCTTAATTTTGATTGTATAATGGAGATATATTTCTGTATACTCGATAGTCGAAATTGTGTAAAGTGAGTCAGAGCTATCTAATCAACACTTTGGTTAAAGCGCAGTTGCCATATGTATTCTAGAGAGAAATGCTGTATTTTATAAATACACTTCAAATCCATTGTGTCAATATTTCAGGTACAAAAGATGCAATGTAATTAGGTCAATACCAATTTAATATATTTATTTCAAATTTCATGCAGACTAATAATAATTAGTTTACTTGAAATGTGAAATAAAGTGTTTATGTATATTTCTTGAACGCAAAGTTTGTTGTGAAAAACTCGCCGATTTGACAATGTTGGAGAGTCGCTTCAATGTTCCGGCTTTGAGAACGAGATAGATAGATCGAGCTACGCGAATGAGACAGTGATAGTAAACAGTTATGTGAGGTGTTTATTCTCTTCATGAACGTAACATCAGTATTTGTGTTGTGGTTTTGTGTGATAAATCGGTTATTATTGGTATTTATTGTAATATTTATATCGGTATATTTAGTGACAATAATGGCGGAGTGTAGCGGTGTTGGCGATAAAAAACGGCGTCGTAACAATTTAATTCGGGAAGAAAAAGTCCTCATATTAAATGTGTATGAAGGACTGCGTGCCATGGACAAACAGTTGGGTGTTAGTGACGCTGTGATTAAGTGCAGTTATTTAACTAAAGTTTCTGAGAGTACTATATACAATATTCTAAAGAAATCGCGGGACGGATCTTTGACAAGAGAACGAGGTGAAAACTGTAAACCGGAAAGTAGGGGAAGAAAGAAAATTGTTTTGGACGACCAAACACGGAATGCTATACGTAGGGAAATACATTGTTTTTATTTTAGGAATGAAATCCCCTCGGTAGCTAAATTGAGCAAGGTAATAGAAGCTGATGATACTTTACCAAACATCAGTGATAAAGTTTTGAGACGAACTTTAAAATTAATGAATTTTCGTTACCAAACAAGAAGTAGAAACAGTGCCTTAATTGAACGAAATGACATTGTGGAATGGAGGAGAAATTATTTAAAACAGATACGACAGTTTCGTAACGAAGGACGGCACATTATTATCTTGACGAAACATGGTTAAATGAAGGCCACACTGTGTCAAAAGTGTGGCAAGACATGAATATACGAAGCAATCGACAAGCCTTTATGGAGGGTTTCTCTTCCGGTTTAAAAGCTCCCTCTGGGAAAGGACGTCGACTGATTATCACTCACATTGGCAGCGAGGAAGGATTTGTAGAAGGTGGATTACTAAGTTTTCAGTCCAAAAAAACTGTCGATTACCATGAAGAGATGGATGGTAACCGGTTTGAAACATGGTTTAGATCAATTTTAACAAAGGTAACTCCTGGTTCAGTGATAGTTATGGATAATGCTTCATACCACTCTCGTCGACTACTACTTCAGCTAGCCGCAAGAGGGTTATAATTGATTGGTTAGAGAGTAAAAGCATTCCGCACAACGAGGCAATGCTAAAAGTTGAATTATTATCTCTCGTACGGAAACATAAAAGCAGTTATATTAAGTACGTTGTCGATGAAATGGCGAAAGATTTCAACGTCTCAGTTGTTAGACTTCCTCCCTACCACTGTGAGTTAAACCCCATCGAGCTGGCTAAGGCCCAAGTGAAAAATTATGTTGCGAGAAAAAACAGTACATTCAAAATGGCTGACGTTGAGAAACTGTTTGACGAGGCGCTGCATACCGTTACTGCTGAGAGTTGGCGTAAATGTATTCAACACGTATTAAAAGAAGAAATAAAGTTTTGGGATTTAGACATACGTGTAGAAGTAATGACGGAACCACTCATTATCGATATAGGAGGAGAAAGCGATGATTCTGAGGAGTCGTCAGGGAGTGATACCGCTTCCAGTTAGTCAGACATTTTACAAGTGACCTCGCAACATACCTATACTTATTGGTAATTTATTTTGGTCTTGACAAACAACTTTTTTTTAGTTTTAGTAGTAGTAAGTTGGAATTGACTTTTAAACATTTTTTTATTTTGTTTTAACTTACTTATGAACAACTTGTGATAAGTTATTATTTCAAATGTTAAAAATTGAAATTCCAGATATTTCAGTATTCGCACCCTTAAACTATGATACGCTCATGGAGTTCACTTTAAATCGGTAGATAACCGATGACGTCACTTTACAGAATTTCGACTATCGACTTTTTTATATACATCTTATTATAGCTCATCCTTAAAAATGTGTATTATTCTTGGTAACACCCTGTATATACATAATGATACCTACCATAATAATTTCGTATTTCTGTTCTCTCAAATTTAAACGCCAGAGCGTACAAGAACATTTTCTATTTATTTTTTATTTAGGACTATTAAGAACCCTTCAAAAATGATGCGCTCATGAAGTTCGCTTCTGCAACTGATTTTATGGACAGTAAGAGCGATGAGTCACTTTACAGAATTTCGACTATCGAGTATAGTAACTTGCACGTAGTAAATTCGAATTCTGAAAGTTCGAACCATGTTCTGTGGTTTGAACTTCAGAATTTGAATCGAAGATTTCGAAAAAAATACTTATGTTTAGACATAATTTATAAACTATACATTAGAATACTATAAAAAATCAGTGATTGATTACTTACATCCATGCGTTGTATTTTATGTTATAAATGATTCTACATTACCTTAGAGTAATAATATACATAGAGAGGGCTATTCATTCATAAACAAGTTCATTTTTGCGGCCAACAATTCTAAAGGCCAGTAGTAAAATAATGAATGAATTATAAAAAGTGGGGATTGTATTGTGGATACATCGCCTTGGCGTCATCGTCAAAGCATAGGCGTACCAAATCTATTTAAAAATAACAAATTTAAAATTATATAATTGGAATTTTGGTGTTTATAAATATTTCATTTGATGAAATTGAAGTTTGATGATTTTAATTAATTTAATGTAATTAATCTACATATCTTGCAGCATATCAACTTCTATATCGTTCACTTTTTCCAGGAGCACAAATGTTTGTGCCACAACCGTAAGGCGAGTGCTGCAGATCAAGGGAGTGCAAAAAGTGCCTTGCATAAGAATTGTTCACAATATTTTTTCTACGACCACGTCTCTTAATGAAAGCAAAAAGTAACTTAGTACTTTATTTAAACGTTGAACTGCAAAGATTTAAAAAATGAAAAACAGTTAAACCTAGGTATAGTTAATTTTAAAATTTTAACAATTTTGAATTGTTATGCCGGGTGTATCTTTTATTAATAATAAGTTTTAATTACTTCTAATATTAATATGTGTCACCGAAATTCATTATAAATATAATATTAGATTGTCAAAAGGGGTTTTGACATTGAGATTTCCTTCCTACCAGGTCAGCATATCAACTTCTATATCGTTTACTTTTTCCACGAGCGCAGAAATTTGTGGCACGACCCGTAAGGCTAGAGCTGAAAATCAATGGAGCGAGAGAAGGGCTTTGCTTACGAGTTGTGCACAATATTTTTTCTACGATCACGTTTATTAATCAAAGAAAAAAGTAACTTATATAGGTGTTTTATTAAAATTTTGAACAGAAATAATTTGAAAAATGAATATTGAAAATTTAGTTAAACGTAGGTACAGTAAATAATGAAATTTGAATAATTTTGAATTGTTTAGCATGGTCTATCTTTTTTGATAATAAGTTATAATTAATTGTAATATTAGTGTTTGTCTACGAAATTCATTATTTAGATTGTCAAAATAAAATTTGACATTGACATTTCCATTCCAAAAGGTAGTGCTGCAGCTTATAAACTTCTATATCGTTCACTTTTTCCACTAGTGTTGAAGTTTGTGGCACGAGCTGTGAGGCGAGTGCCTCAAATCAAGCGAGCGGCAAATGTAATTTGCGTATGAGTTGTACACGATATTTATTCTACGACCACGTTTATTAATGAAAGCAAAAAGTAACGTTTATAGGAATTTCATTTAAACTTTGAACAGAAAGAATTTAAAAAATGAATATTGAAAAATCAGTTAAAGGATAGTTATTAGTGAAATTTGAACAATTTTAAATTGTCATGCCAGGTGGATCTTTTTTTGATGATAAATTTTAATTAATTGTAATATTAGTGACTGTCAACGAAACTCACTATAATGAGATTGTCAAAATAATTGACATTTCCGCGGGGAAAAGTGCCATAGAATGTACTTAATTATCCGTCAGAATTCTCACCATGGGCTGTACAGTTGGTACATGTAGCTAATGTAATTATGGTACTTAAGTTCTTCACATATAGGGGAGGCATATATTCCACATTGTTGTATCGTAAATCTGCTTTTCTGTCAAGACAGTATCTGCATATCATTTTAGATTGATTACCTTGTAATTTCATAATGCACACTGGACCAACTTTCTTCCCATATACACACACGTAAAATTTGGAATAAATAAACGATTGCGTGATAGATTTACAGTAACAAGTGCCTTTATTCCTCGTAACAGTTATCTGTACACCTTCCATTGTTGCAAGTGTTGGTATGTGTCATCCCTGGAGGCATTCCTAGATGGCGACAGAATTCTAGTTACTTAGTGAGTTATTATAAGAGAAACCCTAAAAACATTAGACAAAATCTAACAACGTGACTGTTCAATTTTACCTTTCATCATCTGCGGACAGCTTACTTGGGTTTTCTTTTAAGAGATGTTTTTCAGTTGAAGAAGCAGTGCTCGTAGTAGGAGATAAGGACTCACCTGGCGTATTATATTTAGAAAGTGCTGAAGGACCAGGTTCCATAAACCTAAGACACATAAATCAGAATAGGTTGTTATTTCTAGTCACTGGAACAAACTGTAAATAAATTTTATTGCCTATTACAAAAACCTCTAAACATTTAGGAGAAAATATATACTACAACAAACCTAACTAAAAAACTAACCTTTATGCAAGTATACGAGAATCTGAAGTAAGCAATGATACACCACTCATAAATGAATGATTCTCAGTTACTGTTACTAGATCATCAACAACTTCTTCTACTGGTAAACTAAAAATAAAACACAATTAACAATTTTTTTGTTTTAATAATAAACTTTTAAAAATCAGTACTTTTTTAAATGAAACTAATTGTCAATTTCTTAGGATTTTTAACATATTTTCAATATATTGTGGAATTATCTAGAAACAGTTAGTTTCATTTAAAACACTAATATGAGTAGATTCCACGAAGTAAGGGTCGAGACAGTCAATTTTATTAAAAAACAGTTTAAAAAATTATACTCCCTAATAAATTGCTTAAATATTTACCTTTCGACATCACTTAGAGTAGCACTAGAAGCTTGCTCAGACACATCTTGTACTGATAAATCTTTTTGATGACAATCTGAGTTATTTGTTGAAGACCTAAAATACATATTCTTTCCACTAATTAATGTAAGTCAATTAACTCAGTCCTCATTGCTAACTGAATAAAATGGATCATATGTGGCCAAATGACCTCTTAAAAAAATTAAAATAATAATTTAATTTTTAAATACAGTCCAGTTCCAAAATAGTAGGTACTAAATTCTCAGAAATATTGCATTAAACCAAGAACAATTGTAGTTTAGTTTAGTTTAGTGCCTACTATATTGGAACTGAACTATAGTTATCTAGACAGCCCAGAGTGTCACCAGTCGCCCAATAAAGTAATGACTTATAATTAATAAACTGTTTAAAATTTGTCTTTTATGGCCGCTTTATCGGCTGTAATAAAAAGAACTTAATGTATTGAAAGGAAAGGAAATTTTGTTTATCAGGACAGTGACTTTTTTATTTTGGGCATTACTTTAAAGGTCCATGGTATCAAGAAAGTGTGTAGGTACTTACATTACATCTGGTGGATTAAATTCAAAAACTGACATGGAACGAGCATCTTTGTTTAGAAACTTACGTGTTTAAAATGCGCCGAACAAATTTCAGGTCGTTATGGTAGATCATGAGTCTCGCTTAGACCCAGTAAAGCAAACTAAATTCTTCTTGTTTCCAAATTGGTGAGAAAACTAGAATAAAACAACGCCAAATACAAATTTGCTTTTTATACAAATTTGCTTTTTATAATTAAAAAACTTTTAAGCATTTTAAATATTATTGAAATGAATAATAAAAGTCGCCGCTACTGGATAGCCGTTCAAATACTTACATACCTGTGAAATGAGAGTTCAGGGTAGCTTCGGCCGTTTTTCCGATAGACTTGGCACTGACGAACCATGATAATAAAAAACACTAAATTAATTAACTTAAAACCAAATTTAGTCACTAAAAGTCTTGAAAAACACACATAACATCGAAAGAACTCAATTTTTACTTGCTAGTCCTAATGGCATTCGTAATAAACAAACCAAGTTTGACAGTATTTACTATAATACTATATCCAATAGAAATGTTAGTCGAGAACGCTCTGGCGATGTTTGCATCTCTCTTTATATCGTAACTGAACAAAGACAAAACTACTAAATAGTTTATACCAGACAAACAAAGCAGGTACTGAAATTTTCAGCAATGTTGCCACTTGTAGTTATAACTATAAAGGTATCTAAGTTTACAACAAATACTTGTTTTAAATTTATATAAGAATATGTCTTTATTATATAAAATTCAAGTATTATTAATTAATTTTAAAAGCAGCGACTAAAATGCATAAACTATTATGACTTTTTTTATTTGCATAACTTTTTAACGCATTTTCAATAAAATTTCTAATTTCTTTTTTCCTGCATCTAAAGAGGATTTGTAAATATGGCAAAGCAGTGGAAGTGTCCCGCAAGTGAGCTTAGAATGTGACTCAACGTTTGGGGCAGGAAAAAGTCAAAACAAACATATCTATTTTATTTGTTAATCTGAGTACATTACACACAGAAATCCAGAGGCGGCTTGTGACCAGTGGTTAATAATCCGTAATTTTGGCAGGGACAACCTGTATAATATCTAAATTTCAAAAATAAGATTTTAATTTGAGAGGAATTTGAATTTTTACGTCGTAGTGTGTGTGGAGGAGAGCCTTCGTCATATTCTGCAAAAACAGACATTCTGGAGAAAATTTTCTACATCTATGAGAAAACTGTTATTAATTGTCACTACTTCTTGAATATCCTTTGTGATAATCTTAAAACACAATAGAACAATTACATTGCAGTTTTAGTTCAAACGTTCAAAGTCTGACTATGCCCCAGTTTTCTCCAGAATGTCTGTTCATACAAAATATGACGAAGGCGCGGCTCCACACACACTACAATGTAAAAATTCAAATCCCACACTACCAGTGCTGAAACTAGCCCCCTATTATTTTACATCTATATAAACAGGGGTCGAGGTCGGGAATTAATCAGCACTGAATTTCATAGAGTACAACACATTAATATTATGACTAAATATGTAATCTTATATATTAGGATTAATTAATTACAATTATTTCCTTTGCTTCTGTTTTTTGCTCAATACCATAAAAAATTAGAAGAGATTTATAACTTAACGAGAAATTAACAAGTTTATTGCAAAATTGACTAGAATAATTAATTATTATAAAAGTTAAACTGAATAAAAGAAGGTAAAGTAACTCGCATACAAAAAGTATAACAAATTAATACTCAGTATATCAAATAATATATATTATGAGTGAATCTCCACAAATCATTATTTTTAAAAGAAAAAGGAAGTAATAAACGAACTGAAACAATATTATTATTTGATAAATGGTATAGGGGCAGAGCACCTAGAAATATTGTGATAATTACATTTTTCATATTTTGTGTAACGATTCTTTATGTTAAGAGTAACAACATTTCTATTTGCGAAAAATTTCAAAGTCGTTGCATTTTTTTTAGGCGGGACACACAAGTACTGGCATGGTCAAAAATATTTTTAACGCAATACATATATTGGATTATATACTGTCTAAATAATATTTATAAATATTATTTAATAAATCAAATGAATTTAATTCACTAATTTTCGTTAAGAGGTGCACTAACATGAAATTTAAAATTATCAATTTCGTTCAAAAATTATGAGAATTGAGATCGCTTGAATCTTTTAAAGACAAATCCTTGGAATGATTTTGTAGATCCTGTACGTGCATAATTGAAATAGAAGCGCCATTTAAAAATCCAAAATCTTTATTTGTGCTTTGTAAGCTCAAATATTGAGAATCTATAATAGTTCTACTATAAAGGCGGCCACTCATGATCTGACAGACCTGGGTCTGTCCGGCCGCCTGACAGACACGGGTCGCGGACCGACGGAGCACACACGCGCCCAGACCTAGTTATGTCTCAGTCGTCAGTTCAACCATGGCTCCAGTAGATGATTTACTTTTTCTCGCGTTATTGGAACGATACTAAGCAATAACCAGGTGAGCAATAGTACAGAATAAGATATTAACAAATGAGATGTGTGGTGTATCGTCATTATCACATCAATTAATTGATTTCATCTGATTTTATCGAAAACCTAACCTCAAAATACACCGAAACCGTTATTAAATTCAATAATTTGAGTGTTCATTCATTGGTGCATGTGCTGAACCCAGTAAACGAACAAAATGTTCATTCATTGGGATTTTACGTGTTAATCTAGATTTCATCGATCTGGTCCTTATATACTCGTTTAGAAAGACTGTTTCACGGGTTCCGTCAGGAAATGTCTACTAAAATTGCTATACAGTAAATGAACGACTTTGTTCATTCATTGAATCATAATATAGATCAATGGTGCTCCAGTGAATGAACAATTTATTCTTTCTCCGTTTTTTCTGATTTCATATTTTTTCAATCATTTGACAGAAATATGGAAGGTGGAAAGTCCAAGCCAGAACATCAGAAAAAGTATGTAAGATTCCGATATTCCGATGCCTGTCTCCTGAAGGCCGTGGAAGCAATAAGAAAAACGGATATCATCATCAATGCGGCCAGCAGACAATATGGGATTCCGAAAACTACACTTTTCAACAAAACCACTGGAAAAGTTCCCATGATTCGAAATATGGGATCTCCCACAATTTTGACCTCCGAAGAAGAAACTACTCTAGAAACTTGGATTCTATCCAAAGCTCTATTAGGATTTCCCATGCATCCCGATGAGGTGAAGGACTCAGTGCAACGTGTCCTCAAAGCTGTTGATAGGCCCAATAAATTCGTGGATGATAGACCGAGTAGGAAATGGTTACATCTTTTTTTACAAAGACATCCAAAAATAACCACAAGCAATACAGAATTAATATCCAAGGCGAGAGCATCTGTAACAGAGGAAAATATTCGAAAATGGTTTCAGGAGATGAAGGAGATAATGGGAATGAAACCGGTTTGCAGACTTGTTCCAAAACTGGAAAGCTTCTGGGTCCCAAAAATTACAGGAATTTTTATGAAATTGCTAATGGCCCAGAAAAAGAATGAATAACAGTTCTCTGTACATTTTCTGCCTCAGGAGAATCTGTTCCACCTATGATTGTGTACCCGTACAAGCGTATTCCAAGAGATATTGCACAAACTATACCTGAGGAGTGGGGTATTGGCCGATCAGATAGTGGATGGATGACGAGTGCACCTTCTACGAATTTATTGCGAATATTTTCTTCCCTTGGCTTCAAGAAAACAACATCAAATTTCCTGTTATACTCTTGCTTGACGGTCATAAATCGCGTATCAATATGGATTTGTATAATTTCTGTGTACAATAAAGAATAATACTATACTGCCTTCTGTCCAATGCAACACATATCTTGCAACCTTGTGACATATCAGTATTCAAGTCTCTCAAAGGACACTGGAAAAAGACCATTTTGAAACATAAACAAAACACCAATACATCAGTTACAAAAAATACATTTGCCCCCCTTTTCCAAAAAGATAGAATTTAATAGTGCCTATGAAGGCGAAAAAGCAGTCGACATTCAGTTCTAAAACTTTTGGACAATATGTAAAGAAGCTACCGATGCCGATGGAACGAATAATTTGAGAAATGCTGATGGAATGAACCAAGAATGTGAAGAAACCTTCGAAGAAAACTCGCAGAATATTGCTAATTTTGACATACCGGATATACAAGAATACGCAACAGACTTAACAGATGACCTGTTGAACCTACCATTGGAAATTGATGGTATTCTCTATCCAGCTAACATATCTAACAATTCAACAATACTATTGAATGTAGATAGAACGAAAGATATAGAAAAAGTTATCATAGAAGAAATTGAAAATCCTGAAGATATATTGGACGGTACCGAGCAAGAGAGTATAACTAATAATGATACTCTAATAGAAGGTTACGAGACAAAAACAAGTAAAACAGATGATCTGAATGCTGTAGAAGAACTCGAGATTCCAGATAAAATAGACGTAGTAACAGATAACAGTAGTGTCGATTCCCATAATCAAGAGCCGCAGAAGCCGAAAACTACCAGAGACGTATGGCTACAACATCTTCAAATATTGAAAAAATGTGTTGCAAAAGGAAACAGGCAACTTTAATGCCGTTTGCCATCACTTCCAAAAAATGGAAAGACTATACAGATACAAAAGAATCTGAGAAAAAGGAAAAAGAAGCTGAGAAATTGAAACAAAAATCAATTAGAGAGAAAAAAAACAAGAAGCAACCACAAGAAGAACCGCGAATAGAACCAAAGCACCACCAGCAACAGAAGTTACCTGTTTACAAGCTGATGTAATCGATACTGGCAATCAAGATAAAAATCCTAGTGTTTCCCAAGATATCACTGTGGGAACTTATGTTATAATAACGTATAACCAGAAATATTTTCCGGGCATCGTAGAAATTATTGACAATGATGAATATGAAGTCCGCGTTATGGCACCAGCTAGTCTTAATAACTTTAGATGGCCAGATTGTGTTAACCAGATATGGTACAAGAAGTCTTCAATTGCAGAAGTGATCGAAGCACCTAAGCTTATTAGACGTGGTTCCTACGAGTGTCCCGAAATTCGTAAATATTCTGAAAATATCAATCCGAGCAACATAAGGAATGGAATATACTATCTTCCCTATGATATCAACAGGGATAAAAATGGAGCAAAAATCAATGAATCACAAGAAATTACTATTGGAGCTTATGTCATAATAATGTATAACCAAAAATATTTTCCTGGAGTAGTGGAAAATGCAGAAGGTGATGAATATGAAGTTCGCGCAAATGACACCAGCAGGTCCCAATACTTTCAAATGGCCAGAACGTGTTGACCAAATATGGTACGAGAAAACTTCAATTGTGGAAATGATTGAAGCACCCAAGCTTATAAGACGTGGTTTTTTCGAATGTCCAGAAATGCTGAAATTTGTCTGAAATAATATTGTATCACCATATGTTGTGTTGTCGTTGATAATCATTAATTAAAAATTGTTCAACGTCTATTTTCTTCATAAGTTCATTCATTGGATCAGCCATGTTCAATTAATGGTAGCATTCGTTCATTTACTGGGGTATTATGCAACATTTTACATTTTATTTATTTACTAAGTCTTAAACTGTCTACTTCTGTAACTATCGTATGCAACGTGTTCACTATTTCATTTAACACTAAGTGTTATTTTTCTGGAGCTGAAAATCAGTACGGATGGTTTATAAAAATACAGTGAAGTTCAAAAATGTCTTGAATGTTCATTCACTGGTGCATTTACCCTACAATGTGAAAATTCAAATTTATCTTACACCGTTCATTTTATCGACTTCAGATAAGTGCACGTTTTCATTAGTAAATAGATTGGAAAATTTATTTTTGAAATTTAGTTATTACGGATTTTTAACCACTGGGCACAAGCCGTCTCTGGATTACAGTGTTTAATGTAGATTCATTTATACTATCAAATATAGCACATAGATGTACGTAATCAATCACTGACATTTTATATTATTCCAATGTATAGTTTAAAAATTGTGATTAAACATAAGTTTTTATTTCGAACGACAAAAATTTACATCCTATTTGACCTCTTCTACTCGCTCCCGAATGTTTGGCATTAAGTTCCAGGACACCCTGTATATGAACTTAGAGATTTAATCGACAAATGAGATTAATTCCATTTAGAACTATAATCTGTGTATTTTCTAATCGTGACTAGTTTAATAGACAAATGTCAGATGCGATTATTGGGGTATTAAATATAATCGTGCTAAGCAAGTGATTGCCTGTGAACTATTAGTCGATTTAGAGATATTAAAATCGCCAAAGGTGATAGTGATAGCAAATAGTTACCTTTGGTTGTCGTCAAACAAGCAAGAGAACATGAGAGGAGTAATAAAGGGAATATAAATAATGTGTAAATTACAATTTAAATAGATAGGAATTAGACTCAGTTAACTGTTGATTAATTCTTTCAATAGTTCATGTAAGTTGACATTTGAATATTGGAAATTTTTACGCTATTAAAATTCCTCCAGTAGAGGGTCAAAATCACCTTTAAAATATTAAGTTGATCCCTCGTTGCAACGTAATCTCCTAAGAAGGCATGTTAATACAGATGGAATATATATTAATATAAATGATTAAAATTCCACATTATATTTACCTCAAAACATCCTCCTCTCCTCACAAACGCCTGTGAACTAATAACTATTGCGATTAGTATTACCATAAGCGCCATTCCCGTGGGATTAGCGACGCCGTTAATTAATCCGAAAAGACCCGGTTTACTGGTAAATAACCATTCAGAGGCAGTGAAATTCTTAGCATTTATTACAGCATCATTCACCACGACCAAACCTAAAATTTGTAGAAATGTGCTTACGTTTACAATGATCGAAAGTTCAAATATGTACAATAATAAATAGAAATAAATTCACAGGCACCCAATGTAGCATTATGTGAGTAAGAAACAACTGAGATTAATTTTCTTTGAGGGCATGCTTTTTATTATTCAATGTAAGAATACGTTTTAACGTCAACCTGTTCTTCTTAATTGAAACTGATTAATTTAAAAGCATGGCTTGTTTTAAAATTTGGTAATGTTATTGATAAGTATAAGTATTTATTGATGAGTATAGAACAAAAAATTAAGAAAAACGATTATTTACATTTTTATGAAATCAAACATTGAATTGTTGAATTTTAACATTAAGAGAATTTACACTGTATCACTTTTGATGTACATCCAAAGTGAATCATTCAGAGTGAAATCATCCAGAGTGATCATCCTTGTTTACCAGTGGCTGATGTACGGGAGGGGGCTTCCGGGATGACGCCCCCGTCAAAACCTCCAAAAAAATTTTGTAAGAATGTAAATTTTAAACAAAAGATCTCTTTTATTAGATTCTCTTACATTAAATTATAATAGGAGTTCCTTGCAAAATTATTTTACATAGGATTATAAATAATATTTTTACTCATTTCTAAATCCAATTCCTGCATAAGATTTTCACAATAGCCGAGTTTTTCTTCTGAGAAGCCATTATTTGGACCATGTGGTTAATTTTTTTTCTTTTTGTGGGATCATCGTGATGATGGTGCTCTGGACTTACAAGAGAGGAGAACGTGAGAAATTTAGGATTGATGCTGGAGATTCGACATTAAGAGATCATCTTCAAACTGCTCCAAAAAATGTAACTTTTATCAGCAAAACCACTTATAACGAGCTTATAAAATGATGTGGGGATATTATTGTGGGACAAATTGTAGAAAAAATAAAGAAATCACAGTTTTCTTTCGTTGATTGTTGACGAACCTCGAGCCGCAAGCTCTACTCAGCAGATAACTTTATGCATTAGATATTAATTTGGGCCAAATTAAGGAAATGTTTTTTAGGTTTGTTGAAGCCAAAGATGAACTCACTGGAGAAAAACGATCAGCACTTATACTTGGAAAACTTCACCAAGTGGAGCTCAATATTTCTAATTTGAGAGGCCAAGCGTTTGATGAGTGCGCAAACGTTTTCAAGGTGTTCAAGCGAGAATTATATAGTTAGACCTTCTTGCTTTATACATACACTGTGCATTACACTAATTGAATATCGTTCTAAGCCATGTTTGCTTACAACTAAGCATCAGAAATGCATGTTAAGCTACTTTTTAATCGCTTCATTATATAAAAGCTTTCACAAAATTATCCCCCGTTCAGCCCTTCCCTAAATAAAATCCTAGATCCGCCACTGTTGTTTACATATATTATCATCTAGCTTGCTGGTTTCACTTCCTGCGCATTATCACTATTCACTGATTCTTTTTTATTTCGTGTCTGTGAAAAGGTGTAGGTAATGTACGAGTGGTGGTTTCAGGTGGCAGGATGTCTCTTTTAGGAAGGAATGCAAAGATTATACGCGGAGGCATTGACATAATTTCACGTGTACTACTCATACATGTACTGAACCATGAATACACATGTTTAAGCTGAAGATGAGAACAGTCAAACGTCTTGTATCAAAGTTTACTAAATAATCAGATGTATAAATTAAGAATACTTACTGAAGTTGCAAACATGCATAATAGTATGTGTAACGCTATATCCAAAAATAAACATTCCAGTTAACTTATGAAAATAAATATGTTGATCTAAAGGCAATACAGAACTATATCCTCTTGTTCGCAAAAATGTTATAGTTTGTCTCAACATCAATACTAAGATAAATGTGCAGTTGAAGTTTAGACACTGTCCTGGAATAATAAGAATCAAAGGTAGGTATGTTTTGCATGTATTATTAGTCTGGTTTACAAGTGTCTGCAACAAACGATCAACTAGCAAATAGGGACCGAGAAAGATGACGCTTATGCCATCTGCCGTGAAAAAACACAAACAAAGTGATGTAAACACTATTAGTTTTGTAAAATCAGCGGTTTGAAATGTTCATTTTTTTAAACTGATATTAAATGTTTGTGATGTCTTCATCAAAAGTATCTTTCTGTATTCATGGCTGTTCAAATATGCCGTATAAAAATACTACACAGTTGAAATTTTTTCTACTTCCGCTACTAAAACCTCACTTTGAACACGGGTTTGACATGCACAAAACGACTCTTTAAACACTAGTGTTTAAAATGCGAAAAGTCACATCTCGTTTATCTTTTGTTTTTTAAACGTCAAATTAAGTGTATCTTTTGCATGTTAAATTTCATGCTCCTTGATAATTTTGTTATTCTGCGTCATTTCATTTATCAGTCAGCTGTCAGTCATCGTCCGTCATGTAATGAATATAATTCAAATATAATATAATGTTTTCCTTCCCACGGGCGAAGAAAAAGTATAGTAAGCACATCGTGTTAAAAACGTCTTTAGTCACTCGTTTTTAAAGTAACCTTTTTGACACTTGGTACTTAATATAGGTAGTTTCCCCGACAGTTCATTGAACACTGCGTGGATAACCTTAAAACGTCAAAAATGGATAAATGCAGTAAAAAACCATATGTAAGTAAAATGTTCTAACAAAAATTTTTTATTAACTATTATTTTGTGTATAATCAGTATTATACTACAATTGGCAGCTATTAAAAAAATTCTAAATGTTTTTTTTCCATAAATAAAAGATTATTATCGAGAGAATAAAATGTTTTTTCTACTACCGTGCGTAAAGTAAGGACTTTAGGACACACTTTCGAGTGCGTAAAACGTTACTTGACGCACTAGTGCGTAAAGGAAAAGTTCTAATTTGTATGTAGTTTTATCTAGTCTTATAAAAATATAGGTAGGTATAATAAGCGGATATTAAATGTGAGTTTTCTTTAAATAAGAGATTGAAACATATAGAATTCAGTAAAGTACATACGTAATAATTATTGGGTACCGGAAAATAATAGAATAGGGTGCATAGGTAGGTACCTATAAGTTGGCTGTGAATAACTGACATTTCTTTGTGCATTGAATCTGACATTTAAATTTGAAATTGAGATCTTCCGAGTATACCTAGGGTAAGAAAACGTATTTATATTTAAGTATTGAACATTTTTAGGAAACTATGATGATATTTTAGATTATTTTTTTAGAAAACAGAATAGGTAGGTACATATAATTATAAAGATGGATTCCTCTGATGATCTCTCAGGAGATTATTTTGAAAATACACCATCAAACATTTTGCACGTAGCACAGAATGCTTCTAATGATTTATTGCCCCAAAAATCTGTGAATATTTACTAAACAAAATACAATTTGTTTAAAGCATGGTGTAGGAAAAATAAAATAACAAAATATTCCGAAAATGTCCGAGTGCACAAATTGCACCTTTAATATTAGTATTGTTATTAATTGAATTCGTCTGTTGTTTTGTTAATTTGTTGTAATTTTGATTAAAATATTCAAGATATTACTCAATATATGATATATTTTATTAATAATCAATAAAAGCGTTATAGTTTCTTCTAAAAAAAAATTAAACCTACTTTAGTGAGCAAAGAAAATTACTATTATACTTCTATATTTTGATAACATTTTCGGTAGTAGAAAAAATAGTGTATGCAATTCGTGTGCAAATTCCTTTTTTCGAATCATGTGATTGTCGCATGAGCCGCAGGCGAATGCGACAATATTCACATTCGTCGAAAAAGGGGTACTTTACACACTTGTTACATAAATAACTATTTTGTACGATTTCATTGATTATATAAAATAAAACGTTTTTATGTGTTTGCTGACTTTAATATTATATAATAAGTTTAAATAATTAAATACTATTTAAATAAAGAAAGTAAATATTTGTACAAAATGACTCACTTCAAGTTTTTTAATTGCATTTCAGAAAGCATCGGAAGGATTGGGAACCAAATAAAAATACTAGATTTTGCAGTGCTCATGTTGTCAATAATCAAAAATCAGATAATCAATCCCCTACACCCATATTACATACCAATAATTTTTCTTGGCAAAGAAAATAAAAAGATCTATTCAATTTTTGCATTCTGTAGGTTATTTATTAGACTGTTTACATCATAATTTTTTTCTTATTTAACACCAGGGCGCTCTACTTTCGACAGAAGTGCTGCCTCTATAGTTCGGTCTCGATCCCTATAGGGGCCGGCAAAAATTGCAAACGTTATAAACAATTACGTAAGAAAAAAGAATGGTTTGGTTTTTTGAAAATATTTCCAAAACTATTTGAGATAACGAAAATTTGAAAGAAGATCCTTAAAGAGCAGAAAATTTACTGAAGAAAAATCTTACCTTCCGAAACTGTACCGACAATATTTGTAATTGTAGCTTAGAGGTGAAAATTGGGCTAAAAACGGGTAGGTCCTGTAGTGGGCACGTTAACCGAATCAGAAACTTGATCAAAAAAATAATCTTAACCGACTAAATATGAATATTAAGGAGTAAAAATAATTTGGTACTATCTAAACACATAAATAAACTGTGAACAAAAAGTTTTTATCCCAATTTTTTAAATAACTATGCTTTTGGTAATTAGTTAATATTTACCAGTTGAAAGTTAACATAAAAACGCTGCTCATTTCTAAACTACAAAACTAGATTTTCTACTCTTTTGAGCTGTTCTTAAGAGGGGATAGAAAAGATCCCAATTCGAAAAATTCTGATATTTTGATTTTTTTATTAACAATCAAAGGTATTATGTAAATAAAGCAATCAGCAAATATTTCATTTTCAATTACTGTTATTTTGTTTTCTTATTGCTGAAAGCTATATAACAATATTTTTTTTAAATTTTAACTTTCATTATTTAAAAAATTGTTATAAACAAAGGCATTGAAGATTTTTGAAAAAACTTTTTTGGGAATTTAATCCCTGATAAAAAGTATGATTTTATAAAAAATCGTTTTAAAAAAATTATAGACGAAAAACGCACTTGTTAATTAACAATTATTTTTGTTACTAAATATCAATATTAAGGGACCATCTTGTTATTAAAATCAATATTCATAACGTTCTTTCACATCATGAAAAACATTTTTGTTAAATTTTCATTAATTAATTAAACAAATAAATTGTTATAAACAAATGAATTTTTGCGCAATATTTTTTTTTAAATTACAAAATATTATGGAAACAACCATACGTCTATTTTTATGCGAAAAGTTTTTTTCTATAATTTTTAAACATATTATCGCTTTCCTTCTGTTTATCTTCATTATTATTAAAATAACTCATAAACTATTGAAAATACGATAAGAACGATTCAAGACTTTTTTATTCTTCGTTAATTAATGAACAAATTGAGCTTTGAACCTGGCATTCAAATAGCAGCCAAGTCTTCAGTATTTCAGTTTTTCGTCGACAGTCAAACAGTTCAACAGAAAGCTTCATTTTGTGTTTTATTTCTGTGAGTTTTCATACTGAAGTTATTTATTTTGAAGAAAGTAATACATCTTTGAATTGTTTTATTTGTGAGGAACCATTTGCATCTTCACCTGTCATTTTATTGAAGGAAAAAGACGTTTAAAATTGCAAAATCAATAAATTTCTCGAAATTATACACTTTGTAAAAATTGAAGTTCATTAGATACCTACTTAGAATAAACCAATAACATTAACGAATTTTTTTATATTAATAGTATTTATAATTTTTCAAATAATTAAGTTTGAAGCTCAATTTGTTAATTAATTAACGAAGAAAAAAAGTGTTTTTACCGTATCTTCAATAGTTATTTTAATAACAATGAAGAAAAACAGAAAGAAAGTCCAAGAGGACAAAATGTTTAAAAACTATATAAAAAATAAAAAAAACCTCTCACATAAAAACAGACATATGTTTGTTTCCATAATATTTGTAGTATTAAAAAAAATATTACACAAAAATTCATTTGCTTATAACAAATTGTTAGTTTAATAAACATATGGAAATTCAATAAATCATTTTATATGAAAGAACGTGATAAATAATGATTAAAAAAATGGTTCCTTAATATTAATATTTGGTAACACAAAAAAAATTGTTAATTATCAAGTGAGTTTTTTACAACTAAGTAACAGGAGAAAGAAGAATATCTAACTAACTTAACACTGTCATTACAATGTCACTGTCGTTGACGGGTTCGTTACACCTTAAAATAACTCCTCCTGGAATGACTCTGGCCTGAACTAGATTCCCTATTTCAAAATCTAACTTGTTGAACTCGCCCTTCTTCAGGATAGGTTCCCTTGAATGGCGCCAGACAATCATGATGGGCGACCATAGGCCTTCCTCTGGGAACTCTAACAATCCGATGATAGTGTACGGTCCCTCCCAGTTCTGTTGTAGTTTGGGTCACCGGCCACGTCGTCGTCGAGGGTTGTAGAGCCTTATCAAGTCTCCTTGATAATTGGTCTGCTCTACTCGAGCGTCGTGATACCTCTTCATCCGGTCACTGTCTAGTTGCTGCTTGGTACGCACCATTTCGTCGATATCCTCCATCTTCCTGCGGAGATCTTCGACATATTCTTCCACAGCCTCATCTTCACCAGGCTTGCAGCCTAACACCAAGTCGCATGGCAGTCTCATTTCCCTACCAAAGAGGACCTTTGCAGGTGTTTGACCGGAAGATTCATTAACAGCTGATCGAATGGGCATTAGGAAGAATGGAAGGTGGTGATCCCAATCTTTAAGGTTCTCTGACACAACTTTCGATAGATAGTTAGCTATGGTGCGGTTCATTCGTTCCACTATTCCATCAGACTGGGAATGCATGGCAGTTGTTCTGGTTTTCTTAACACCCAGCCTTCGATAGACCTCTTGGAACAAACTGCTTTCAAAATTTCTTCCTTGATCCGAATGTAGCTCACGAGGCACCCCAAATTGGCTGATAAATTCATTTACCAGGACATTGGCTAGGGTAGCAGCTGCTTGATTGGGAACAGCATAGGCTTCAACCCATTTCGAAAAATACCATCACTACGAATATGTATTTGTTCCCAGCATCACGTCGAGGTAAAGATCCCAACACGTCTGCAGCAATTCTTTCAAAGCGGCTTCCAACCAAGTATTGCTGCATTTTAGCTCTTCGCCTTCGAGTAGGCTTATTGCTTGCTGCACATACGGTACATCTTCTGCACCAATCTTTGACGTTCCCTTTGAGGTTCGCCGAGTAAAATCTCTCTCTAACCTTTTGCAAGTTCTTTGTCACACCGAGATGACATCCTGAGCTATCATCATGAAGCTGTTGAAGCATTTCTGGGACATTATTTCTAGGGACTACCAACTGTTTCTTTGTTTCCGTTCCATCAAAGTTTTCTCCCACTCTCACTAGAAGTCCATCATCGTCAACAACTCCCACTGTACCAAATACGTTTTAAAAATGGGAGGATATGCATACACTTCGCGCCACGTTGGGCGCTGGTCCGCTCGCTTCCATTCGCGGATCTTCTTTAGGACAGGATCCGTTTCTTGCTGGTCTTTCATCTTTTGGTTCCAGTTGTCAGGGGTTACTTTAATCGGCGCAATTATCCCCTCGTGTTATTCTAGGCGACTACAACGGCGGCAATCTAGTTGGCATGGTCTCCGTGAAAGAGCATCTGCATTGCGGTGTCTTGTACAAGGTCTATGCTCGATTTCAAAGTCGTATTCTTCTAATTTCTTGTCAATGTATAAGCTGCCCGTTTGTTGTTTGATAGTTGCCAACTTTACTGTGGGAGGATCTTATCGATGATCTATGGTCGATGTTGCCCTCCAGGAGTCGAACCGTTTTAGTTTTCCTGCTGTTGAGGATTGTCTGTTACGCGGGCAAGTACTTTTTATGTGGCCAATTTCACTGCAACCCCAGTATTTGACGGGCCGTCTCTTCCTAGAAGCTACCAACATCAGGACTTCCTCCACCACTTCTTTAAGTTCACTATGGTTACCAGTCGCTGGTGGCACTAAATCGAGGCTGGTTATACCCTATAAACGAGCAAGCCCTTGTATAGCTTCCATTACCGCTTCAAATTTCAATGTAATCGACAATGCATCCACCATGGTCTTAGGACGCGCCAGCAGCACCGCTTGCTGAATCTCTACATTTCGAAGACTGTCGACGAAAGCTTGGACTGCCATATTTTCTAATACGTCTTCTGTTGCAGATGGATGGCACATATTACTATTCTAGCGATATCCATCTCGGATTCTTGTATCGACTCTCCGACTTTCTGCTTCCGAGTCTTAAGTTGGGATTTGTAAACCGCCTCCAGATGGCCATGACCATAACGCATCTCAGGTCGTCTCACTGAGGCCTAAAAGTATTCTGCATCGCCCTCCTGAATAGACTGCAATACATCCAAAGCCTCTCCTATCGCAGTGACACGATGAATGATATGGCCTCTTCTCGAGAAGTCCATCCGTTGGCCCCAGCCGGAGCATTTAATTGCTTCAAATAATTTAGCCATGAGCCATCAAAAGTTGGTGGCTTGATGGTAGGTCTGACGTCTGCTGAATTTCAGACATCCCCTTCGCCATGGTGCGTTCTTGGTCCTTGTTGCCGTCTTAATTCAGCTTTTAACCCATTCATTTGCTGAGTTACGTCAGTGATATGCCGAGTCAATTCTTCCCTCATTCGATCAGCAGCCTCGTCTCGCTGGGCGGTCATCTGACGAGTGAGTTCTTCCATTCGATTTGTAACCTCTTCTCACTGGACGGTCATCTGACGAGTAAGTTTTTGTATTCGATTCGTAACCTTTTCTCGCTGGGCGGTCATGCGATGAGTGAGTTCTTCTTGAATCTGTTGACTCAATTGTTTCATGAGCTCAGTCCTTTGGTTGGCTATTTGATCAAACAACTCATCACAACGGTTGGATAGCTGCTGACGTAACTCGTTGTTCTGTTTACTAATTTGTTGTTGAATACTGGCTAACTCGTTTCCCTGGGTCGATATTTGCTGGGACAATTCGTCTCTCTGGGTCGTTATTTGCTGGAACAACTTGTCTCTCTGGGTCGATATTTACTGGGACAACTCGTCTCTCTGGGTCGATATTTGCTGGGACGACTCGTCTCTCTGGGTCGATATTTGCTCGGACAACTCGTCTTTCTGGGTCGATATTTGTAGGCATAACTTGTCCAATGGATCTTTGAATTCCACTGACTCGGGGTTGATACCTTCTTTCAAAAAATACTCCCGTAATCTTTTTAGCAGAACCGTCTTGTTACCTTCGGTTTCCAATTCTCGCTCTTCTAGCTCTCTGAGTTCAGCAACCAACAGTTCATTTAATTTATTTCCAGGCATCCTTGTTTCTTCTATACCCCACACCTGACACCAATTGTAACACGATTGTAGATTTCTTGAAATCGTTTATTCAGGAACAAGGAATACAATTTACAATTCTCTTAAAAATGTTTACAATTTCTCGCTAAATCATTCAACTTCAGTTCCGTCACAGTTGGCAACTCCCCCCCCCCCTTTAACTGTCGCACCTCCTTATATATTCATTTTCAATCTTCCAGAATGTTCCAGAATGACATTTTGAACCCACCAGAATCATCGATCGAACAATCCAGAACATTCTATAGCTGTTCAACCTAACTGACATAGGACAACACAAAAGAGAAAGAAGAATACCTAACCCATAAAAACAACTTAACAGGGAAAGAAGAATACCTAACCTAAAACTAATTAACAGGGGGAAGCAGAATATCTAACTAACTTAACACTGTCATTACAATGTCACTATCATTAACGGGTTCGTTACAAAATTATCGGTACAGTTCCGTAAAGTCGGATTTTTCTTTAGTAAATTCTCTGCTCTCTACGGATCTTCTTTCCAATGTTGACTATCTCAAATAGTTTTTTTAGACGACGCCCTCTGAAAGTTGCTCGTTCTGTATTCATTTACATACCGAAAGTTGCGTTTTGAGTGTTCCATGTAGTGAAAGTGACAGTTCCGTACTGCAAAACACTTTCGGGACGCTCTGGAGTAGACAACTTTAACTTCCTTAAACGTGACTCTAGCCACTTCAATGTTGATAGTTGACAGTTTCACTTCTATGATTTTGCATAACCTTAAATTTTTAATTTTCTGAAATTATTTGTTTCATCCGAGGTTTTGTCTAAATTAATTAATAACAATGAATGATGATGAAAAAGAAAACATCAACGATGAAGAGTTATTCGTATGCACGCCACCTGTTTTGGATCTTATGCGTCGTCTAAAAAATGTTGTGTACGCCGCGGCCTGTTTTCCAGTTTACTGTTGATTCTTTGTGTAAAACCTAACGATTGTAAAGTGTAGTGATTTAACAGGCCCATAATGCCTTTAGATTCGATTGTTGTGACAAGAATTGTTGGTCTGTTACAAGATGGTCGGGGGCAACGTGAAACTGCAATAATTGTTGGTGCTAGTCTTTGTGGTGTGCAAGGGGTCTACCAGCGCTTTCTGGAGACTGGCCTGATCACTGGAAGACCAGGGTCTGGGCGAAAAAGAGTTACCACTCAACGAGATGACCGTTTTTTGGTGTCCACAAGTTTGCGGAATAGGACAGCTACTGCGGTTTCACTGCGAAATCAGTTGGAAGAAGTGAGAAATGTCAACGTTAGTGAATGGACCGTTAGAAGAAGACTTCATGCTGCTGGACTGTCATGCAGAAGAATTGCTACAGGTCCCCCGTTGCAACGCCAGCATCGGACTGCAAGATTGACATTTGCCAGAGATCGCGTTCGTTGGAATGATGATGACTGGAGCTGGGTATTGTTCTCAGATGAGTCGCGTTTTTGCCTCACTGGGTCAGATGGACGTCGACAAGTGTAGAGAAGACCTGGGGATAGATATGCTGAAGTTAGCATTGACGAGCGTCTTCCATTTGGCGGTGGGTCAGTTATGGTTTGGGCGGGAATCACTGCACAAGCTCGTACAGAGTTGGTCTTCATAGAAAATGGCTCCCTAACCTCTCACAGGTACATTACGGACGTGCTAGAAGACCATGTTATGCCTTTCATGGTGACTATGGGAACGTGGCATTTTTATGCAAGATAATGCGAGACTACATACAGCCAGAATTGTCAGGGGGTATCTGGATGAGGTAGAAATTATGCGGTTTGACTGGCCAGCCCGCAGTTCAGACATGAATCTCATAGAACATGTCTGGGACGAGTTGGGACGACTGATCCGCACCAGCACCAAGAACTGCCCAGTAGCTGAGAAGATTGCTGTTGCAAGAATGGGATAACATCGGCCAGAATGTGTTCCGCAACTTAATTCAAAGTATGCCGCCCCGACTCCAAGCAGTCATCAATGGAAGAGGAGGGAATACACGTTATTATTGTCAAGTTTTTTCATTTTGTTCGTTCCATATTTTCCCTAACAACAAAATGTTGAATTTCGCCCAAAATGTTTATTTGTTGCTTTTTCAGAATAAATCATGAAATCCAAGAAAAAAATGCATTTTTCTTTAGTATAGAGTATCTCATTCAGCTTACAAAAGCACATGCAATGATGTACAGTGCGAATACGATATGAAAACGTAGAATTTCAAAGAACATGAAAATTTTAAGATGACCTCAATTTTTTTCTCGCCAGTGTATATATATATATATATATACATTAGCCTTCATCGGTACGGCATAACCAAGAAAAGGTGTACAACTTGGGAGCAAGGATGTTAATTGAAACATGAGAAAGCACAAACAACGGATTTCAACAAGATAACCAAACGCACAAAGTTGTACACCTTTTCTTGGTTATGACGTACCGATGAAGGCTAATGAGCCAGAAACATGCATGTCTACGGTTACCACTCATTCTCTGTAACCTCTTTTGCATGATATGCCCGCTAATTCTGTTTTTGTTTTATATTCCACGCGTTATTCTTTCATCTTTTCACTGGTTATTTGTCTATTTCCAGGGTCGGAAGGTTCAGACAGGAGAGCTATAGACGCCTCCGTGTCTCTGTTGGTTGTTGTCCTGAAAACTCGGGATCTTCCATTTGAAGGCACAAATGTGCGTTTGGTTATCTTGTTGAAATCAGTTGTTTGTGTTTTCTCATGTTTCAATTAACATCCTTGCTCCCAAGTTGTACACTTTTTCTTGGTTATACCGCACCGATGAACGCTAATGAGCCAGAAACATGCATGTCTACGGTTACCACTCATTCTCTTTTGCGTGATATACCCGCTAATTATGTTTTTGTTATATATATATATATATATATATATATATATATATATAGTAGTGTAGCTATGCCGGTTTCAAGCCACTACTTCGAAAAAGGTCCGCTAGGCGACGGTGGCGCTGCGGTGGCGCTGTCGGCGGTGTCGTCCATTTTTTATCCAGTCGGCCATTTTTTATCCGTCGGCCATTTTTTATCCGTCGGCCATTTTTGTATCCAGTAGATTTCACTAGATGGCGCGCTTCAATTTTGCAGATTTCTTTTTAGATGTGTGTCGTCCATTTTTTATCCGGCAAATTTGTGCATGACGTAAAAATTTTTACCCCGAGTGAGATTCGAGCCCACGACCTCATCGTTCCCAGCCTACACCGCTACATGTATGCTATGAGGATTCCTACAAATTATGTTTTTGAAATTGATCAGTATAAGTATTTTGAAATCTTACGAGGCGTGATTTCACGATACGATGTAATTTTCATCAATGCGCCGATTTTAGTGCATGAATATGTTCCACATTTAAAAAACTGTATTAAAATCGAAAAAAAAAATTTACCCCGAGTGAGTTTCGAACCCACGACCTCATCGTTCCCAGCCTACACCGCTACATGTATGCTATGGAGGATTCCTACATATTATGTTTTTGAAATTGATTATATGCGTATTATTTTGAAATGACGCACTAAGCTGTACACCACGGTGTCTCATATATTATCTGAATTCATCATACGATGGCTTCGACGTAAATTTCTTCAATACTCCCTTGTACTAATATCGTTTTAGTTGTTAGAACATGTGAATCAAATGCAGTTGAATCAGAATCCTTCGTAATCGTTCATTGTATTTATCAACAAAAATACGCACGCGTACGCTTGGGACTTCTAAATTTCAGAATGAAAAGTGATGGCTTCGATCAACATACGAGTGTAAAAGTGTATTTTTATCTCAATATTATACAAAAGCACCCTTGTGTATTTTCTTTATATACAGGGTGTAGTCATAAAAGATGCAATTTTATACAGGGTGTAGTCATAAAAGTTGTGATTTTACACAGAGTATAGTCATAAAGATACTGCATTTTTTATACAGGGTGTGATCATAAAAGATGCCATTTGTCTTTATATACAGGGTGTAGTAAAAAAATATGTGATATTCATATATACGGAGTGTAGTCATAGAAGAAGCCATATATACAGTGCGTAGTCATAAAAAGATGCGATTTTATACAGGGTGTAGTCATAAAGATACCGTATTTTTTATATACACAGGTCGTAGTCATAAAAATACAGTATTTTTCATAAAAGATGCCACAGGGTATATAAAGATAAGGGCTTTACAATGAATCTCTGCTATTATTGTTCAAATTTTCATCGAACAAACCGCATTGGTAGATTATTTTCACATACAGGATGTTACTAGAACGACAACCACAACATTAACGATAACAACAACGATGACAGCGACGACAACGATAACGACGTCAACAACGACAACGATTACAACGACGACTCCGACGACAACGACAGCAAATCCACTTTATTCGACAACAGAGGACACCCAAAGCTTTTGCATGCTTGAGATTTGTTGCTCGTACGACTACATTATAGTAAAATATGCCGTGACTTATTATATTATTAGACAGATAACACACATCAGAAGCCTATCAGACAGATAGCAGAGGGTTAACAGAATGGATAACAAACACACCTCAGGCTCACATCAGTTTGACTGTGCTAGTAAGTAGAGGATGGGTCGCTTTAGACCAAGGTCATTGTGTGTGACATCACATGACCACGCCCTATGACGTAGCTGTCATCTGTCACACGTGTCATCTGTCATCTGTCAAATGTGTCAACAGTCATGTGTTCTGTACCATATGTCATAAGTGTCATCTGTCAACAGTCTTATGTTCTGTAACGACTCTCATGTGTTCCGTGTGTCTATGTGCCGTATGTGCGTTCCGTCGTGTGTGTCATCCGTCAAATGTCTCATCTGTCATACGTGACGTGCGTGCCGTATATGCGTTCCGTCATATGTGACGTATATGTTGTTTGTGCGTTCTGTCGTATGTGTCATCTGTCAAATGCCCCATCTGTCCTATGTAATGTATGTCGTATGTGCGTTCCGTCGTATGTGCCATCTATCGTCGTCGTCGTTATTCTACACTATCCAACAGGTGTCGGTGATACAGTTACCTTGTCCTGCCATCTATCGTCGTCGTCATTAATCTACATTATCCAACAGGTGTCGGTAATACAGTTACCTTGTCCTGCCATCTATCGTCGTCGTCATTAATCTACATTATCCAACAGGTGTCGGTAATACAGTTACCTTGTCCTGCCATCTATCGTCGTCGTTGTCAAACTACATTATCCAACAGGTGTCCGTAATACAGTTACCTTGCCATCTATCGTCATTGCCATAACGGCACTTACAAATATCTATTTGTTATTCACCAGAGTGCCAAAACGGCCGCGGGTAGCTGGGGTAGCGATGCTACTTATCCCGTATACTGCGCATGTTTTCCGATACATATAGGCCTAAAGACACATTTTCGATGTTCTGCGCACGTACTAAAGGCATTTCCCCATATCTCTGTTATTATTTGTCGGATTGGAGTCTAATAAACGCCAATATGATTGTTCGAATATTATCGTATACAGCATGTACAGAAAAAGATGCCATTAGGGCTCTAACGTATATCTTTGGTATTATTGGTCGGAATGAAGTCAAATAAACGTTATTATATTTGTTAGATTATTATCGTATACAGGATGTGGAAAAGAGATGCCATTAGGGCACTAGCACATATCTATGCTATTATTGGTCAGATTGAAGTCGATCAAACGAGCGCTGGAAGATGGACTTATACCAATATCAGAACCAATTTCGTGACAACATAATGATTGTAAAGTTATGCGACTTAGAGGACTGCGATAGAAATTCTTAACTTGTTAAAAAAAAAGAAATATGTAGTTCTTTTAATAGTTATATACGTGGAAAGTTTGGCGAATTGGTTTCTGTAAAACACGGTGTTAAGGCTAAGCTGTCTTTCCTCTTACTAACTAACAACAAAGTAGAATTGACGGCCGTTAAACTCGATAGGTTACTTAAAGAAATACAAAATTTTCCGACAAACAACTTTTTTTTAACTTTTGCATCCAAGAAGAGTACAAGGAAAGGTGCGACGTTATTGTAAACAACGATAAAACAGTTGGCAAAGATTTCCTCACTTGACTCACATCTAATGCAAGATTGAATATATACAAAAAAAATTATTTGTCAAATAACCAGTCCTGGATTTAACAAGAGCATTGGAAACCAAATTATAGATATCGTCAACAGCATTACCAGTTAACAATATACGGTGGAGTGAAAAAGATAGAAGAAAGAATATTATTGAATTTTAAACAGCATACCTTCGTACAAATAAGTCGTATAGGTAAGAAAACCACATTACTTTGCTTTATAAGGAGCCACTTTTTTATTATTAATCAGAATAATGATGAATGAACGGTATTATGTTAGGTACGTCACTACGACGATGTGTAGTCGTAAAATGTTATACAGGGTGTAGTCGTAAAAATATTAGAGTGTAAAGGTATACAGGGTTGTGTAAAAGAAGCAAACTCTACGAGGATGAGAGAAGTCGGGGCATCCTCGTCTCTGTTTGATTAGCGTCCTGGTGTATGATTGGACTCGTTCTCTGGTTGGTTAGCGTCCTCGTGTCTGATTGGCCAAACTACACCACCAGATGTCGACAATGCAGTTACCTTGCCATCTATCATCGTCAACTTCGTACAAATAAATCGTATAGGTAAGAAATCCACATTACTTTGCTTTATAAGAGTACTTTGTTATTATTAATCAGATTAATGTTGAATAAACGGTATTATGTTAGGTACGTCACTACGACGATGTGTAGTCGTAAAATATTATACAGGGTGTAGTCGTAAAAATATTAGAGTGTAAAGGTATACAGGGTTGTGTAAAAGAAGCAAACTCCACGAGGATGAGAGAAGTCGGGGCATCCTCGTCTCTGGTTGGTCAGCGTCCTGGTGTATGATTGGACTCGTTCTCTAGTTGGTTAGCGTCCTCGTGTCTGATTGGCCAAACTACATAATCCACCAGATGTCGACAATGCAGTTACCTTGCCATCTATCGTCGTCAACTCCGTACAAATAAAATCGTATAGGTAAGAAAATCACATTACTTTGCTTTATAAGAGTACTTTGTTATTATTAATCAGATTAATGTTGAACAAACGGTATTATGTTAGGTACGTCATTACGACGATGTGTAGTCGTAAAATGGACTCGTTCTCTGGTTGGTTAGCGTCCTCGTGTCTGATTGGCCAAACTACATAATCCACCAGATGTCGACAATGCAGTTACCTTGCCATCTATCGTCGTCAACTTCGTACAAATAAATCGTATAGGTGAGAAAACCACATTACTTTGATTTATAAGAGTACTTTGTTATTATTAATCAGATTAATGTTGAATAAACGGTATTATGTTAGGTACGTCACTACGACGATGTGTAGTCGTAAAATGTTATACAGGGTGTAGTCGTAGAAATATGAGGGTCTAAAGGTATACAGGGTTGTGTAAAAGAAGCAAACTCCACGAAGATGAGTCAAGTCGGGGAATCCTCGTCTCTGTTTGATCAGCGTCCTGGTGTATGATTGAACTCGTTCTCTGGTTGGTTAACGTCCTCGTGTCTGATTGGCCAAACTACATAATCCACCAGATGTCGACAGTGCAGTTACCTTGCCATCTATCGTCGTCAACCTACATTATCCACCAGGTGTCGGTAATACAGTTACCTTGTCTTGCCATCTGTTGTCGTCGTCGTCAATCTACATGGTCCACCACGTGTCCTTAATACAGTTAACCTTGTGTCATCTTCTATCTAGCCGTGACGTCGATAACCTAACATAGCAAACTCACGAAATCTTGTGTAGCGGAAGTAAACCCAAATTATTATCGGATTGGACTCGTTCTCTGGTTGGTTAGCGTCATCGTGTCTGATTGGCCAAACTACACCACCAGATGTCGACAATGCAGTTACCTTGCCATCTATCGTCGTCAACCTACATTATCCACCAGGTGTCAGTATTACAGTTACCTTGTCTTGCTATCTATCGTCGTCAGCCTACATTATCCACCCAATATACAACTACTCTATTGTAAATTTCCATGTAGAAGGTTATACTCATTTAGAAGATTGTATAACTCTGCTACAAGATAGTAAAAATTGTACTTCCAGAATTCTCCGTTATACTCTGTGTCGATTGCAAAAATGTGGGCAAAGTTGTCCAAAAATAAAAGTCTGCAAAACAGTTGCTGTCTTGTGTTTAACAATATGTTGCAATATGTTTATTGGGGTAACAACAATACAAGAAAGTTGACGGTATACAAATAAATTTACTACTAAAAAAAGAAATCGACGCAAGGAAGAAGGTTATAAATTACATTCTCTCTCTGCATGCACCTTTAAGAAAGGAGAACAGAGACAATGTTCGAATTATACAAAAGTGTTACATTATAGCTGGAGAAACTTACTTGTCTAGAGCCAGCACCCATTACCATAAACAATAAAAAACAAATATATATTTTCTAAGTGTTTACAACAACAATAGAGCAGTTCTTATTGCAGATGGTTATGTTACAATACTTTATAATAAATGTATGGAGATAATATGTTTGCCTACAGAAGAAGAAACGTTTTCTTTAACATTTACTACAAATGGTATTACGTCTTACCTAAGACAACACATTCGCTAAGATAGGAAATATTTATAATTTTGTATAACAGAGTAAGATGGAATGTGTCGGTAGAGGAACAAAAATAGTGAGCTAATGCCTTTTGTGCTAGAAGAAACTATTTGCGGGAGGGTGTTTTATCGTGATAATAAATAAAAGAGAATATACCAGTATATTTTGCCCATTGATTAATAAAAAAAGGAGTCATCTCATCATCACATTCAATAGGTGCTGAGCGAATCTTTTTCAACAACAACCTTTTGACCACAAAACACTCTAATATTTTTATTCATTTTATCACCTTTTACAAAACGTATAACACCTATAATAATAATTCTAAGACAACAGATGCATACAACAACATAAGCAAGTTAGTTAAATTAATAATAAAAAAACTGAACAATTGATAAAAGACCCGCAAACAAAGTCTATGTAGTAGGGGCGGCGGCTACTCGGCTACCCTGTATTCTATGTGGAAGAAAGTAATAAAAAAGTTACATCATACTGTTATAAAAGTAAGTCCCGTTAGTGCTAACAAAGTAAGGAGTCTTATGCAATAGATAATTATTATTCAATGTTATTGCATATAAAAATGAGTCAGGTGATGCAAAGTGAAAGTCTTACACAAATAGATAAAAATTACGTATGTATATAATTATTCAATGTGCTAAAAAGTCTGTTTCCAATAAATTTGGTGACAACTGAATTGGCAGAAATGGTCCAGTATTCTCATATAATATACTGATTGATTAAGTATATACGGGGTGTTAAATGTAAAAGGAATATAGAGAGGGTATTGTCATCGACTAGAAGAATTTGCAGAAGGTACAGAAGTGGTAATATTTGGAATTAAAGAAGTTATGCATAGAGGTAGAATCCGGTACATATTAAAATAAGACAATATATAAATGTTTTTTACCTTTCGAATTACTGGTTTCGCATTTACAATAAGAGAGAAGCTCTTGTTGCATACGGTTATATCACATTACCATATAACAATGGAACGGAATTAATATGTTTACCAACCGAAAAACCATTACAACCTAACATAATACCATTTGTTCAACTTCAATCCGACCAATAGTAGCAGATCTACTCATGGTTCCTGCTAACCGCATTATCAATATATATTTTTACTATTTATAGAAACTTTGCAGCTTAAAATGTCTGTGACCCCTATCTAAGCTAATAGTGTCGACATAGAAATGTCCTTAGGGCACTCTGCGCGCATCGTTTGATCGACTTCAATCTGACCAATAATAGCATAGATATGTGCTAGTGCCCTAATGGCATCTCTTTTGCACATCCTGCATACGATAAATAATTCTAACAAATATAATAACGTTTATTTGACTTCATTCCGACCAATAATACCAAAGATATAAGTTAGAGCCCTAATGGCATCTTTTTATGTACATGCTGTATACGATAATATTCGAACAATCATATTGGCGTTTATTAGACTCCAATCCGACAAATAATAACAGAGATATGGGGAAATGCCTTTAGTACGTGCGTAGAACATCGAAAATGTGTCTTTTTAGGCCTATATGTATCGGAAAACATGCGCAGTATACGGGAAAAGTAGCTTCGCTACCCCAGCTGCCCACGGCCGTTTTGGCACTCTGGTGAATAACAAATAGATATTTGTTAGTGCCGTTATGGCAATGACGATAGATGGCAAGGTAACTGTATTACGGACACCTGTTGGATAATGTAGTTTGACCAACGACGACGATAGATGGCAGGACAAGGTAACTGTATTACCGACACCTGTTGGATAATGTAGATTAATGACGACGACGATAGATGGCAGGACAAGGTAACTGTATCACCGACACCTGTTGGATAGTGTAGAATAACGACGACGACGATAGATGGCACATACGACGGAACGCACATACGACATACATTACATAGGACAGATGGGGCATTTGACGGATGACACATACGACAGAACGCACATACGACATATACGTCACATATGACGGAACGCATATACGGCACGCACGTCACGTATGACAGATGAGACATTTGACGGATGACACACACGACGGAACGCACATACGGCACATATATACACGGAACACATGAGAGTCGTTACAGAACATAAGACTGTTGACAGATGACACTTATGACATATGGTACACAACACATGACTGTTGACACATTTGACAGATGACACGTGTGACAGATGACAGCTACGTCATAGGGCGTGGTCATGTGACGTCACACACAATGACCTTGGTCTAAGCGACCCATCCTCTACTCTAGTACTAACAAATTTACTGCAACACTCTGTTTATATGAATTATTTTCCAAGAAACCAACAAAAGAGCAACATATTTACAGATACTGGTATTAACGGATATCCATCGTGATAGAAGAGGACATCCAAGACATCAGGCTTGCACCCAACTAAATTAATATAATTAAGCTGCTCTTCAAAAAGAATGCCACGCTAATAGAAAAATCTTGAAGCAATGATTTCACAACTTTGTCATACACTGAATGTCATTTTTATTATAGATGCGGTGAAACAAGAACCCACCTTACAACTCAAGGAGAGGGACAGCAGACACACATCACAGGGTTAGCACACATACACCACAGAGGCACCAGACATGCACCACCTTTATACGTTTAACATTTTTGGCATCAAACAGTACTCTTTGAAACAATATATCAGGAATCTTGTATTTCAGAATTTCATTATGAATCACCCCAAATATTTAGAGGGACGTATGATACTGATGGCCATATTGATAATTTTCATAGACATTATAGCTATTTATAATTCAAATCACATAATATAATTAAGCCGCTCTTCAAAAAGAATGCTATGCAAATAGAAAAATCTTGAAGCGATAATTACACAACATAGAGGTACAGTTTTATTGAATATTACTTTTCGTTAAAATAGCTATTCTGAAATATTGGTATAATTTGAAACGTTAATAATAAACCACCGATCATTATACCAAAATGTGATAACACTTCCACAACTTGATTATAAAAATAAGAATTTTACTAATGGAACCCACAAATTGTTATTCAAATATTGTGATTTGTCGGTATAAGAGAGAGAAATTACGGTTGACGGGCAGGTAACATTTTATCTGAAAAATAACAATGACATTCTCGGGGTTCAAATCACCTGCTGCGTGTTACATAAAATTATGTTAATAACAGTATACTAAGATTTCTTCAATACACGATGTTAGAAATATATTTGCATCATTATTCTGTGGGGGATATCTACGCAAATATACGAGGTATGTTATGATTAAAATTGATATATACATGGGGTGTTTGTAATTATTAAGACCATATCAATTTGCATAATCTACATAAAGACTGTGCTCCGAACACCGCAAACCCCACAGCTCAAAATTAGCAAACTTAATGACCACTGTACACGATTAAAAGAGTGTTATAGGTACTTTACATTATAGGAATTTAAAGCAGACATTAGAACATTGGTTGGTATTGAAAAAAGTTCACAAAGTTTTGAAATTTAAACAATCCACATGTCTAAAACGATACATCGAATTAAACAATCAATTGAGGACTTAAGCTGTGAGCGACTTTGAAAAAGATTTACGGATGAACAATGCTGTGTTTGAAAATGCAAGGAATGTATATGCAAACATAGAATTTGTATCTTCCCATGATGGTCGTTATGGTGCTAAAAATCTCATTTTAGTCTGCGTTATCGCAATAGAACAATTTTCCAATGATGATCCTCCTCTAAGGACAAATAAAAAATCTGC